>MU223644.1:2025842-2035850 GCA_018584345.1 Thuja plicata
ATATATGCTCAAATATCTCATAAAATGCTAACTAAATAATAATCATATTCCATCATAAAACCCAATAGTGTCAAAGCAATAGTCCTGTCCATCTAACATAGGAAGATTCTAGGGTGGGCATTACACCGTATCCACAATAGTGTGCACACATTTATGTTGTTGATCAACTGGGCTTTTCATTGAGATGCATATGTTCCTTACTTTAACAAAAAGAACCTTGACAACTTTAAATTGATTTTTCTTATATAAGTATATCATCTTAAAATGGAAGCACTTCCATGTTAAGACTGTTTATCCCTTCTTAGGGGGTGTTTTGGGACATTATCATGTCATCCTCTAATTTCTACCCCTTTTCCATCTTCTATGATTGTTTAGGACCCTGATTGGGCATCTCTGGGCACTATTTTCCCCATCTGGCATATTTTCCAGGGGTCTTAACACCCTGGGTAAAGCTCAACCTCAATCTTGACCTAGGTCAAGGTAAACCTCAACCCTGACCTAGGTCAGGATCAACCTTAACCTTGACCCTCATATAGGTCTGGGTCAACCTCAACCTTGGTCTGGGTCCCCCTTTTTTATTAGAAAGTGTGTTGAATGCAGGGGGAAACTTAAAATTTTACTTTCCCGCTACTGGGTCGGCTGTTTTGGGCTTCGAAGTGGAAACTCTTAAAAATATATTTAATATAGGTCCACTTCTAGGGGTCTGAGCCTAATTGGAATTTAATTATCATATGTTGGCCTCTCTAGAAGTTTGTGCCTTGGACTAGTATATAAGGAAGTCGTCTCCTCTCATTTTCTAAGCATGAGAACAAGAAGAATAAGGATCTATGCATAATCTATCAAATAAATTGTCCTTCTTTCAAGTTTCCAAGTGTTCAATCATAGCTTTCAAGTCTTCTTCTCAAGCATTCAATTTATCCATTGAAGATCAAGGATTCAAGCATTCAATCCTTTGAAGGGATTTGGTTCAAGTATTGAAGATTCATCATTCAAACCCTAGATCTATCCATCATGGTGGTGTGATCTTCCTTCAAGATCCTTTGTGAATCCTCAAGATTAATTCATTCTTCCTTCAAGGTGCATTCCAAGCATATAATCATGGACATTTTGATTTACATTTATGGTTTTTAATATTGAGTCTAAGATTTCATATTAACATACTTGTTTACATTTGAAAGGCAATTGGATATCTATTGAATATCATAGCTTCACTGTTAGATCTACTTCTACTACTTGCTAGCATTCTCCATTCCAATTTTTATTTCAAGGTTAATTCCTAAAATTGGGGTTTGACTAAGGCAAACCCCTCCCCCAACAAAAGAAAACCATTTTTCTTGAAGGTACAATCATGAAGCAACAAATTAGAGAGCATATTTGGATACCCTTTTCAGCAAACCTTTGGGATCCATGAACAAATTTTCCGTCAAAGTAGTGAAATTCAAGGTTGACATAAAGGGGTACAATTATGCCCCTGTACTTGGGTCAAGGTCAACCTTGCTCAGAAAAGAAAAATATTTCTTTGTTTTCTCCATCTCTGTGTTTCCATTCTAGATCTGTAGAATTTCTAGAAACTTAGTATAGACACTAGAAAATAGAAATTTCTGGATCTGCTACATTTCAAGATAAGCATTTCATTTCATCCCAATCTTTTAGATCTATTAATAAATTAGACCCCCTTCCCCTCTTTATCCATAACCAGTTGATTACTTTTTGCATTTATCATCTCCTTTCGGTTAATCAATCAAGATTCCTTGTCTTGTATTAGAAGGTAACAGATATATCTACAACATTACACACACACACACACACACACACACATATATACACACACACACACACACACACACACATACACACACACACACACACACACATATATATATATATATATATATATATATATATATATATATATATATATATATGAACCCGTGATAGACAACTCTTTCTTTTTGGTGTTAGATGCTCTTTCTCTTTTCCTTAAGACTAGATTTTGCATACATATTAGATTAGTTTTCTTTTATGCTCTTGCATTTTAAAATACAAAAAAATATAAAAAATCTACGTACTAATAAAATACAAAAAACATTTCTTACATTTCGTTCACTAGGAAGATCTTTAAGATGCTTTGGTGTGTGGCTATCTTGCTCATTATTCTTCTCTTAGAATCTATTTATAGTACTTATGATGTTTATGATAGTCTCATCCATTTCATTATGTTTTTCACTCTTCATGTTTCACTTGCTTATGCTATTATGAGATTGACTGATACTAGCCTTCGTACTTTCAAAACTTTCATTAAGAATTTGTGTGGCAGACTTATTGCCCTTTTGTATTATGTGAAGAATTTGGTAGATGATATCCCATTTCCTAATCTTCCTAATCCTAATCCTATCCTTCGTAATCCAATTCCTAGTATTCCTACTCCTATTTCTCCATCTTTTATGTCTAGTTCTTCACAGACTTATGATGGGGCTCAAACTATGGTTCATTATGCAGATGTGCAATAATTCTTTGATTTACCTCCCCCTTCTTATCTAATCCATGATCATATTAAAGGGAAGAGAAAATAAAATTCTTCTAAACCTATCATTCTGCCTTACACAACATTTTATCATGATCACCGTGAATAATCACCTCCTGCAGAAGCTTTACAAGATATGTATACTACAAGATACAATATGGTGGCTAAAAAAGGTTATAAGGGTTTAAGGCTTGGTGTTAATGTATAAGGTATTAAATATCCAGTTCATCTATCCTCTAAACAAGAAAGGCATGGTCTAAGATTTCTTCTATCACAATTTAAGGTGGTTGATTTTGATCGTCGCCCTCCTCTTCATGTTCTTCTACCAATACCTTCCTTAGATTACCCTAATACCCCCCAAGATGTGGCTAAGAAGGTGTATGTTCATTTAATGAATTCTAAGAAGGAAATATTTAAACTTTTTATGTATGTGGAGCCTAATCAGACTCAGTTTCTTTCGGTGTGGTTTCCCTCTAGACTTATCTACAGGGGTTTGGGGGAAGTGCCCCCAAGCTCGGGGTCAAGGGGCAGAGCCCCTTGCGGGGTTGTAGGGAAGCACCCCAGGTGGGGTCAAGGGGCAACGCCCCTTGATGCCAAAAATGACTTAATAATATTGTAAAGGGTCAACCATCAATTTTCTATTAGTCAGAGTATTTTTGTCCTAATTAGGTTATGTCAAAATATGTGTGTAAAGGGCTTAGGGTATTTTGAGATTCATTATTGCATGAGGGATTTTTGTAGCTTCCTGTGGTGGTATTGAGTTGTAGGTTTTAGATTGTAATTACTAGATACTAATAAAGAGATTGGACTCACTATTGGTGGAATTAGCCCAGGGATTGGGTGAACCACGTTAAATCTCTGTGTCTTTGTGTTCTCTTCTTTGCATTAATATTTGCATTTTTTTTCTTATTATTCTAACAAGTGGTATCAGAGCAAGGTTTTTTTTTTCATTCATTCTTTCATCTATTCTCTGTAGCAGGTCTCATGAGTTAGTGTGAGTGTCTCTCGGTTAAGGGGGAGAAATGGTAGATGAGGGTAGGCTGAAGGTTGATAAGTTTAATGGGCAGAACTTCCAGTTATGGAAGATGCAAATGGAGGACTATCTCTATCAGAAGGATCTATGGTAGCCATTAGAGGGAGTAACCAGGAAAGAGGCAGCAATGTCTAAGGAAGATTGGGATATTTTGGATAGGAAGGCACTGGGGAGTATTTTTTTATGCCTGGCACAATTGGTGGCATTCAATATTACTAGAGCAACGATAACTAAAGATCTGATGGAAACCCTAGTGAAGTTGTATGAAAAGCCTTCAGCTTCAAACAAGGTATTTCTTATGAAGCATTTATTTAATATGAAAATGGTAGAAGGTGGATCAGTCATTGATCATTTGAATGATTTTAATACAACTACAAGTCAGTTAACTTCAGTTAAAATTACCTTTGATGAAGAGGTTAGGGCTCTCTTGATTTTGTGATCTTTGCCAGAAAGCTGGAATGGCTTGGTAATGGTTGTTAGTAATTCTATTTCTAGTTCTAATACCCTAAAGTTTGATGATGTTGTTGGTGTTATATTGAGTAAGCAAATTCATAGGAAAATCTTAGGGGAATCCACATCGGGTAGTTTATTGAACGCAGAAAGCAAAGGCAGAACAAGAGATAGAGGAAACAACTCTGGAAATTATGGAAAATCACAAGGGAAGTCAAAGGGAAAGAGGTCTCAGTCAAGAGGACCTAACAACTGCTGGTACTGTGGAAAACCAGGACATAAGAAGAAAGATTGTTGGTCTCGAAAGAAAGATCAAGGAGACAAACATGATGGAAACAAGGAGGCAAATGTGGTAAGTAACAAATCTGAAGAGGATGCTTTGCTCTTGTCTTTAGAAAATGTTGATGATTAATGGGTTTTAGATTCAGGGGCTTCATTTCATGCTACACCCCATATAGGTTATTTTGTTGATTATGTCGAAGGGGATTTTGGGCTAGTTTATTTGGGAGATAATAAACCTTGTCAAATTTTTGGAAAAGGTAGAATCAAGATTAAGTTGCACAATGGGAATCATTGGCTACTACAAGAGGTAAGACATGTTCCAAGGCTAAGTAGGAATTTAATTTCAGCAGGGCAACTCACTGATGAGGGTTGCACAGTTACTTTTAATGATAAAAATTGGAAGGTTTCAAAAGGTTCCTTAGTAGTAGAAAAAGGTGTGAAAGTAGGCACCTTATATCTTTGTACAGGACATACTGTTCCCTCTATTTTTATTGTTTCAGAGAAAAATGAATGTTCAGGAATAGTTGTTGTAGTTGAGCAAGTAGAACAAGAGACAGTAGCTGGAGATTTTGAAATAGCGTTGTGGCACAATAGACTTGGGCACATGAGTGAAAAAGGTATGAAATTAATTCATTCAAAGAAAGTTCTACCAGGTCTAAAATGTGTTAATATGAATTTCTGTGAAAGTTGTGTGTATGGAAAACAAAAGAGAGTTAGTTTTGTAAAGAGTGGGAAGGAAAAGAAAGATGAAAAATTAGAGCTTGTGCATACAGATGTATGGGGTCCAGCTCAGGTATCTTCCCTTGGTGGCTATTAGTATTATGTTACATTCATTGATGATGCAACTAGGAAAGTATGGATATATTTCATTAGACAGAAATCTGATGTATTTGAAACTTTTAAGAAATGGAAAAGCTTGGTTGAAAATGAGACTGGAAAAAGATTAAAATATCTCAGATCTGATAATGGTGGTGATTATTATAGAAAATAATTTGAAGATTATTGTGACTCTACTAGTATTCATAGACAAAAAATAGTTCCAAGGACTCCAAAGGAAAATGGAGTGGCTGAATGCTTGAACAGGACAATAATGGAACGTGTTAGGAGCATGAGGTTGCATGTTGGGCTCCCCTTAAACATGTGGGTAGAGGCTGTAAATACTGCTATATATTTGATAAATAGAGGTCCCTTTACTCCCTTGGGTTGTGGTATCCTAGAGGAAGCATGGAAAGGTAAGAAGGTGAGTTATTCTTTTCTTAGAACCTTCGGTTGTGAAGTGTTTGCACATATAGATTTTGAAAATAGAACCAAGTTGGAAACTAAATCTAAGAAATGTATATTTTTTTGATATGGCATTGATGAATTTGGTTATAGGCTTTGGGATTTTTAAAATCATAAAATTGTAAGAAGTAGGGATTTCATATTCAATGAGAAAGTGTTGTACAAAGATCTGTTGCAACAACATGAGAACAAAGAAAATGATTATGTAGTGCTGGATGATATTCCAAATGATAATGTCCCATAAATTCCTTATGCTCTGCAACAATAGCAACAACAAATACCACAAACCCCAGTGAATGCTAGATGGTCAACAAGGCTAAGTAGAACTCTAGATAGATTTTCACCTTCTTTGTATTCTATCTTATTAACTGATGCTGGTGAACCTGAATGTTATAATGAAGCTATACAGGTGGATACAAAACTTCAATGGGAGTCTGCAATGACAGATGAAATGGACTCCTTGCTGAAAAATTAGACTAGGGATTTATGTAAGTTACCTGTAGTTAAATGGGCTTTGTAGAATAAATGGGTTTATAGGTTGAAAGAAGAAGATGGAGATAAGAAAAGATTTAAAGCCAGATTAGTCGTAAAAGGATTTGCATAGAAACATGGTATTGATTTTGATGAGATTTTTTCTCCAATTGTTAAAATGACTTCTATTCACACTATTTTAAGTATTTTGGCTACTGAAGGTTTGCATTTAGAGTAGCTTGATGTTAAAACAACCTTTCTTCATGGTTATTTGAATGAAGAAATATATATGGTACAACCACAGGGATTTGAGGTCAAGGGTAAGGAGAGTTTAGTGTGCAAATTGCAAAAAATTTTATATGGCTTGAAGCAAGTACCTCAGCAATGGTATATTAAATTTGATACTTTTATGAATGAGAATGGATACACTTGATGTAATTCTGACCATTGTGTTTATTTCAACAGGTTGAATAATGACAACTACATTATTTTATGTTTATATGTTGATGATATGCTTGTAGCTAGATCTAACATGGATCATATTAAGGGGTTGAAACAACAGTTAGAAAAATCTTTTGCTATGAAGGATTTGGGGACAACAAAACAAATCCTTAGCATGAAAATTTGCAGAGATAGGAAGAACATAAAATTAACTCTATCTCAGGTTGATTATGTTGAAAAGGTGTTGCAGAGATTCTACATGACGGATGCCAAAGCTGTCACTACACCTTTGCCTGGTCATTTTGTTGCCCCACTTTTCATCCTGTACCCATGCTGTCAAAGTGGAGGATTTTGGAGTCATATGGTCATGTCAATTCAGTCTAGTTATGTCTAGGTATAAGTCTTCCCAAGGATAGAAAGTCTTTGCCAGGTTTCCCTGCCATTGCCTTCTTGCTCCATGCCGGGTGGGTTGCTTTCAAAGTCTCTTCATTCTGGGTAGGTTGTAGATCCCAACCCGGCAAAGTTAATGTGCCCCAATTGATGTTCTTTCTCAGGCAGAGATTGAAGACTGGTGTGGATTGATTCTACAGGTCTCAACGATCCCAATGCAACAAACACTGAGCAATTTGGTTAAGAAACGAGCAAGAACGAGCTCGGCGGGATTTCAGAAATCACCTTCTCCATGGCAGAATTCTCACTAAGAAGGTAATTTTCTACAAAGGCAGAAAAGAGGAACTTTACACTTTGTAAGAATCGCACCTCCCAGGTTATTTTCCACAAAGAAGAACTTTGCACTTTGTGGGAATCGCACCTCTCAAGTGATTTTCTGCAAAGCAGATCTTTGCACTGTGCGGGTTTTGCACCTCTTTGGTGATTTTCTGCAAGCTTAGTTATAGTAAGGTGGGCCCGATGTATTAAAAATGAATATTATGTTATTGTTTTAAGAGATCAAATAAAGCATGTACTTTAAGTGGAGAAGCCCTTTTCTCATTTTCCACGAAGAGAAGCCAAGTTGCAAATTTTCGCGAGGAGAAGCTCTTTTTCCATTTCCTGCAATGGAGAAGCACTTTTCTAATTTTCCGTGAGGAGAAGCACTTTTCCCATTTTTTGCAATGGAGAAGCACTTTTCCAATTTTCTGCCAGGAGAAGCTCTTTTCAAATTTTCCGCAATGGAGAAGCAGATTTGGTATTTTCCGCCGGAAGCATTCAGTTTGGGATTTTCTGCCAATTGCATTAAGGGCCCGAGCTCAAGATAAAGATAAGGATTCTCGATACCATTGGAGGTTGAAATTGAAACTGAATAGCATCAAACATGTGAAAAACATAAGCAGTTGTTTGACTCCGTAGCCCAATGGATTAGACTCAACAGATGTCATTAAAGACAAGATGAAAGATTCAAATTGAAGTGTCACAGTTTGATTGATGCTTCTGTACGTGGCCATGGAAGAGCTGCCAAAGCTTATCAGACAAAGATGGAAAGAGGAAAGGAATCCAAATGATTTAACTTCCCCTGTTCTTTTCTGTTTCCCTTCTCCTGCAATTAGTTAGCAACAGAGGTGGTTTCTGGCCATCTGTCAGTTAAAGGGAGATGAATCGATTAAACTTCCTTTGTAACAATCATCCCCTGGCTCTATATGTATGAATTTGAAAGATTAATGAAGGGTCGGAAAATTTTTGGTGTGGAATGCTTGATGTTGTAGAGACAATTGAAGGTGTTTTATGTCAATTATTTTCTTTTCCAGTTAGTTAGATGGTCCTTTCTTTTAGTCTAAGTTGCATTAAGAAAGAAAGGATGTTTCATTCTTTTGTGGCGAGGATGTGAGTAAACCTCAGTAGGATGTGCTGTGGGATATTCAGGGAAGAGCTAGATAGAAGTTGTTAATGTATGATTCTTTTTCTTAATCTGAATTGTAGTAGGAAGGAAAGGATGTTCATTCCTCTGTTTTGAAGATGTGAATGAACCTCAGTAGGATGTGCTGTTGGGTATTCGGAGAAGGATTCATTAGGATTTTTCATCATTGCATTTATATCTTTGTTAGTAGTTGTTGTAGATTAGTCAGTACTGAGTGTATGAATTCATAGGATGTGTGAGTTCTATAGCTTGGTTTATAGATTAGAAAACTCTCCTTGCCTGGATTAAGTTCTGTTTAGGCTTAATTCGGTTTGCCTCTTTTGCTCTCGAGTTAAGAGCATACCCTGTGTTAGTTTTAGGACCAAGACATAATTCATTGCATATCATTCATATAGGGAGCTGTACCTACCAATTCAGAGAAAAGGCAGTAATATGAGAATGGATTTTCAACTGTTGTAATCAAATATTGTTCATAATTTGGGCACTGAGAGTCATATCCCTAAGAAGTAAGAAAGGACAAATCTGTTTACTAACACATTTGAAATTGACTAAAGAAATGTGTCCAAAGACACCAGAAGAAGAGGCAAAAATGTCCAAGATACCTTATGCTTCAGCTATAGGGAGCTTAATGTATGCTATGGTATGTGCTAGGCCAGATATTTCACATGTAGTGGGAGTTGTTAGTAGGTATATGTGTCACCCTAGGATTGAGCATTGGAATGCAGTCAAATGGATTCTCAAATATTTGAGAGGTACATCCAATAAGTGGTTACACTTTGGGGGATCTTCTACTACTATTCATGGCTATGTTGACTTAGATTTGGTAGGAGATATAGATACTAGATGGAGTACTACAGGTTATGTATTTATTGTTGGTGGGACAACAATGAGTTGGATTTCTTGGTTACAAAAGGTGAATGTGTTATCCACTACAGAGGCAGAGTATGTTTCTGCTATAGAGGCAGCCAAGGAGATGATATGGCTTCAATTATTCATGGAAGAATTGGGACATCCACAAGCAGATAATTATTTGTATTCAGATAGTCAGAGTGCCATTCATCTTGCAAAGAATTATGTTTTTCACTCAAAAAAAAAGCACATACAATTGTGATATCATTTCATTCGGTCAGTTTTGGATGATGGACAACTAAAGTTGGAGAAGATACATATAGATGATAATCCAGTAGATATGTTTACAAAGGTAGTGACAAGGGAGAAGTTGAAGTCCTCTTCAGCTTCAGTTGGTCTTCTAGACTGAATAGAATAAAAGAATAGCAGAGTCCTGTAACACCCCAAAATTGGCATCTTGCAACCTTAACCAATTTTGTTGAATTTGTCATTCTTCTAAATCATCAAAGTCCTATTGTACTAGGCAATTCTGAGTTTTAACTGACTCTACTCGACCTGAGTGTCAAATACAGAAAATCATAAATCTGTATCAATCATACATCACATTTAATTCCTAAATACCTATTTGGCTAAACAAATCCTATGATCGAATTAATTTAATTAATAAAGTCCTAGCACTTTAATTAAATTAAATTCACCCTCTTTAGCTGAGACACATAAAAAAGGAATTAAATAATATTTAATTATTAAATAAATATCCTCTTTTCAAATATTTGAATTTAATATTCAGATAATTAAGAAAAATCAATTATGAGGTCATATTTA
>MU223644.1:2056849-2093410 GCA_018584345.1 Thuja plicata
TTGCATGGTTAAATATTTCACGTGTGCAACCAAAATCTAATTTTATTTTTAAGATCTATTATTAGATGCCACTCAATTTTTTTTTAGACATGAGATGAGAAACCAATTTGAAATAGTAAGCCATGACTGAAAATTTGTTTGATGGAAACATTCTCTGACAATAAAATGAATGAAACCATTGAACCAAAAAGGAAAAACCCCTCAAACTATCTACAACTCTATAAATGTAGAGTAATATGTTAAATAACAAAGAGAAAACTCCTTTCACAAGGCTTTGTGTATAATGCATAAACATGAGAAACCCTACCTTTTCCCCTTTATTTTTTTTTCAGATCTGTTGTTTATCGGGGTCTTGGCATTCTTCGATGGAGTCTGCTTATATTCAAATCTCATGAAATGATTATCATTCCATTTTTGGTGTGACTCATATTAATGAACTCATTTCTCTATTTAAAAAATTTAATGTTCCTCTTAAGAAAATGTGCTCTTCTCTAATTTGAAGATATTAGCATTAAAGATGGTACTTTTTTCATGAGTTAAACATGCTTCTCAAGAAGATGAATTGTTGTTTATCATCAAGGGGCCCAAGGTTTTCCCATTGAATATGCTCCTCTGATTCTGTAAACATGCCCTCCAGCTCAAAGTTCTTTCTCTTAGCAATGAAATCTTGGCATTTTCCTTGCTTGTGGCTGGTACACATCAAAAATCAAAATTACTTTATAAGAATGTAATCGAATACTATCTCTGTGTAATCTATTGTTAATTACTGTGAAAGTGCACCCTCTTCATGACCATTGATCTTTGGTGTAAAGCTAATTTTCCTTTTACTTAACTCTCCTTCAACTTGCGCTCACCTATTTGAGGCTAAGTTTAAACATTCCTCTATTTCAAATTGGAAACATTTTCTTCTTGTGTTTGTGGGCGATTATCTTCTTGTTAATATTAAGAATGGGAAGATTTTAGAATGAATTTTTTTTTAGAATGTTAGTATTATTATTGTATGGTGATAGTGATTGATTAATGAATTGAAGTTAAATACTATTGTATGGTATGGGATATTTTAATTTGTCCTTATTGTATGATTAGTAACTAATTAAATTAACAATATTCATTTTAAGTTTTAATTGATTGATTTTTGTTTTTATATAATTAGTAATTATGATAAATAATATATTTTAACTGATCTATATTATATACACATATTTGGTGCTATATTTATTTAATCTTGATTCTTTTTAGTTTTTTAAAAAAATTAAAATTATTTGGCCAAGAGTTTATATAGGCTCAACAGGCAACTATTCTAAGTCTAGTGTTCTTTATAATGCATCTGATCAATCAAGGAAAGCTTTCTAATCATTTAAGCTCAAATTCTAGTTCTATTTTGTTACTTTATTTTATGAATTTTTAGGTATGTGATTATCCCTATGCTATGAAGGAAGTATTCAAAATGCAACTTGTCACAATAAACCATAATTGAAATTTTTTTTAATGCTATAAACTATCACTTTTTATTCCCATTATAATATCTCTAAATTAATGTTGTTTATCAAATAATTTTGGTCAAATCACCTAAGAGTCAGTTTTCTAACATGTGAGAGGTGTAAATGGATTTCTCACGTAATATAAAGCCTATTGGAAAACAAGCGTTAATAGTGAGTTGAGATTATTAGTGACTAAGTATTTTGTCATTTATTTGGTCCTTTATTTAGGTGACTAATTATTTAGTCATTTATTTGGTAGTTTATTTAGTCATTTATTTGGTAGTTTATTTAGTCATTTATTTAGTAGTTTATTTAGTCACTTATATTTAGCCATTTATTTGGTAGTTTTTTTAGTTGTTTATTTAGTCATTTATTTGGTTGTTTATTTAGTTAATAATTTAGTTGTTTATTTAGTCACTTTTGTTTGGTTGACCTTGTGATTTTACTAGGTGACTAAATTAGTCACTTATTTAGTCATCTATACTTGTAAATTAGTAGAATATGATCTATTTTAGTTATGTTACCAAAAGTTATAGTGGTGTGACTAAACATTTTAGTCACATAGTCACAAATTTGCCAAAATGTACCAGTTATATGACCTAGACCTTTGTACAATGGTCCAAACACTAAACAAATAGAGACATTATCTCCTACCAAATGAATTTGTGGTGTAGACAGACAAACATGAACTAAGATTTTTGAATTCCCAAGACAAACTCAGTTGTGTACATATGAAGTGGATTGAATAATTGTAGACTTTCTCCTTCACAATTAAACATAAGAATGGTCAAGCCTACATAGTGGTAGATGCTTTAAGAAGCAGGATTGATTTGGTGCAAGAAATCCAACTTCAGAGCATTGACATTGGTGCCTTGAAGGACCTATATGTAGGTGATGCAGATTTTTGAGAGGCTTAAGAGGTTTGTACTAAACTCATTGACAAATATCACACTAGTTTTTCTGAGTTTTTGATTCAAAATGGTCCTTTTTTTAAAGGAGGGAAATTGTGCATCCCCAAGTGCTCTATGAAAGAAAATGTTGTCAAAGAAAAACCTTGTGGGGGAATGATTTGGAACTTTGGATTAGACAAAACATTAGAGTTGGTAAAAAGAAATTACTACTGGCCTAAGATGCAGAATGACATTAGGAATTTTGTAGAAACTTGTTTCATTTATCAGAAATCCAAAGGTGTCTTAAATAACTGAGGCCGTTACCAACCCCTTCCTATCCTAAAAAGAACTTGGGAAAGAATTTCTATGGATTTTTTTATGGGTATTCGTATGACCAAGAAGGGATATGAAAATGTCTTTGTGGTAG
This sequence comes from Thuja plicata, assembly GCA_018584345.1. Lineage (NCBI taxonomy): Eukaryota > Viridiplantae > Streptophyta > Pinopsida > Cupressales > Cupressaceae > Thuja > Thuja plicata. The sequence continues at coordinate 2,059,648 of MU223644.1, forward strand.
TAGAGAAGTTGAGAAAAGGTGGCCTACTTCATACCCTAAAAAAAACACACATGAAAATTCACACATTGCAAACTTATTATTCAAAGAAGTAGTCAGGATACATGGTTTACCACTTACCATAATATCTGACAGAGATTAAAGTTTCAAGGTAATTTTATGTGAACACTATGGAGAAGATTGGGGACAAATTTATCATTTAACTCTGCCTACCATCCTAAAACAAATGGTCAAACATAAGTGGTTAATAGGTCACTTTGTAATATCCTAAGTTGCCTTACAAAGCAAAATGGTGGACATTGGATACACCCCTACCTCAAGCAGAATATGCCATCAATGATTCTAGCAACAGGTCAACTAGGAAGACATCATTTCAGATAATCTATGGGATGCATCTAATATGGGTGATGGGACCTAGAAATATTCCTCAAGACACCACAATAAGTGCTCAAGGAGACGAGTTAGTGGAATTGATAAAGAATGTTGAAGAATAGGTAAAGGAAAATCTACAATAGGACACTGAAAATTATAAAACACATGCAAATAAGAAGAGAAGGGAAATTTATATCTAGGTTGGGGATTAAGTGTGGGCATATCATAAAAAAGAGAGACTTTTTAAGGGAAGATACACTAAGTTTCAGATGGATAATGTTAGCCCATGCACCATGATGCATAAGTTTGGTGAAAATTCCTATGAAATAACTCTTCCCCCAACACTAGCCATCTCTCCTATTTTTCACATTTCTAATCTCACTCCTTTCAAGGTTGATGCAGGTATTATAGGTCAAGAACATGAAGAAGATGAAACATAGCATGACTAGATCAAGGATCTTTCTCCTAGCCAACCTATTCAATTAGATAAGATTATTGAAACCAAAGTAGTGAATAATACCAAAAGGAACATATATATATAGTATTTGGTCAAATGCAAAGGTCTTCTAGACATTTATGCCACCTAGTTGGATGAACATACTATTTCAAAGCATGGAGTTACCTTGGATCAACTACTCTGATGTGGGAACTTAAGTTCAAATCAAAAGGGTAAGTGTGGTGCAAGAGAACCCTATAAGTCTCTCTCACATTCCTAGGATGTCAATATATGACTTAGGTTCTCTTTATTTTGTTTGGGTCCTTTGGATAATCTCTTTGCAATAAGATCCATTGTAAGACCATTTGACAACTAGGCAACTGTTATAAGGGACTTCGTCAAACTTGGTCAAAGGATAAAAATTAGAATAGGATGTGTATTTTGTATGGTAAAATGTATTTTGAGTCCATTTGGGGGCTATAAGTTGTGTTAGGGTGAATATAACTATTTGGGAGAAAAAATTTCTCAAAAGATGTAAAATTACGAAAGTTGCAAAATGCAACTTTGCAAGAAAAGTTGCAAAATGTTGTTTTTGGTATCCCAACTCGGACCCTAGCAACCAAATAAGTTTTAAAATAAGCTGGGGAAATTTTCTAAGGCCTAAATATACAATTTTCAACCAATTTAAAATGAGATGATTATGTATGGTTAAGTTTGGTGTTCGAAGGAATAAAACATTTTCTAGTTTCCTATATGCCTGCGAATTTTCATGTTGTTATAATTGATCTATCTAATGGGAAGGAATATGTATTTAGAATGGTCAAATATATATGTAAAATAGATATTTAATAAACTTGGTTTGTGACCTAGAGGAATCCATTCAAGGAGTTTACAAGAAAATCTCTTCTAGGCATCCGTGTAGACTACATAATAAGCATTGTGCACAAAAATGGACCTAACTTTAAATTCCACCAGTGGATCTCATCAAAAATTTGGGGATTGAAAGTTAAGAAAATGTACCCTAGGATTCTAGAGGTTGAAAGCCAGGAAGTGTTAGGATATTTTTTTACACCAAAGCCCTAGGCCAAGCATGACAATTTGCTTGGTCCCTATTTTGAGAGATTGAGTGTGCACAAGAACTTGGGGACTAGATGAATCATTATGAGAGTGGATTGCTTGTATTTTAATATCCCTATAATGGTCCCAATAATTTTATTATCCCTTTGATTTTATTGGTGAAGAATTCCTCACTAAAGGGGCCTAATTAAGACTCTTAGGTTATATGTTTTATCCTTTGAAAAACTGTGTGCATAGGGCTACTAGCTAGGACTAGTCTATAAGGCCTAAAAACTATCTTAGGGGATATAAGGAGTTTTTGGATAAATTTAATTAGTAAAGATGAGTTTTCCTTAGAAAGCATGAACCCTTCCCACTCCTTAGAAACAAGTGTTCATTCTTTTACATCAGGTGAGTAGAAGGCTAAAAGGGTCATTGGATCTTTAGCATTAAAGTGAAACACTACATTGAGAAGATGTTTATTGGTTGGTTGGAAATATGACAAGGAGTTGAAGAAACTTAAGTTGGAGTGGCTTTTATGCCTTAATGGTTGTTTGGTTCACTTGTACTAGGTTGAAGAGTTGGTCTTTTCAAGGAGAAGAATCAATAGGTTTGTGTTCACCTTATTTCCCTGCCACGTTTATATCACTAACTCAATAGTATTACAATGGATAAATGTTCTTACATCTTTTATCAATAGAGAAAAAGATTGAATTATGGATAGGGAAATGGTTTTTTCAACTTCATGTACCTTCAATGGGTGTAACTTATGTTCTAGTTCCACCTCCTTTTTTATCTCGATCAATTTAGGTGTAGCAACCCTTGATGCCATAGTAATTCAAAAAATTCATGCTTGTAACTCAGACACCTCAAATTCATTTACAATTAATCACCACTCTATTTAATATCTTAGTTAGGGATTTCAAATTCACAGTTTGATTCTCTATAATTTATTAGCTCGAACAGTTCTCAAAATTGATCACAATATGAAATCTCACTCTTCTCTTATAAACGCTCTATAAAATGCAAGGTAAATGATGAATAGTTGTGCCTATAATTTATTTTCCCAAAACGTTGTCCAATGGCTAGTTAGGAAAAAAAATTAAATGTAGCTCACTGATATCACTCTACCAATTGCAAGTTCCACTGGTTAATTTGAAAAGTATCATTAATACATAACTATTTGAAAATGATAAAATCAGTGATTGCTAACCATTCATCTATATGTAATTCATCAAAATTAACATCAATGAATGTCACTATGCAAATAGATATTACTTCTCATCATTATAAGGGACCCATTATATATAATAATTAAATTGAGTCCCTAAGAAAAAATTACTTTCTTAGCATAAGGATGAATCCTCTAAGCCAGAGGATAGAGGGTTACTTGACGATGCGTTGGCATCCTCTTTACTTTTTTCCTTCTTCACCCATACCTTTTTCATCTCATTCCTCACTTCTTAAGCATTAAAAATATTTTTTTCTTTCTCATCTTCATTGCTTGGTGAATCATTAATGTATCTACATATTTTTTTAGGTGTCCAACCTTGTGGCAATAAAAACATGACATGCATATTGTGCTCCAGGTTCTAGCATTACCTCTAGGATTCGTCAATCGACAATTCATAGCCACGTCTCAATAGTTTCCACAAAAGGGCATGTGTCATTCATGTTTCCTTCTCTTCTTATACCACTCACCAATTTATTAGGTATCCTTGATCTGGAATATTTTTCCTTGTGTCCAAATTTGTTGCATGTACAATAGCAGCCATTGAAAATCCTTTCAAATGATCTACTACTAGTCCATGATCTTCACTAATACGCTTGATGACCATACTTATTTCAATTGTAACAATAATGATCAAAATGAGTATTTCTTAGAACATTAACTAGTTGGTTTCTACATAAATTAGTAGTGTGAACAAGATTTCCACAATTGTAACAAGTGGATTTAGTAGGTTTATTACCTTGTGGACTTGTATAACCCTTAGGAATCTTTGATTGCTATTCAGCACTAGACTTGTATGATTCTTCTTTTTCAAAATTTCTCTCACCGGTATATCCTAGGCCAGAAGTATCTCTAACCGCCTTTGATTCTTCAATTTATCATCGATCTTCTATATTCTATATTTATATTACTTAATTTTTTCATTTGTCTCTCTCTCAATTCTCATGTCTTATTTCTATTGATCTTGTCTCCTCTCTCACTGATTCATTTTCAGCACACATTCATAATTTTTCATCACTAGTGTAACTTATTTTTTCATTAAGTGCATGGTTCTCATGTGTCAATATTTGAAGTATACTACCATTTTCTCTAATAAATTATTCCCTAAGATCCTGTTATTTAAGATAATCCTGTTATTATCCCTAAGATCTTCTATTGCTACCTCAAATTCTTCAAAGTTAACACTTCTCTCATATAATTCATCAATGTTGTCTATATTGTCTTTTAGTTGTTTAGATAATTCTTTCCTTTTTTCCAATGAAGCCTTAAGCTTGTTCTTCAACTCCTCAATCATATCTTTTGTTTCCTCCAACTATCCTTCATAACTATATCTTTCTATCTCCTCGAATACACTCACCAAGTTGTCAAAATTTTCCTCAAGAGAGTTTGAGCTCTGATACCAATTGTTGGAAATAATAGGTATTGAAAGGAGGGGGCGAATGAGGGCTGATAGAACTTTCATACTTTTGTATATACCTTTGAGAAACAACAACAGATACTTCCAAACAATAAAGCATTAAAAGTGAGTGTAAAGTAAAATTATAATGAATGAAATGATAACACATCCACAGACATAACACTCATATTTTTTCATGGAAACCATTGGTTAGAGGGAAAAAAAAAGAGGTGGGGATGAAACCCACAATCTTCTCACAATGGTAGAAAAAAGTTCTTTGTTGGGATCTTACAATATGTCACTTTCTAGGTGACTCTCCCTATTAGGAGTGAATGATACCTTGTTAGAAGTATATAAGGTTGAATTACTAATTACCTTTTTAAATAATTTAATCCCACTATTACAATGTTCACCTTGTTAACATTTTTAGAATGATGTCTTGCTAGAGACTACTTGGTTAAGGGATTTTATCTTGTTGAAAATATTAGGAATACAATAATAAAATTTAATATATGCACTCCTAAATGCTAATCAGATCCTTTGATGCTCTTTTCTAGTTCTAAATCCGATCATGAATCTTCTTTGAAAATATTTATGTAATCATTGTCCAAGATCTTTACTTTTCAACAACACTTTAACTTCTCTTCGTAACAACGTAACTCTGTTAGTAACTATCATATTATATCCTTTTACCTTATATTTAAACCTAATTAGGCTTTTTTACCTCCAAAAAAACATTATGAATCATAACTAACTCATCGCAACATTAAAATCTTACCACGTCATTCATAACAAACTTCAATTTTTTTCTCCAATGTGAAATATTACTTCAATATTATTGGTCAAGATTCATAATCAAATATATACACAACTACCTAATAATTTAATTACTCAACTATTTAAACAATGTACTAATTTTTTCATGTTTTCTGAATTCATTGATTCGTGCACCGACGTAACAGCTTTACTGAAGTAATCAAAATTATTCAATAACCTTTGGTTTTACTTGTTTACTGAACTGACCGATTGGTGGTATCCTTATTTATTCCTTTACTAGTGTTACCTAAGTGGCTCAGTCAAAAATCTTAGTATACTTGTTATCTTTATACCTTCCAATGTACCGATAATAAGCTTGTCTTCCTTAATGGATTTTTCCTTCACATGTCCTCTTGTTCTCTGGTTACCTTTCTGAATTGAATTTTCATTACCAATTGGATATATTGTGTATGGGTTGGTATAACTTCATTTACATACAAAAAATTTTCTTACTTATGTAATTGTTTTCTAGGAATGACAACCCTACTATGTAAGATCATCATCAATGGAATCTATCAGCATTATGATATGAACATCAAGATCAACAGGTACCAGAAAAACTTGAAAGAGATGTAGAAAATGCTATGTTATTAAGTATACCATCTTGAAAATGCCTTATGAATAACATAGGTTCATCATAAATAAAATCAAGGCTAAGATAACTTTGACTAACAAAGAAAAGAAGATATCACTTGTGTCACTACAATAGTGAAAATGATTCAAATACTACCAAATCAGTGAAATAATTATTTCATTGAATGGTTATCCTAATGTCAATAGTGTTAAGATGTTGATATAATGCATGTGTATTATATATTTTTATTTTATTTTATTAATTGATATATGTTAATCTTGTGTTTTATTAGTATTTAATTAACTTATGAAGAATGTTTAAGATAACACTTCCAATTATTTATCTATGAGCTTATTGATAGATAGAAACATATGTCTCTAATCATAGACATAGTGCATAAGATATTAAGTTCTAATAGAAATAAATACATAAACTATATCAAGAAACAAGTATGCAGACCAAAAATATAAATCACAGGAATGAATAATATTCAAAACACTTAACTACTATCAATAATCACTCTAAACTGACAAAGAACTCTAGAATATGATTATCAACTATAATACATAAAGTCTATCATAAATATATTTGTAAGTAAAAAACCAATCACTGTCATAGCACACTCTCTCTTCATTACTAGATGAATATATCAACCATGCAGATCACTGTAGCATGGTCTAGAAGGATGATTTATCATTCCTGGATAAGTACTTATATTGATCTTTTAGGTATTTTATGATTTTTATATTGTGATATACGCAAATTATTCTTGAATTTGTTTCCTTTTAAATACAAATTTAGTTTTCCCATTATCTCTGAATGATTCACAAAATTTTTTCTACAAGATTGCCCTTTATGACTAAAATTATTACATCTCTAACACATGTCTAAGGATCAATAAATTCTCATGAATCTAACATCATTGTTAGAACCTATTTATCACAATAATTTTCAAAATGACCAAGTTGGTTACATATAAAACATGTGAATTTCTTCTTTGTATAAATCCAACCTTTTATTGTTTTATGACCATATGGAAACATGAGTAGCAATATCCATGAAGTTGAGAATAATCATATCTTGCTTAGTGAATTTTCTTTGTGGTTAAATTTATTGAAAATTTTGCATTTATTCTTTTTTCTTTGTGTGTTTCTTCAATCTTATACATAACATTATATTTGTTTAAATTTTCCCTCTTTCCTTAGATTTGTCTAACTTTGAAACACTGTATTTTCCCTTTTACGGACACAAAGACTGTTTCATTTTCATAATATTTATTATTTAAAGAGATTTGTCCTATATCATACCTTAATCCAATAGGATTATTATGTTTTTTTTGTTTACCTGGCATCTCATTTAACTTATTTTTACTTTTATCAAACTTTAGCTTCTTTTTACACTGTTTTCTAACATCCTCAAGATCTTTCATTAAAATAAAATATCATTTCCTCTTCAAGTTTTTCACAGTTAGTAGTTTTGAGTTCAAGATAAAATTTAGTACATTAAACTTATATTTTGGCTTCTTATGTTTTTGTCTTAAGACTAGTCATATGCTTGTTTGATTCTTGAAACTCTGAAGAAACTTTTGTAAGATTTGAGATTATCTTATCCTTGAAACCATCTTCTTGTTGAAGTTGTTGTTATAGTCTCTAATTATATTTATTGATTTTTTTGATTATAACCAAAGAACATAGAAATTCACCTTCTAATTCAACCTCACATTCTTTTTCTTAGCCATCTTTACCTAGAAACCAATCTTCTTCATAAAGCTTCTGGTGTAGGAGCACCTTAAGGTCTAGTAGTGATTTTTAATACATTTTGTTTTGTAGGTTGGTTTTTCCAACTACCAAAGATAATAAGGAATAAAAATGAAGTCCCAAGTGTGTTTTTTGTGTGTCTAAGAAGTAGGAGTGATTAGGGTTTAGTGTTTGATGTGATCAAATAGGATCTAGGGGTCTAAGTCCTAGAAAGTCAACCAAAAGGTCAAAGGTTGAAAAAAACTCCAAAATGGAATGGAAATAGTTATTATGATTTTTTAGGATGTTTTAAGGTCATATAAAGTGGTTTAGGATTGATTTGGTCCATTGGAAGTTGATGTTTTCCATTTGTGCAAAAGATGTAAAAGTTGCTCATGACAACTTTAAAACTTTGTAATGTTGTCATGACAACATTTCCTAAAAACTAGGAAAGGGATTTAATGGTTCCCAAATCCAAAAATGAGGGTCAAAATATGTGGGAATATGACATAGAAGGTGGAGACAACACTAATCTAAGAGTTAGTGATCATTGTGTATGGACTGTGTGTTGAGGAGAGTTTTTTTACTGTATTTTGTGAACAGAGCCATTATCCAGTACTTTAATGGATTGAATGGAGTGAATTAATGCATTGAGATTGTGATTTGTGTTATGTAGTTGATATATGTTGCATTGGTTTAATAGTTTGTTACATTTCTTGGTTGTTTTGTAAATTTCTTTAGTTGTATTGTTTCACTGTCAAGTTTTGGACTAGTCATGTAAATAATGGCTTCTCTTGGAATTCTCGTGGTCCAAAACCCCATGACCACTTGGAATGAAGACAATAACTATACATATGTTTTATATTGTGTGTTTGGAGTCTTTCTGTGTAGGGAAGCTATAAGAACAATCAGGCCCTAGGTGAGTACTGTGTATTCTGGCTAGGAAGTGTGAACAATGGAGAAGAAATAATAATTGTTTATGGATTGGTGTGTGCCAATAAATGGTGAAATGGTGTAGGGGGCTCTCAGACATGTGGATGCAAGGAAGAGTGCAGAGGAGGTCAATAGAGCACCTTTTGAAATTCAAGAAGCCAAACCAGTGTACATACCCTAGAAACCCTTAAAAGTAAGGGTTTGGTGAAAGTCAAGTGTACAAAAAAAGTGGGGGACTCAAACCTTGAAAATCCTAGAGCCTAGGATAGTCCTACATAGAATCCATAGTTGAATCATAGGGTTGTTAAGGGATTTTGGGAGTAAATCCAAGATTACAGTGTGTAGGAGTGCTAATTAGGCCTAAAAGGCTACAAGGCCTAAAATATTTAAAACTAAGAACCCATTTGAATGCTAATGGAGATATCCATTAAGATGGATCAATTTCCATTGAAAGTGACCTAGGGATGGTTAGGAATCTCATTTGTATTGACAAGGTCATGTTGGAAGGATTTGGTGAAGTTAAACCTATAGGTCCATAATAGAATAAATAGGGACTTGAAGGGAGTTTGAAGTTGGTGGAGAGCTCTAGAGGAGATAGGGGATCATAGAGTTGTCCTTTGGTTAGGGTGGTGATAAAAACCCTAAGAAAACCAAAGAAAGGGTGTTGGAAAGAGAAATAAAGCTCTAGGAGTTGGAGCTCCCCATCAAAGTGCTATGAGAGACATTGAAAGACTTGGGAATTGATTAGTGTATGTCACAGGGAAGTGAATCCATTGGAGAAATCACCATGGTGACCAATGAAGAATTGGAAAGGGACTTGTCAAAGAATTAAGTCAAGAATAGACTTCTTGAAGAAGCTATGGAGGAGATGAAGATAAAGTTGGGAGAAGTTGCAGAGGTAGTAAACGAGATGAAAGAACAAATGGTAGAAGGGAAAGATAAGGGAAAGAGTCAAGTTGAAGACAAGGTAGAACCAGAGCCTAAACCTCTTCTACCTGGGGAACCATTCCACAAGGCCCTCAAGGCATTAAGTGGCAAGGCATTATAGTGTTCTCTGGCAAGATGGATGCAGAGTTGGTTATTAAGTGGAATAAGGGTATGGAAAACCATTTTGAATGTGATGATATCACAGAGGCATAAAAGTTGAAGATAGAAAAATCAAGGCTAAGAGGACAATCATTAACTTGGTGGAAGTTTTTGCAAGAAGAAATAGAAAAGGAAGGAAAGAAGCCAATAGAAACTTGGAAAGCTATGGTGGCTAAGGTGAAAGAAAACTACCTACCTGAGGATTATGATATCCAACTACACAAGAGAAGGAAGAATATCAGTCAAAGGGATCTTGATGTGGAATCCTATACATAAGAGTTCCAAAAACTATGTCGTAGGTCAATAGTGAAAGAAGTGGAAAGCATCAAAGATTCTAGGTTCCTAAATGGTCTGAGATGGAACATACAAGAAGATTTTAGACTCTTCACTTTAAATTTTATCCATGAGTATTTTTAAATGGCCCTAAAGGTGGAAGAAAAACTCAGGAAGAAACAAGATTCCAACTCTAAGGGAAGAGGAAGAGGTAGAGACTCTAGAAGAGGACATAGATATCATTCTTGGAAGGAATAGTTACACCATAAGTCAAGGAGATTCTAGGGGTGCTGAACAAAGTCATGAGACTAGTAATAGAGAAGGATATAACAGAGGTAGAGGTTTTCACAATGGTGGAAGAGGAAGATAAGGTGGTTTTGTAAGGAGCTCATGGTTTTCTAACATGAAATGCTACTATTATGGCTAATTGGGTCACCCTACTTATAGATGTCTAGATACGCTAGCATCTTCACAAGGTGAGAAGAAGATTGCATATGTGCAATAAGAGGACATGACTAAACAATCAGAGATTAGTTTGGATTCAAAGAAGGGAGAGAACCTCATTCTTAGGTGGATTCTAATCAAATAACCTACAAGGAATGAACAAAAGAAGATGAGGGCTCTTTCTATAGTCAAGTGTAAGATACTTGGTAAGGTATGTAGGGTCATAATTAACTATTTATCTACTAACAATGTGATCTCAGAGAAGGAAGTACAAAAAGTTAAATTGGTGAAGATTCATCATGTATGCCCTTACAAAGTAACCTGGTTGAATAAGGGACAAAATATCTTGGTGAATGAACCAGTGTGGGTAGAATTCACTATTTTCAAGTATCAAGATAGGATACTTTGTGATGTATTACCAATGGATGCATGCCATATTTTCCTTGGCAGACCATGGCAGTATGAGAGGGAGGTAATGCAGCATGGGAAGGAAGATAAGTACTCATTCAAGAAGAATGGAGTAACATATAAGATACAGTCTCTTTTAGAAGAGGATATTGTGGGGACATTGGACTCAAACACCCTGCTAATGAGTGGAAAATAATTCATCAAGGACATGAAGGAGGAAGAAGAAATTAGCTTTTCAATTTTGGTGAAGCCAAGAGAGGAAGAGGCATCTAAACAGGCAACTATGCCAACAAAATTAAATAAGTTGTTGGATAAGTTCCAAGACATCATTTTTGAAGGGACTCCAGCTACACTACTCCCAAAGAGAGAGATTAACCATCAAATTGATTTTGTGCCAGGGGCATCATTGTCAAACAAGGCTGCATATAAGATGATACAAGAGCAGAACAAAGAGATTGCAAGGCAAGTGTAGGAGCTTTTAGACCAGGGTCTGATAAGGAAGAGCATCAGCCCATGTGTTTTCCCAATGGTGTTGGCTACTAAGAAGGGAGGTAAGTGGAGAATGTGTACTGAATCTAGGTAAATAAATAGGATAACTATTAGATATAGATTTCATATTCCTAGGATAGAAGATTTAATGGATTTCTTGGGGTGTGCTAAGTACTTTTCAAATATTGACTTAAAAAGTGGATATTATCAAATTAGGATGAACGAGGGTGATGAGTGGAATTCAGCTTTTAAAACCATAGAGGGGTTATATGAGTGCTTAGTAATTCCATTTGTGCTTACAAATGCACCTAGTACTTTTATGAGGGTCATTAATGAAGTCTTGAAGGATTACATAAGGGTATTTGTAGTATTCTACCTAGATGACATCCTCATTTTTAGTAAAATAAAGGAAGAGAATATGAAACACTTGGAACTTTTATCGAAAAGGTTGTAGGAGGAGAAGCTCACCATAGACCTTGAAAGGATTGAGTTTATGAAACAATAACTAGTCTACCTAGAATTTGTAGTATCCCAAGGTGACTTGAATATGGAAAAGAGAAAAGTGGAAGCCATATTAATTTGGCCTACTCCTAAGATAGGGACTTAATTTAGAAGCTTCCATGGGTTATCCCAATTCTATAGGAAGTTTGTTAGGAGATTCAATGAAATTTATACACCTGTCCTAGATACCATTAAGGGTGGAGTCAAGAAAAAATTTGCATGGACCAAGAAAGCTAATGAAGTGTTTCAGAGATTGAAGAAAGAGATAGCCACCCAACCAATACTGGTTTTACTAATCTTTGAGAAGTTGTTTATAGCAGAATATGATTCTAGTAACCTAGTAGTGGGTGCAGTCCTAAGTCAGGAAGGAAGACCAATATCTTTCTTTAGTGAAAGGCATAATGAGGAAAAAGCTAGGTAATGTCTTATGATCTAGAGCTTTATGCATTGGTGCAAGCTCTAAATAAGTGGAGGCACTACTTGTTGTCAAAAGAATTTTTAGTATATAATGATAACCATGCTTTGAGCTATATAAATACATAGGAGAAGCTTAGCTTGAGGCATATAAAATGGATGGAGTTTCTTTAGTTATACACCTTCACTATCAAGCATAAAAGGGTGTGAATAAAAAGGTAGTAGATACCCTTAGTAGGAGATTTCTTACCATCCAAGAGATTCAATTGTAGAGTATAGGGATTGAAGGTTTCAAAGACCTTTATGAAGGAGACTCAGATTTCTCAGTGATCTACAAATTGTGTGCTGACTTTGAGCATCACTTTCACAGTGAGTTTTTAGGCTATACCTTACAGAACGGATTGTTGTTTAGAGGGAAGCAAATATGTGTTCCAAGGGGTTCCATAAGGGATAACCTCATCCAAGAGAAGCAAAATGGAAGTTTGAGTAGACACTTTGGGTTGAACAAGACCCTAAACTTAGTGGAGAGATATTATTGGTGGCTTGAGATGCAGAAAGATGTAAGAAGATATGTGGAGCAGTGTGGAGTATGTAAGAAGGCAAAGGGGAAATATTAAAATATAGGTCTTTACCATCCATTACCCATCCAAAATAGACTGGATGGGAGTGCATAAGTATGGATTTCATAGTGGGGTTACCTAGGAATCCAACTAGCCTAGACAGTGTGTTTGTAGTAGTAGACAAATTTAGCAAGATGAGTCATTTCATCCCTTGTAAACCAAAACATGATGCCAGCCATATTGGTCATCTTTTCTTCAAGGAGATAGTGAGGATCCATGGCTTCCCAATCAGTATAGTTGCAAACTAAGATGTGAAGTTTATAGGGCACTTTTAGAAGACCCTATGGAAAATACTAGGAACTAACTTTTTTCATAGCTCTGCATATTATTATCAAATGAATGGTCAGACATAAGTGATATACAAGGTTCTTGGAAACTTTCTAAGATGTTTGAAAAAATAGTATGGGCAAGGATGGGAGGAAGTCATCCCATGGGTAGAATTTTCCTACAATGATAGCACAAACAAGACTACTAGCAAGAGTCCATTTGCGATTGTATAAGGCATACATCCAAGGGGTGTATTGGAGCTCAGGGACTTAAAAGGATATGAAGGCAACAGTGGGAATGTAGATGATTTTTCAAATTCAATGAGACAAGATAATGAGCAAGTCAAAAAAACTCTAATGGAGGCCAATCAAAAGTTGAAGGCTAAGAAAGATGAAGGAAGGAGAGACCTACAATTTCAGCTAGGAGACCTGGTGATGGTATATTTGAATAAGTCTAGACTACAGAAGGGGATACCAAGGAAACTATAGATGAAGAGGATTGTACCTTGTAGGGTATTGGCTAAGTATGGTTCCAATGCCTACAAGATAGATCTACCAAAGGATATGTCTATTTCCCCCATTTTTAATGTGAAGGATTTGATACCATATAAAGGATTAGAAATAGGTGAAGAAGAGTATAGTACAGAGGTAACAAAGGATATGAAAGAACTCAAAGTACCTATTCAAGCTAAGCCACAAGTGGAAAGGATACTGGATTCAAGGGTGAAGAAGAAGACAAGGAAGAAAGTATACATGGAACAGTTGGTGAAATGGGAACACCAACTTGACTTAGAGGATACATGGATAGAAGAAGGAGACTTTAAGAATCATTTCATAAGCATGGATTTTATCACACCAAAGGTACCATGATTTTCTTGTTGCAGGGGGAGGATGGTGCAGGAGCACCTTAAGGTCTAGTGGAGATCTTTGAAACATTTTGTCTTGTAGGTTGGTTTGGACAACCACTAGAGATAATAAGGACTAAACATGAAGTCCAAAGTGTGATTGTTGTGTTTCTAAGAGGTAGGAGTGATTTGGGTTTAGTGTTTTATGTGATCAAATATGATCTCGCGATCTAAGTCCTAGAAAGTCAACCAAAAGGTCAAAGGTTGACCAAAACTCCAAAATGGAGTGGAAATAGTGATTATGATGTTTTTGGATGTTTTAAGGTCATATAAAGTGATATAGGATTAGTTTAGGCCATTGGAGGTTGAAGTTTTCCATTTGTGCAAAAGATATAAAAGTTGCTCATGACAACTTTGCAACTTTGCAAAGTTGTCATGACAACATTTCCTAAAAACTAAGAAAGTGCTTTAATGGTGTTCGAATCCTAAAATAAGGGTCCAAACAAGTGGGAATATGATATATAAGGTGGAGAAAATCCTAATCTAAGAGTTAGTGAGCATTGTATATGGACTGTGTGTTGAGAAGGAGAGTTTTTACTGTATTTTGTGAACAGGTCCATCATCCAGCTCTTTAATGGATTGAATGGAGTAAATTAATGCATTGATATTGTGCTTTGTGTTATTTAGTTGATCTTTATGGCATTGGTTTAGTATTTTGTTACATTTCTTGTTTTTTTTCAATATTTATTTAGTTCTATTGGTTCACTGTCCATTTTTGGACCATTCATGTAAATAATAATTTTTCTTGGAATTGTCGTGGTCCAAAAACCTATAAATACTTGGAATAAAGAAAAGTGTTGTCCATGTGTTTTAGATATGGTGTGTGGAGTCTGTGTGTGAAGGCAAGGTATGAGAATAATCAGGCCCTAGGTGAGTACTATGTATTCTCACGCTAGGAAGTCTGAACAGTGCAGAAGCAATAAGAATTGTTTATGGATTGGTGTGTGACAATAAATGGTGTAGTGTAGGTGGCATGTATTTCAGACATGTGGATGCAAGGAAGAGTGCAGAGGAGGTCAATAGAGAACCTGTTGAAACCCAGGAAGCCAAACTAGTGTACATGCCCTAGAAACCCTTAAAAGTAGGAGTTTGGTGAAAATCAAGTTTATGGACAGAGTGGGGGACTAAAACCTTGAAAATCCTAGAGCCTACGATAGTCCTACAAAGAATCCATAGTTTATTCAAAGGCTTGTTAAGGTATTTTGTGAGTACATCCAAGATTACAGTGTGTAGGAAGGCTAATAAGGCCTAAAATCTTAAAAAATAAGAACCTGTTTGAAACCTATTGGAGGGATCTATTAAATGGGATCAAGTTCAATTGAAAGTGACCAAGGGGTGATTAGGAATCCCATTTCTATTGAAAAGGTGAGATTGGTAGGAACTAGTGAGGTTAAGCCTATAGGTGCATAGTAGAATGGAGAGAGACTTGAAGGGAGTTTGAAGTTGGTGGAGATCTCTAAAGGAGATTGGGGATCATAGAGTTGTTCTCTGGTTAGGGTGGTGATAGAAACCCTAAGAAGACCAAAGAAAGGGTCTTGGAAAGAAAAATAAAGCTTTAGGAGTTAGAGCTCCCCATCAACTTCATATTAATATTCTAGTGAGATTGACACAATATTTTATTACTTGACTTGTCTCTAAATTTCTCTACAACCTTTTATTGGACATATTTCTTTCATCTATTTATTTTGTACTTAACCATGACCAGTACTCCACTACTAGTAAATCTCTAGAGTAATATTCAAGGGTTTATCTTTGATACCAATTGTAAGAGTATAATGAAAACTAAGAGGGGGGGTGGGCTAGGGTGGGGTGGGGTGAATCAGTGTTAAAACACAACTTTGCATTTCAAAAAATTTTAAAATCTTGATTATAAAATATTAAACTATAAAGATAGGAACAATAAAGAAAAATAACATGCACAAGTTTGACATAGGTATTTGTCCTGATTTGGACACCATCTGGAGAATAAAACCACTCAAAGTTCCTTAGTGGCTTATGTAAAATATTTTGTTTTAAAAATTTTCACTTAAAAGTATTAATGTCTCACTTAAAAAAAATGCCTCGCTAGCCATTTGATGCCTCAAAGGTAATTTGTGTGCCTCATTGGATATACATCCATTTTCAAGTTACTATTTTGAGTCTTACAAAGTACATTATATGTTTCATTACAGAGCATCTTCTCAACTTTCATCACATGATTTTCAGAAGAAGAAATCCAAGTATAACATAATGACGTGTATATGTTTGAATACACAACACTGTGATATACTTCTATAGTTGATCAATTTTATAAATTTTTGAATATACTATCAATATAGTGCACCTTATAGTCTGAGAATAAAATTTCTTTTTATTCTCACACACATTGAAGAATTAATTCAATATAACATATATAATTATTTACAACTTTAAACTCAATCAAAACCTGTTATCATAGCCTCTCTTTTAATCATTTGTTGATAAATAATAGTCACACTAGTGTCTTTACTATGGCTTTCTTACCATACTCAAATGTGTTAACAAAAATGGAGCATTGATATGAAAAAGCCCAAGAAGAATTGCTTACCACATGTTCAAGATAATCACAAACCCATAAACCTAATACCAACTAGGGTTCAATAATTTGAAGAGAAAAAATAATATACATATAAAATTACATCAACAACCTTTAACAATGGATAATGAACCAACATATTAGGGTTTGAAGACCAAAGGAGACATAATACATAAAACCCTTTGTTGATATAGCAAAGATGTCTAGACAAGAAACCATTTACTAATTTTTTAACGAAACAAAAACATAACAACCTTTTTGTTACAACCATAAACAATAACCCTCAATAATTTCAAGTTTTACCATTACTAGAAATATGGACTATATTAAAACAAAAATATAACTCTTTGTATACAAACACAAAATACATTAACCTTTGTAGGAAATATTTAGGTAAGGGATTGGGACGGGGATGAATCAGTACCTTAGTGGTGCAGGAGCACACCTAGACTAACCTCCATATTTGTGATTTTTTGGCTTGTACTTGACATTGACCAAGTCAAGATAGTATGTTTAATTTGGACCTTACTAGGTCATAGTATTGTGGACTAGGTGAGTTAGTCATTAGGACTAAGGTCACCAAAATAGTCATTTTTAGTAGCTTTTTAAATTTCTTAGATGTAAAAGCTTAGTGATGCATTTGAGCTTTGAATGTGTCCTAAACACTTAAATGTTGTCATAGAGATGCTTAGGGGCCACTAATGAGGTTGTTTCCTCGAAATGAAGAGGTTAGAGGTCCTAAAACTTAGGAAGTTGGCATAATGGAAAAGATGCCAAAAGTTGTTACAATGTTGTCATGACAACATTTGCAATAATTACAAATTTTGCATGCAACGTTTGGTTAGTTTGGATACCCCTAGGAAATAGGAGTGGGATGTCGACCAACAGTCCCTAAAAACATGGAAGAAGGAATCTAATGTATGGAGAGGCTCGAATCTCATCAGTAGTGATGATTGTAAGAAATATTGCTTTTTGAATATAGCTCTGCAACTTTAATTTTGTGAAGAACTCGAGCATTTCATTGTGACAAGGCCATATAATGGATTAAAAGCTTCAAACTAATGATTTTTTTGTGTTCATAGGATAGTTACAAGATTCTTTCATTGATTAAGTTAGTTGTTTTGAGTTAGTCTACGGTCTTAGTTAAATTGTTTTGTGTTTAGTGTGTTCACTGGTCTTGTCCTGACCAGTCGGTCATTTCATGGCTCCCCCATGAAAACTAACCATGGGATCTTCCTAAGGGTGATTGGATATGTTAGGGGATTCATTAGTCTATACATATGTAGGAGTAGGAGTCTAGTGGATTCAAGTTTCTATTTTTACTACTAAGCCCTAGGTGAGCTAATAGTGCCTGGTTAGAGGTTTATGATTGAAGAATTGAAGATTTCTTGGAGGGTAGAGAAGAAATGTACAGGCAAAGTATAGTTCCAGATAGGGTATAGTCATATCCTAACATTTTATAGGAATTGAGTTCATACCAATCAATTAGACCAAGTTTTGTGTGAGTTTCAAACTGAGGTACAGTCATTCCAAGAAATTAGGCCTATTAGCCCTATTGGTCCTAGATAATAGGAACCCAATGTATGGAGGGCCTAGGAAACTAAAACTTACGAAATCCTTTGTAAAAAGATAAAGGGTATCTATATGTGGGATTATTTTTTCAATTTATTTGTGAAAAGTTTGAAAGAAATGGGAAAAGGTCTCTGGAAAAGGCTACAAGGAAATTAGGCCTAATTAGGCTTTTTGAAGACTAAAACTTGGACTCGACTAAAAAATGTTATGAGATCCTTCAATATTGATTAAAATGGGAGAAAGTGGAATTTTTCCATTATGATGGACACCCATACAATTAATTTCATGAATGGAGAGAAGTTGGCACTTAGATCCTTCTAAGTGTAGGAGAAGAAGTGAAGTACCCAAAGGGTGTTAGTCTTTCAAAGGTGAAGCACAAAGAGTGAGACTCTTAGAGGAGAGTTGGATTAGGACTTAGTTAATCATCTAAGCCTAATAAGGACCTAGAGGCGATTAGGATCCTTGAAGAAGACAAAGAAGGTCTTCTTAGAAAAGTGTGCAAGCAATCCCTTGGAACACTTACACCATATTGGTATCAGAGCTTGATTAAAGATCATACTTGTGGTGGATGTTTCACCCTACTAAATTAGTTGGAGACAATACACCAGTGGGAGAAGTAGAAGAAAAAACCATGGTGGCTAATGTGAGTTATCCAAAAATGTGGATGAGCAAGAAGAAGACAATAAGTTGTTAAGAGAATGATTGTCTCAAATTGAGAAACTCTTGGGAGAAGTCCAAGACAAAGCTGATAAGATGAAAGATAAGATAGATCAGAAAGAAGAAGAAGAATCAAGGGAGAAGGGAGTGGATTTAGTAGAGGAAGCTCCAACCCCTAACCCTTTTATTACTAAAGAACCCTTCTTAAAGGCATTCAAGGCTTTAAGTGGCAAAGCTTTGGAAAGTGTACCGCTATTTGGCGGACAAATGGATCCAGATTTAGTTGTGGATTGGATTGAAAATATAGAGAGCTATTTTGAATGTGATGGTATAAAAGAGGCCCAAAAGGTGAATGTAGCCAAGTCAAGATTGAGAGGATCATCCCTCACATGGTGGAATTTTTTTCAAACTGAAAGGGAGAAAGAAGGAAGGAGTACTATAGTCACATGGAAGGGCATGGTGATTAAGTTCAAGAAAACTTACTCACCTAATGACTATGAGGTTTAGTTGCATAGAAGAAGACACAATGCTAGAGAAAAAGATTTAGATGTCCAAGCATACACTTAAGAGTGCCTAAAGTTTTGCTTAAGGTCACAAGTGGTGGAGGATGAAAGCATCAAGCTAGATAGATATTTGAATGGACTCAAGTGGTCAATTCAAGTAGAAATGAGTCTTGTGAACTTCAAAATGATATGCCAATGTTACCAAATGCCCTTGAAGATAGAGGAGAAAGGAAAAATAAAATAAGAGAAAACCTCCAAAGGAAGAGGTAGAGGAAAGGATAGTAGAGGACAAAGAGGTGGCTATGGTGGAAGGAGTTCAGAATCAAGGACACAAGCAAAAGTCAAGTACACTAAGAAGCAAGAGGGAAGTTCTAGTAGAGGTGGTAGAGGAAGGAATTAAAATTTTAGAGGAAGAAGTTGTGGACAAGGAAGATGAAATTACTTTGCCAATATGAAATGTTATCATTACAACCAAATGGGACACCCTGCCTATAAGTGTCCCGAGAAGGGTAGTACTTCTCAAGGAGGTAACAAGAGAACTAATTTAGTTCATGAATAGAAAAATGTAGTAGAGACACACTCTGAGGTACCGTTAAATTCAGAAGAAGGTGAGAAACTCATGATGAGGAGAACATTGATCATGGAGCTGGTTAAAGAAGAGTTAAGCGAAAGAAGGTCCCTATTTAGAATCAAAGGTAAGGTGATGGGAAAAGTATGTAGAGTCATCATTGAATTAGGGTCTACTGAAAATATTGTGTCAAAGGAAGAAGTCAACAAGTTAGGAATGACAAGGATACCCCACACCAATCCTTATAAGGTCACATGGCTCAATAAGGGACAACATGTCTTAGTCAACAATCAAGCTTGGGTGGAGTTCTCTATAGGGAGATATAAGGACAAGTTTCTATGTGATGTTCTTCTGATGGATGCATGTCACTTGTTCCTAGGTAGACCATGGAAATTTGATTGCTAAGCTATCCATGATGGAGTGAAGAACTCCTATACATTCAAGAAGGATAAAGTAACTTTCAAAATCCAATCATTGTTAGAGGATGCAGATGTGAAGACAAAAGGTCCTAATGTGCTTATGGTAGGTGAAAAAGAATTCATAGAAGCCATGAAAGATGGAGAAGGAGTTGGCTATGCATTTTTGCTAAGGCCAAGAGGAAAAAATGAAGAAAAATGAGACAAGAAATCAGAGATACCTAAGGAGATACAAAACATGTTGTAGACCTATGAAGGCATAGTAAGTGATGGACAACCATCTGTGTTACCCCCTAAAAGAGCCATAAGTCATAGGATAGACTTCATACCCAGAGCTACCATACCTAATAAGGCAGCTTACAAGATGACCCCTCAACAAAATGAGGAGATTGCTAGGCAAATAGAAGAACTCTTAAACCAAGGCCTTATCAAGAAAAGCATTAGCCCTTGTGTCATACCCATTGTCCTAGAACCTAAGAAAGGAGGAACTTGGAGGCTTTTACTGATTCAAGGGACATCACTAGGATAACCATTAGGTATAGGCTCCCTATTCCTAGGATTGAAGACCTAATGGATTGTCTAAGTGAAGCCAAGTACTATAGCAAGATAGTCTTGAAGAGTGGGTATCGCCAAATTAGGATACATGAGGGAGATGAATGGAAGATAGCCTTCAAAACCAATGAAGGTTTTTATGAATGGATCTTCATGTCATTTAGACTATCTAATGTCCCCTCCACATTCATGAGGCTCATGAATGAAGTCCTCAAAGACTACATTGGAAAATTTGTAGTAGTGTATCTTGATGATATAATGATTTATTGTAGGACACGAGAGGAGCATCTTCAACACCTTGAGACTGTCTTCAAGAAGCTACATGAAGAGAATTTGATAATCAACTTGGAGAACTGTGAGTTCATCAAAACAGAGTTGGTATATCTTGGGTTTGTTCTATCTCATGGAAATTTGAAAATGGACAAGAGTAAAGTGGAAGCCATCATGAATTGGCCTACTCCAAGAACAAAAACAAAGGTAAGAAGTTTTAATGGCCTTGCTTAGTATTATAGGAAGTTCATAAGGTAGATTAGTGCTATTTGTGCTCCTATGTTTGACACAATCAAAGGAGGAATGAAGACTAAGTTCATATGGAATGAAGAAGCCACTAAGAGCTTTGACTTGTTAAAAGAAAAGATTTCTACCCAACTTTTTCTAGTATTTCCAAGCTTTGAGAAGCTTTTCACCATTAAGTGTGATGCAAGCAATGTGGCTATTGGAGCTGTCCTAAGCCAAGAGGGAAAACCAGTGGCATTTCATTCAAAGAAGTTGAGTGAAGCTAAGAAGAAGTATTCTTCTTATGACCTTGAAATGTATGCACTAGTTCAAGCTTTAAGAAAGTGGAGACACTATTTTATCCCCAAGGAGTTCATTGTCTATTAAGACAATCAAGCATTAAGTTTCTTGAATTCTCAAGAAAATTTGAGTCACAAGCACATGAAGTGGGTTGAATACCTGCAAGCCTACACCTTTATCAAACACAAGAAAGGAGTACTCAAGAGGGTGGCATATGCCTTGAGTAAAAGAGCTCTTACGATTCAAGAAATTCAATTAAAGAGCATGGGAATATATCATTTCAAGGATCTATATGCTGATGATGAAGACTTTGCAGACATTTATAAGGTATGTGCTGAATACAAGAATCATTTTCATAGCAAGTATGATGAATACATTTTGAAAAGGAATATTCTATTTAAATTAAATAAATTATGTGTCCCTAGAGGGTCTATTACGGAGAAATTAATCCAAGAAAATCACAATAGTGCATTGAGTGGTCACTTTGGAAACTAAGACCCAAGAACTTGTTCAAAGGTTCTATTATTGGCCGAGATTGAATCTTGATGTTAGGAGGTATGTGGAAAGTAGCATAATATGTCAAAGGGCCAAAGGTACTTCTTCAAATTTTGGCCTTTACCAACCCCTACCTATTCAAAATAGGCCATGGGAATGCTTGAGCATGGATTTTGTAGTTGGGTTACCCAAGACAAGACAAGGCATGGATTTTGTTTATGTAGTTGTGGACAGATTTAGCAAGATGGCTCACTTTGTGCCATGCTAGACCACTAATGATGCCAGCCAAATAGCCTCTCTCTTCTTCAAAGAGATAGTAAGAAACCATGGGTTACCTATGAGCATAGTGTCAGACAGAGACACTAAATTTATGAGTCATTTTGGAAGACTCTTTGGCAAAGGTTAGGGACTAATTTATCCTTTGGGTCTACATACCATCCCCAAACTGATGGTCAGACTAAAGTGGTGAGTAGAATCCTTGGAAATATACTAAGGTGCTTGAACAAGGAATATAGACAACAATGGGATCAATTGATTGGATAGGCTGACTATTACTACAATGACACTGGGTAAAAGTACAAACCTATGTCACACTTGTACAAAGAAAGAGGACTACGACATGCAAAACTGTTAAACTTTAATGACATAAAAGTGGCATTTGTGTTTAGAATTTGAAAATTATGTAAACTAATGAAATGTGTAAAATTGGATGTAGTTTATGCCTGTAATTTTTTTAAATTTTTTTGAATAATAATTGACATAGTTTTTTTAATTTTTGAAGGCCATTTGTTAATTGCTAAAAAATGCTAAAAATTGATGGTCTAGTTCCCACCAACAAAATATATGTATATAATATTTTTTTTCCTCTGATTTTAGGATATGTTTTAGATGACATGTATAGCTAGTGCAGAAAAAAAGAAAGATTCATTTTCGGTGTATATTTTATTTGTTATAACTATTCAAAGTCAGAGTTTCCCAAAATTAGTAGTTTTTGTCTCCCACCTAATTTGACCTAGAAAATCTACACCAAATAAAAAAAAAATTATATATTCTTGAAGAGGACTCTCTCCTCTAGTGTTAAATATAAGTTTTAAAATTTTCCAAAATGATTTTCTATTGTTTTTTTCTTTTTTCAAACGAGCATGTTCTTCCATGTTAAAATACCTACTTGGAGTTTTTTAGAATTATAATCTATTATATGTAATCAAAACACAATAAAAATAATACGACCATAATCTAGACTCCAAGCTCTACAAAAGGGTATATTTGGATTTTAAAAATGGTTGAGTTTAGATGAAGAAATCTGTTGTCTAAGTGAGAAGTTTTGTAATTTCGAAATGTTTGCCTATTTGGCTGCCACATAGGCAGTTTCAGCCAGAACAGGTTCGGCCAGACTAGTTCTAGCCAAACCCCCCTATATAAATATGTGCCAATTCTTCATTGATAGAACATAGTTGGCTTATATTTACCCATGAATCTTTGGCCGAAACTGGTATGGCCGAACCATTTTCGACCGAAAATCATTTGCCACATTAACGCCACATGGTGCCACATTTGTGACACATATGCATGAATGAAAATATTTCGGCCAGAACTAGGAAAATGGTCCTCAAGTGCGACATAGCTTTGTACTTTTACCCCACTATAAACAGTCAACAGGGAAGAGTCCCTTTGAGATAGTATATGGATTGCATCCTAGAGGATTATATGAGTTGAGAGACTTGAAGGATGGAGTGAAGGAAAGTGGATATGCAGATGATTTTTCTTACGCAATGAAGGAGATACATGATACAATGAGAAAAAAAATTGACTGAGAATACCATGAAGCATAAGAGTAAAGTTGATGAGAGTATCTAAGAGAAGTTCAGTTCAATGTGGCAGACTTGGTAATGATACATCTAAACAAGTCTAGACTTCAAAAGGGAGTCCCTCACAAGTACAAGATAAGAAGGATAGGTCCCTTTCCTATCTTAGCAAAGTATTGTCATAATGCTTTTAGAGTGGAGCTGCTGGAAGACAGTGGACTATCCCCTATCTTTAACATTGCAAACCTAGTCCATTACAAAGGACCAACACCAGACATGGATCAAAGCCTCAATGAAGTGATTAGAGATGTGGAAGACCTCAAACTACCTCCTACTATAGTCAAGCAAGCTGACAGTATACTGGACACCCGAGTTTACAAGAAGACTAGAACCAAGGAGTACAAAGTACACTTGATCAAGAGACATGATCAAACAGATTTTGATGCAGTGTGGGTTAAAGAATCAGATTTTAATAAGATGGGGATTGACCCTACTCTACTCAATACAAGGGTCGATTGAACTTCTTGTTTTGGGGAGGATGTTGCAGGAGCACACGTAGGCTAACGTCCATATTTGTGATGTTTTGGCTTGTACTTGAAATTGGCCAAGTCAAGATAGTATGTTTACTTTGGACCTTAGTAGGTAATAGCATTGTGGACTAGGTGAGTTAGTCATTAGGACTAAGGTCACCAAAATAGTCATTGTTAGTAGCTTTTTAAATTTCTTAGATGTAGAAGCTTAGTGATGGATTTGAGCTTTGAATGTGTCCTAAACACTTAAATGTTGTCATAGAGATGCTTAGGGGCCACTAATGAGGTTGGTTCCTAATTAAGAGGTTAGACATCCTAAAACTTAGGAAGTTGGCATAATGGCAAAGATGCCAAAAGTTGTTACAATGTTGTCATGACAACATTTGCAATAATTGCAAATGTTGCATGCAACATTTGGTTACTTTGGATCCCCCTAGGAAATGGGAGTGAGACGTCGACCAAGAGTCCCAAAAAACATGGAAGAAGACATCTAATGTATGGAGCGGCTCAAATCTCAACAATAGTGATGATTGTAAGAAATATTACTTTTTGAATATAGCTCTGCAATTTTGATTTTGCAAAGAACCCGAGCATTTCATTGTGACAATGTCATCTAATGGATTAAAAGCTTAAAACTAATTATTTTTTTGTGTTCATAGGATATTTACAAGAATCTTTCATTCATTAAGTTAGTTGTTTTGAGTTAGTCTAAGGTCTTAGATAAAAAAATTTGTGTTTAGTGTGTTCACTGGTCCTGGCCTAACTTGTCATTCATTTCATGGATCCCCCATGAAAAATAACCATGGGATCTTCCTAAGGGTGTTTGGATATGTTAGGGGAGTCATTATTCTATACATATGTAGGAGTAGGATTCTAGTGGAGTCAAGTTTCTATTTTTACTACTAAGCCCTAGGTGAGCTAACACTACCTGATTGGATGTTTAGGATTGAAGAATTGAAGATTTCTTATAGGGTAGAGAAGTACTGTACGGGACAAGTACAATTATAGATAGGGTATATTCATATCCTAACATTTTATGAGGATTGAGTTCATACCAATCCATTAGACCAAGTTTTGTGTGAGTTTCAAACTGAGATACATTCAGTCTTAGAAATTAGGCCTATTAGCCCTATTGGTCCTAGATAATAGGAACCCTATGTACGGAGGGCCTAGGAGACTAAAACTTAAAAAATACTTTGTAAAAAGATAAAGGATATCTGAATGTGGGATTATTGTTTCAAGTTCTTTTGGAAATTTTTTAAAGAATTAAGAAAAGGTCTATGGAAAAGGCTACAAGGAAATTAGGCCTAATTAGGCCTCTTAAAGACTAAAACTTGGACTCGACTAAAAAAGGTTATGAGATCCTTCAATATGGATCCAAATGGGAGCAAGTTGAATGTTTCCATGATTATGGACACCCCTGCAATGAATTTCATGAATGGAGAGGATTTGGCACTTAGATCCTTCTAAGTGTAGGAGAAGAAGTGAAGTACCCAAAGGGTGTTAGTCTTGCAAAGGTGAAGCAGAAAGAGTGAGACTCTTAGAGGAGAGCTGGATTAGGAATTAGTTAATCATCTAAGCCTAATAAGGACCTAAAGGAGATTAGGATCCTTGAAGAAGACAAAGAAGGTCTTCTTAGAAAAGTGTGCAAGCAAGCCCTTGGAACACTTACACCACTTAGATAATTAACACTTTTTCCCTATTAATCTCAAAGTTCTTACTCTTATGTTTATCGATATTGATATGTGTTTTATCTTCAATCGATAATTGTTGTAACATTAATTGTATGTGGTAAATTTGGCCTTGTTAACTCACCATACACTTCAACATAGTCCTTCTTCATCAGATACACACAAGATTGAATATGAGATTATTCATCTTGTTTGCTTGGATGATTCGGCCTATTGCCTTCTATCCAGACAGGGTTTTCAAAATTGCTCTCAGAATGAGAGTCTCACAACCATGGACCAATCTAGGAACGAAGGATTTATCTCCATGAATGCAATACAATGCAAGATTATTCTAAGAAATGGAAGACGTAAGATAATCTAAGACATGATTTTCAATGCAATTATTCTAACAATTGAAACTATCTTATTGCAAAATGAAATTATTCCATATGAGATTAGCAAGAAATGAGACAATAATTCAGTATTCTAACAATGCATAAAAAATGAGTGCGTGGTTGAATGAAGAATGAGAGTTCTTTTATAGACTTAGAGATGATTAGAAAAAAAAATTTCCTCTTTGAAATAAAACAGATAGAAAAGCCAGTTTGAATTAGAAAGCTTTATTCAAAAGAATACAATAAATTTTTTTCTTTCTGCTTTAGCTGTTTTCTTTCCTTGATTTAACTCTATTTTATTTGAATTAAATTGTTTTATTTCTCTTTAAAGCGCAATTAATTAAAAGATTCTATTTCTGAATAAAAGAAAGATTTTTGAGAGATTATCCAATTAATTATATAAATATGACCTCATAATTGCTTTTTCTTAATTATCTAAATAATTAAATTCAATTATTGAAATGAGGATATTTATCTAACAATTAAATATTATTTAATTTCTTTTTCATGTGTCTTGGCTAAAGAGGGTGAATTTAATTTAATTAAAGTGTTAGGAATTTATTAATTAAATTAATTCGATCATAATGTTTATTTAGCCAAATAGGTATTTAGGAATTAAACATAATGTATGATTAATGCAAATTTAGGATTTTCTGCATTTGACACTTAGGTCGAGTAGAGTCAGTCAAAACTTAGAACTGCCTAGTACAATAGGACTTTGATGATCTAGAAGAGTGACAAATGCAACAAAATTGGTTAGGGTTGCAAGATGCCAATTATGGGGTGTTACATTTTGCCCCTCTTTGAATAGATGTGCGAGCAACGCATTGATACAAAGAATAGTCTGATGCTTGAAGCACAGAAGAATAGATTTGAAAATTGATGATGCAAAGATTTCAGAGCCATCTCTAGAATAGAGCTTGACTCTCTGAAGTCTAGGTTAGATTGCCAAGACACCGATCAAGTAGAGTTTTTGAGGGTCATTTTCAGAATGAAACTTGATCCTCAGGGATCCAGGTTAGAATGCCCCGATACCTAATAGATTGATATCTTTCACAAGACTATCCTTAGAATGAGGCTCAAGCTTCAGGAGTCAGGGTTAGAATGCCCCGATACCTGTCCATAAAGAAAATAGTCAAATAGAGATTTTAGGACTATCTTCAGAATCAAGCTTAGTCCCCCAATATCTATGTTAGATTTCTAAGACACTAGTTAGATTGACATCTTTCACAAAGCTATCCCCAGAACGAGGCTTAACCTTCAGGAGTCAGGGTTAGATTGCCCCGATACCTATCTCAAAAGATAGTAAATAAAGGTTTAGAATCATCTCCAGAATGAAGCTTGATTATCAGGAGTCAGGGTTAGATTACCCCGATACTTGTCCCAAAAAGATAGTTTTTCGAGAACCATCTCCAGAACGGAGCTTGATGCTCAAGAATCTGAGTTAGATTGCTTAGATACTTAATATATGACAAGATGTAAGGAACAAGGATGCTCCTATTGATTAAAAGTCATGGAATACCTAGTTTTGACTGTGAGGTACGAAAAACTAAACATGCCCCAAGTGATGAGATGCCCCTAGGAATGAGGACTTTTGAAAATCAGATCAGAGTGATTAGAATAGATTCAATGATGTAATCATCCTGCCCCCTCGGGAGAGAAATGGAAAGATGACACATCATAATGATGATGGAGAGCAAAAAATTGCAGATAGATGTTGAATTAGAGATCAAGAAGAACTCAGAATAGATTACAGAAGAATTCAGAATTAATTTTGAGTGATTTCAAGGTCTGGTTGACCATGTTTGACTAGGGTTTATAAGAGTTGACCAATGTTGAATTTTGAGGAAAAAGTCAAAGATTTGAGAAAATGTTGATAAGATATGATTCTGACAAGAAAGTGATGTCAGAAAGTTGACTGCATAAGTTTCTGATCGCGTCGGTCCTGAAAATTATAAAAAGTGATTTTGACCTATATAGAAGTGTCAGATTTTGATTTCAATCACGAAAATGGATTTAGAGTGGTAAAATTAGGTAATGGTGAAGTTTTCATGCAAAATGGAGCACTTTGAAAAATTACGTCAAAACCCATAGAAGGATGAAAAGGTTCATTTTCAAATCATTTTAACCTTTGACTTAGTGAGAATTGAGCTTTGAGCAAAAGACAAAATGGTGGTCCCCTACAACAATCATCATTTTGAGCGATCGAGGAGACATAGCCGGCCCCCAGCGTACGGACCTCCTGTAAGTAGTCGACAAACCTCTCTGTAATTCAAATTTCATTCATTTCGGTCAATTTTTTGCTTCATTTTTCACATTTTTAGAATTGATTCACGGGTCTTCGCGCGAAGTAGTTTCTTCATGCACCCCATAAGGAAATCTCGCGTGAAGAAACTATATTTCATGTCGTTCGGTGAGGAATCTCACGCAGGAGAGTACCTAGTTTCACAGGAGAAAACCTTCTAGAGGGTGTTTTCTCGCGTGATAGATGATAAAAGGTCGCACAAAAGTTTAATGTTGCACGATTCAAATAACTTCTTCGCGCGAAAGAGAACTTCTTTGCGTGAAAATTTGCTTCTTTGCATGGGAAAAAGTGGTTAGAATGAACATGAAATTAGTCTACGTCGCATACAATAGCTTTTGTGTCAGTGTTGTTAATGTCTGTAGGATGTCTTGAATGATTTATTATCTCATTATGATTTGATTATCATAGATTACTGATTGTGCTTTGTTGTTTATATGTCTTGCAGGTTGACTTTCCAGACATTGCATTCAGATTACATGACCCATCCATCAGTAGATTGGTCTCATAGTTGGATGATGCCGAGACAACACATATAGGTACCTTGGGATTGAGTTCACTGTATGATGTATCCAAGATTCAGGTAAATCATAGATTACTGGGAGCTTTAGTTGAGCATTTCCATTCAGAAATAGACACATTCTACTCACCACAGGGGGAGATGACTATTACTCCCAAGGATATCTATCAGATCTTGAGGATACCATTTCTCGAGGTGAGAGTAGAGTATGATACATAGCCCGGGTCGGGAACATTAGCATTGAGGGAGATTTTCTAGGATGACCTTGTTATGGGTAGGGCAATCCCATGGGAGGATCTGATCAATACATACGACATGACACATAGGTTGCCAGTGGTACTAGCACGCTTCTTTGGGTGTTACTTGATGCTTGATCATGGACAACACAATCTAGAGTGTGGCTAGGGTAGGATGGTGCAACTGATGATGGCACGACCTCAACACTAGGGATGGGGTCAGTGCATGTTAGCACATATGTATCATGAGATGCATGAGATCACGCTACCTAGAGGTGAAGAGCATGGAAGTAGGAGTTTTTGTACTACAGGTATCTTCCCATTACCAAGCCTATATGCAAGGATATGAGGCAGCCAGTAGAGCCTTATATTTGCTGATAGAGGGGGATGATAACCCAGCCTGCGTTGGGTAAGGTTGATTAGTGGTGAGCTCAGCTCGATGACTTGGCGGCAGTGGTTTGGAGGCCTAGAGACTTATAGAGGCTTGAGATGATGCAGTAGAGCAACTGATTCATATGTTTTGCTCACGTGCAATTATTGGTTGCACCATTACAATGATCGAGAGATTCCCACAGAAGCGAGTATGGCGGTAGTTTAGTCACCCTCAGGATATATTGTAGGAGTATACTGCGTATGCTAGATTTACAAACGAGATCAAGAGGGGCTGGCTGATGAAGGTAGAGCTGGGCCGCACTATGATAGACATTCGCACATTGGTCCTAGATTAGTAGGACTATCTCCAAGATGTAGCAGATGTTGGCGTGACTGCCGAGTATAAAGAGCACTTCATTACCCACCCCTTTCTGAGATTCACGAATCTAGTGGGGATAGCAGGCCAAGCTCAGGTGGTACCTCCACAGGTCATATAGCCACAAGTTATATAGCCACAGGTGCAGTAGATGCAGAGGCCCCCACCACAATAGAGGGTACAGCCGGGGTTATAGCAGGGTCCCCAACCTCGGACAGTATAGATTGACATCACCACATGACATATGGGTATGGATGTAGGGGCTAGCGGCAATGGTAGCAAGAGGCAGTCTCAGAGACGGACTACAGAGCAGATAGCCAAGGAGCAGCAGGTACCCCCTCAGGAGGAGGTATAGCAGGATGATCCTATTGATGCAGGAGAATCCCGGGTGTAAGGGCAATCTTGCATCACCCAAAAATATTTCTATTTTCTTTTCAATAAGGGCTACCTTGTGCAGAGCTGCTATTTATGGAAACTTGCTATTTTTAGTAAGTTGGTCATACGATCTCAGAATGTTCTGATTTTGCATGTGCAGGTTCATCTTAGTCATATCAGCCTGCCAGTAAAGCTTCACAGCTAGATCAGGTCTAGTTTTGAAGATATTGAAAATTTTCGGTATTGAAAAAAGGGTACAGAAACTTCGAGCTCAGTTTTGAAGGCTTTAGAGGCCCCGGATGAGGTCGAAACTTGGGCTGAATGAAGCTTGCTTAATTTAAATATCGTGGCATTTTTGAAATGGGGTTATAATAGTCAATCGGGTCAACTGGTGATGACTTATGGTCTTCAAAAGTTGGGCCACCTAAAATAGCAGAAAATAATTTTCCTTCAAAATTTTTGTTCGGGTTTCAAAAGTTATTTTGAGCTGACTTTGGTGTACTAAATTGAAAAATAAAATATTTCTAAGTTTGGTCGACCCTAAGGGCTAAATTTTTGGAACCTTCTCAGGCGGTGGAAATTGCCTATATAAAGAAGGCCCGTAGTGTTGTCTTAGGTAGTTCGGGACAGTTCTGGGTAGATCTAGGTAATAATTTGAGGCTTTGTCCTACAGAATATTGTAAAGGGAATGCCCATATGGCATTGCATATTGTAATTCTGAAAGTTTGTAATTCCACATTTGTGGAGATAATAAGAAGCCCATTTTCTGTTCTTGTAAATTTTTGTTGCTTCTCTATTTTTGTTATGTGTTTGTGGCATTAAGGGAAGCACCCTTCATCAAGTGGTATCAGAGTGAGAAGTTCCTGAGTGTGTAAACAGATCGCCGACTATGAGACAGTTTGCACCAGGACCGTGGTAGGGTTTCAGCACACATCGTGAAAATGCCTCCATGAAGGGAACGTGGTGGAAGAGCTAGCATTGTGACACCTGAGGTTAGAGAGCTCCAGAGATAAGTGCGAGCATTGCAAGAAGAGATTCAAAGAGAAATGAATCTTAATTTTAGAAACGAAAGTGAGGATGAAGCCGAAGAAGGAAATGATGATCAAGAAGAAGTTGAAGTTTTGAATCCAGAAGAAGAAAGGCTTTTCCGAGCCATTTCCAAGATTGGGAAAAGACCTAAGATTGAGGTTCCTACATTTTTAGGGAATCTTAACCCAGAGGAGTTGATTGACTAGATCAACGAATGTGAAGAATATTTTGAGTATGAAGATATTGAGGATCCTGATCGGGTCAAATTTGCGAAGGCCAGACTGAAGGGTCGTGTAAAGATCTGGTGGCAGGAGATCTAATTGGAGTGAAATCGAAGAGGAAAGGATAAAATCACAAGATGGGATCGAATGGTGGATAAGTTGAAGCGACAGTTCATTCCTGTTGATTATGATCTTGACCTACTAAAGAAAATGCAAAGTTTGAAGCAAGCAGGAAAATATGTCCAAGAGTATACGGAGGAGTTCTATCGAATCCTCATCTGAACAGGCCATATAGAAGCTGACAAGGAGAAAATTTCCCATTACCTTAAAGGATTGAGGCCAAGCATTCAAGAGGAGTTGAATCTGGTTCGAATGAACAATATTGAGGAGGCATACCAGTTTGCCCTGAAAGTAGAAGAAAAGATGAACAAGAAGTTTGAGAGCAGGCAAAATGGAAGAGGTCATGGTGGAAGATCTGGTGGATGGTCATATGGTGGCTGAAATGAAGATCTGAAAAAGAAGGATGAGGCCAGTAACAGTCAGAATAAGTGAGGAAATAATTCCAATCATTTCCAAGATCAGAATAATAGAGATCAGAGAGGAAGAGGAAGAGGACAAGGATTTGGAAGAGGAGGCTTCCATGGAATATGTTTTCACTATGGAGAAGAAGGTCATAGGGCATTTGAATGTCCTCAGCACCAAGGAAGAATAGACAGAAGAAATGAATGTCAGGCCAGAGTTGCACATGTAGATGAAGATGCTAGATCATCACATTCTGAAAATGTTGAAAGAGGAGAAACGCTGATTAACAAAAGAGTCCTGTTGAGTGGTGAGAATGAAGCTGAACAAAGGAGCAGCCTATTTCACACCAGGTGCAAGTGTGAGGGTAAGTGTTGTGATGTAATTATTGACAGTGGAAGAACTGACAATTTGGTGTCAGAAGATATGGTGACAAAGTTGAAGCTCAAGAGACACAAACACCCACATCCATATCGGATTGCCTGGGTACAGGATGACCACAAGGTCATGGTTAATGAAAAATGCCTCGTGAAGTTCAAGATTGGCAGATACCATGATGAGGTACTATGTGATATCATATCTATGGATGTATGTCATATGTTGTTGGGTAGACCATGGCAGTTTGATAGAAGTGTTGTACATGATGGTCCTGCGAATACCTATTTCGTGACAAAGGATGGAGTGTGACATAAGCTAAAGCCATTGAATTGCATAGAAGAAAAGGTATGTGGTAGTGCATGAATAACTTTTGTTGATGGAAGAAAGTTCCTAGATGGTATGAGGCATGAGCATGTGTGTTTTGCTTTAATTCCAAAAGTTGGTAAGGAGGAAGTAGAAGATGTTCCTGTAGAAGTTGCAGATTTGTTGAATGAGTTTCAGGATATTGTATCCGATAATGTGCCTGATGGATTACCACCAGTCATATAGATCATTCATCAAATGGACTTGATTTTAGGAGTGATTTTACTGAATAAGGCAGTACACAGAATGACACCTACAAAAAGTGAGGAGTTGAACCGACAAGTGCGTGAGTTGTTGTAGAAAGGATTGATCCGTGAGAGTCTGAGTCCCTGTGCTGTACCAACAGTATTAGCACCAAAGAAGAAAGGAGAGTGGAGGATGTGTACAGACTCCAGGGAAATAAACAAGATCACAATCAAGTATAGGTTTCCATTGCCACAAATGGATGATATTATGGACTGTTTGAGTGGAGCTGTGTACTTCTCAAAGATAGATCTGAAGAGTGGATATCATCAAATTCGGATCAAAGAAGGAGATGAATGGAAGACTACCTTCAAGACAAAGGAAGGATTGTACGAGTGGTTAGTCATGCCTTTTGGGCTAACCA
>MU223644.1:2111748-2134656 GCA_018584345.1 Thuja plicata
TGAGCCAAGAAGGTAAACCTGTTGCATATTTTAGTGAGAAGTTAAATGATGCCAAGAGAAAATATTTTGTTTATGATCAAGAATTTTATGCTATAGTTTAGGCATTAAAGAAGTGGAGACATTATCTGCTTCCTAAGGAGTTTAATTTGTATACTGATCATCAAGCTTTGCAATATTTGAATAGTCAAGAAAAGTTGATTCAAAGGCATTTGAAATGGGATAAATTTTTGCAGAGTTATACATTTGTTTTGAAACACAGGAGTGGGAAGTTTAACAGGGTTGCATATGCCCATAGCAGAAGGCAACTATTGCTGACAGAGATGCAGATTGAGGTGGTTGGGTTCAATGAGCTCAAGAATTTGTATCCAAAAGATCCTGATTTTGGTGCAGCTTGGAAAGCTTGTATTGAACATGTTACTATAGACAGGATGAAATGGCTATATTTTATCATCCAGAATGGTATGCTATTCAAAGGGAGTCAGTTGTGCATTCCACAAATTTCTATGAGGGAGAATCTCATCAAGGAGAAGCATAGCAGAGGATTAGCTGGACATTTTGGTTGTGACAAAACCCTTGCTTTGGTTAGTGAGAATTATTATTGGCCAGAGTTGCAGCAAGATGTGAAGAATTTTGTATAGAGTTGCAGAGTATGTCAAATGGCGAAAGGAGGGAAGAAGAATACAGGGTATTATCAGCCATTACTTATACCAGAGAATCCTTGGGAGGATATTAGTATGGACTTTGTTCTTGGTTTACCAAGGACTCAGCGGGGACATGATTCAATTTTTGTGGTGGTTGACAGGTTTTCAAAGATGGCAAATTTTATTCCCTGCAAGAAGATTAATGATGTTGTTCATGTAGCATAATCATTTTTTAGAGAATTGGTAAGGCTACATGGTTTGCCAAAGACAATAGTTTCAGATCGAGACACTAAGTTTGTTGGATATTTCTAGCGTACGTTGTGGAAGAAGTTGAAGATAGATTTGAAGTTTAGTTCATCACATCATCCATAGACTGATAGACAGACAGAGGTGGTGAATAGGAGTTTGGGGAATTTGCTAAGATGTTTGGTTGGAGATAAGCCAACAGGATGGGATTTGGTTTTACCACAGGCAGAATTTGCATACAATAATTCTATCAATAGGAGCACTGGTAAATCACCATTCTAGATTGTATATGGAAGTTGTCCAAGAAACGCATCTGAATTGAGGAAGATAGATAAAGAAGAAATAAGTACTGTTGAAGCTGAGGATTTTGCAGAACACTTGAAGAACATTCATGAGGAAGTGAGGAAGCACATTACCAAAATGAATGCATAGTATAAGGCTAAGGCAGATGAGAAAATGAGACATAAGAAATTTCAGGTTGGGGATGAAGTCATGGTTCATTTGCAGAAGGAGCGATTTCCAGTTGGTACATATAACAAGTTGAAAATGAAGAAGTTTGGACCATGTAAAATACTGAAGAAGCATGATTTAGGAAATGCATAGGAGGTAGAATTTCCCACTGAGCTTAATATTTCACCTATGTTTGACATTTTAGATTTGACAGAGTATCATGAAGGAGGTGTTGAAGATGAGATCATAGCGGCACAGTGGAGTATTCCAGCAAGTAGTTCAGATACCAAGGAGATTGAAGACATACTGGACAGTCGTGTTGGTAGAAGCACAAGGAAGAGGACATATGAAGAATATCTAGTCAAGTGGAAAGGATGACCTATTAAAGATTCATCATGGCTAACAAGGGAGGAGGTTAACCATCTTGGTTTTCCTCTGCACACCTGAGTCGTGACAGGGCCACTTCTCAAATTACCTCGGGTGTCTAATGCAGGAGCATCCTGGGTGTAAGGGCAATCTTGCATCACCCAAAAATATTTCTGTTTTCTTTTTAATAAGGGCTACCTTGTGTAGAGCTGCTATTTATGGAAACTTGCTATTTTTAGTAAGTGTATCATACGACCTCGGAATGTTCTGATTTTGCATGTGGAGGTTCATCTCAGTCATATCATCCTGCCAGTAAAGTTTCATGGCTAGATTAGGTCTAATTTTGAAGATATTGAAAATTTTTGCTATTGAAAATAGGGTACAGAAACTTCAAGCTCAGTTTTGAAGGCTTTAGAGGCCCTGGATGAGGTCAAAACTTGGGATGAATAAAGGTTGCTTGATATAAGTGTTGTAGAGTTCTTTGTGCCATTTCTGAAATGGGGTTATAATAGTCAGTCGGGTCAACTAGTGATGACTTATGGTCTCCAAAAGTTGGGCCGCCTGAAATAGCAGAAAATAATTTCCTTCAAAATTTTTGTTCGGGTTTCAAAAATTATTTTGAGCCGACTTTGGTGTACTAAATTGAAAAATAAAATAATTCTAAGTTTGGTCAGCCCTAAGGGCTAAATTTTTGGAACCTTCTCGGGCGGTGGAAATTGCCTATATAAAGAAGGCCCATAGTGTTGTCTTAGGCAGTTCGGGATAGTTCTGGGTAGATCTGGGTAATAATTCGAGGCTTTGTCCTACAGAATATTGTAAGGGGAATGCCCATGTGGCTTTGCATATTGTAATTCTGAAAGTTTGTAATTCTACATTTGTGGTGCTAATAAGAAGCCCATTTTTTGTTTTTGCAAATTGTTGTTGCTTCTCTATTTCTATTATGTGTTTGTGGCATTAAGGGGAGCACCCTTCATCACCTATGCAGGAGGGTTGGCCAGCATAGGACATAGCTCAGGATCTGTAGCGATAATCATGGGAGAGAGTGAGATAACTCAGGAGGTAGGTGAGAGATTTGACAATTCAAGTAGCTGTACAAGATGCACGATTACTAGATAGAGACTAGGAGATACAGGATCTTTGAGAGTAGCTCCACGCAGCACAAGAGGAGGTATGACATCAGACAACACAAGCGGCTTATTACTATGCATCATATATACATGCGGTGCCTGACGAGGCATCTCAGGTGGCCATATTTTGGAGCTATGCGAGAGGGTCAGAGGGAGCACAAATGGCACCTCCATAGGATAGGGCCCCACCTCCACCTCCTCCAGGTGATGAGGGAGAGGGCCAGAGTTGGGTTTTTGAGAGACAAATAGAGATGAGATCATAGGATGTATCTGATGCATTGGCATCCTTGTATTATATCACTATTTTGAGATTGATCATGCTCGAGTAGCACCATTTTGTATTTGTATCAACACATTATATATATATGAGCTCGTCTTTTGGTATCATCGCATATTGTTTATTTACTTTATGAGATGATTCCTATATACTTAGATGGTTAGATGATTCAACATGGATGCAAATGTATGAACATGGTTTAAATATATGTAGATGTATGAAATGTAGATGTATGATTTAGATGAAAAGACGTATGTATGTAAATGATTTATGTAATTGCAATGTGTAACTGAGAATTTAAATGCAATGTATAGATGATTATGAGTTGTGAATATGAATATGTATATGGTACTAACATCTCATGCAGGAAGACAAATGCTAACCAAAAGATTATGTGAAGAATCAAGAGTGAGGACCAAACACTTGTGTAGCTGTGATAAAACCAAAACGGTGAAGAAGAACTCCCCAATGTATGAACCCAGAAGAATGCAATGAAAAGAACACTAAATCATTGCCACAATGCAAGTCTAGAATGAAAATGAAATTCTATGCTAGATGCAATATGAGAGTGAAATTCTAGGACATGGTTGTGAGACCCATCGTATATTTATCATTATTGAGCATTTTATTTTTGGAACATGAAAGTCGATACAATCCTCACTGGCGCCACAATGTGACCATAAGGATATGAATATGACTCTTCATCGGATGAAATGTAGGAAATGAATGTAAGCACTAGGGCACAAAAGCCAAGATGACCTGAACATTGTTTCCAGTTAATGTTGCAAGAGTACACTAGTATCAAGGCATTCAAAGCCAAGATAACCATGAGTGTGATCATGCGTACACAAAAAGATCAATAACAAACAAAATAATAACAAACAGAGAAATAAAATGCAAGGAGATAGTACCGACCTCACCATGGCATACAAATAAACAAGATCAAGGGATGTGAGGCTATTCCACCTTATTGCGGGAGCTCTTATCAGATACACCCCATTTATTTTATGTTACCAGATCATCGAGACTACACCAACTAGTAGACAAACAAAATATCAATGAAATCCATGAGAATAGACAGCATACAAAGAAATATTCAAGCATAGCTCAGCCAGTTTCAAAGTTTTTGAATATATTCATGTTTAGAGGGTGTTAAAAAACACTGTTGTGGTTGTGAGTGCATTGTGTTTGATTGTTATCGATAGATGTTTACGTTTGAGATATCTGATGTGTGTTAAAAAACATAGATGTGTCCAAAGATAGTGTTACAAACCAATGTTTATGGTGGTGTTAAAAAACACCAGTTTGTGTCAGTAGCGAGTTGTCCTTGAGAAATGACAAGATTACTGACTCAAGTGTAAACCAAAGATGTGATGAAATGGGGGGCCCATGCCCCCAAGTAATCATGACTAATTTGACATATGTTGCAAGGACAAATGAGATTTGATTCCCCCAAGCGTATGGCATTGAATCAATGACAAGTCAAGAGGGTCCACAAAGGGACCAGAGTGTCACAAAAGTGACCAAAAGATATGTACAAACTAAAGCAAAGAATCATCAAGATAGAGTATCGATAGATAAAGCATGTGAGTATAACTCCAATGGTAACAAATGTGAGCAATCTTGATAGAATAGTGATAGTAGGAAGACGCAGTGAGAACCACTAGTGACTGACGTGAGAGAGATGCTCAAATAAAAAAATCATGGTATAAGCTATACATCAGTAGGCAGACGCAGTGAGAACCACTAGTGACTGATGTGAAGAAGATACTTAAAAGATAATAGGACAATGCCCACTAGATCAGGAGGGTTGTTCTAAGAGTATGACTAGTTTCAATCCATGTGAGTTGGTGTCTTGACGGGAACTGAAAGCAAATGTAAGCAGCAAAGAAGGAAAGTAGCAATGTAGGAAAGCAAATGCATCAAGTCAAGTGGTGCTGCAATAGATATAGCATTGTGGAACAAGAGGCACCTATTTACCAGGTTTTCACCTTCTTGATAGAAATTCTTTTTTTTCTACCATGACGCCTGTTTGCTAGGTTTTCATCAATGACACTTGTTTTTTTCTCTTTTTTTTTGTATTTTTTGTATTTTTAATTTTTTTTGTATTTTTTGGAATATATGATTTTTTTGGGAGATACATCAAACTGCCTATTGCTAGGTTTTCACTAAGATGATCAATTTTTTTAGGACTTTAGTATATACATAAGCACACTGAAGATGTCTCAGCTGTAGAACCATTTCAGATGAAGAGCACTGATGGGCTCTTTGAGTTGTTCTCCTTCAGTAGTAGAGAGATGGTAGGTACCAAACCCAAAAACTACAGTAACAATTTACGGACCAAGCCAATTTGGTTCAAACTTCCCTTTCTGGATCTGATGTTGCTAATTCTTTGGGTTCTCCCTTAGAATGAGGTCACTTGCTTGGAAATCCCTTGGTCTAACCTTCTTGTTATAGCTCTTGGACATCCTTTTCTGGTATGCTCTAAGGTGATCAAACGCCACTTGACGAAGTTCATAAAGTAACTCTAGCTCTTGTAGATGACATATTCTATTATCTTCATCAGTAATGAGGCCTTTCAAAGAGACTCACAGAGAAGGAATCTCAACCTCAATAGGTAGCACAACATCTGCTCCATAAACCAATGCATAGGGTGTAGCCCCTATTGGTGTTCTTATGCTTGTCCTATATGCCTAGAGAACTGGATTCATCTGGAGATGCTAATCTCGTATGGATTTATGCACTGTGTGATACAGGATCTTAAGGATTGTTTTGTTGGATGCTTCCGCCTGTCCCTTACCCTGAGGATAATAGATGGAAGACCAATGTTGAGTAGTTTTAAAGTTAGAGTAGAGCTCTGTCAAATCCTTATTTTTGAATTGTCCCCCATTATCAGTGATTATTGTGGAGGGTAAACCATGCCTGCAGATGATGTAGTTGAGAATGAACATAGCTACTATTTTGCCACTAGCAATGGTGAGAGGGACTGCCTCCACCCACTTTGTAAAATAGTCCATAGCTTTGATTATAAACTTATGTCCATTGGAGGACGAGGGGTAATTCTCACCCACCAAGTCAAAGCCCCATTATTGAAATGGCCAGAAAGTAATGAATGGAA
This sequence comes from Thuja plicata, assembly GCA_018584345.1. NCBI lineage: Eukaryota > Viridiplantae > Streptophyta > Pinopsida > Cupressales > Cupressaceae > Thuja > Thuja plicata. The sequence continues at coordinate 2,117,974 of MU223644.1, forward strand.
TAAGCTCCTTGGCTGGAGCATGAATCAGGTTTCCATGTAATTGACATTGTTTGCAAAATTTAGCAAATTGTGTTGCTTCTTTTTCCATATCTGGCCAATAGTAACCAGCTCTAATAAGTTTACGGTCCAATGTCAAGAAATTAGAGTGAGACCCATAGATGCCTTCATGCACCTCTACTAATACTTGTTTGGAGTCATTGGGTTCTAAAAACCTAAGGAGGGTACCATATGGACCACATCTATACAAGTCATTAGCGTTGATGATGAATCATGAAGCACTGCAGATTAAGTAAAGTTTCTCATTCTGGGAGTAAGTGTCCAGAACAATTTGGTCACAAAGGTAGGAGAACATATGATGGTAGCGGGATGAGTCATTTCCTATGATAGAATAGATCATTCAGGAATTAGGGGAGTCATAGACTGGGTAGCGTAACGTCTCCACTAGGAATTCAGTTCTAAAATCATTTTCAGGCATCTGTAACATAGAGGCAAGAGTAGCTATGGAATCTACTACTTTATTATCTTCCCTTGGAACCTTTTGAAATGTGATATGAGTAAAATAATTTTTGAGGTCATCAACAAACCGTTTATAAGGTACCAACTTTTTGTCCCTTGTCTAATAGATATCATTGACTTGATTGATGACTAGCTGTGAATCTCCAAGAACATTTAGTTCATCTACGTGCCACTCAAGGACGATCTTCATACCATTGATTAGGGCTTTGTACTCAACAATGTTGTTTGTACAAGGAAAAAACATCTTATATGCTTTTGGTAAAGAGTACCTTTAAGGTGTAATGAATAGTATTCCAGCACCTAACCCCTGTTGGGTAAATGAACCATCAAAAAACATAGTCCATGAGCAATGTGTAAGAATTAATATGGACTCATCTGGAAATTCAATATGCAATGGTTGATGATCTACTAGAGGTGTTTCGGCCAATTGATCTACTATTGCCTATCCCTTAATGACTTTCCTTTCAACATATTCAATATCAAATTCACTGAGAAGCATGAACCATTTAGCTAGTCTACCTATGAGGGTAGCTTTACTGAGAAAGTATTTTAGAGGATCAATTTTAGCAATTAGATGTGTAGTATGAGCCAACATGTAGTGCTGCAATTTTTGTGAAGCAAACACCACTACGAGACAAGCCTTCTCTATAGCAGATTATTTTGTTTCATATGAGACCAGAGTTCTACTAATGTACTAGATAGCCCTCTCTTTGTTATGTTGATCTTCTTGAGCCAATAAGATACCCAATGATGTATCTGTAGTAGTTATGTAAAGTATAAGTGGCTTCCCATGAGTGGGAGGCATCAAGATTGGTGGGTTTGCAAGATACTGCTTGATTTGTGTGAACCCTTCATCACATTGTTTGTTCCACTAATAAGTCACACCCTTGTACAAAGTTTTGGTAAATGGTTGTGACTTGTCCACTAGTTGAGAGATAAAACACCAAATAGACTGCAGTCAGCCTTGAAGTCCTCTCATTTGTCTAATATTTTTCAGTGGTGGCATTTCCATGATAGCTTGTACTTTTGCAGGATCTACTTCAATACCTTTGGCAGACATGATATAGGCAAGAAAGTTTCCAGATGTTACGCCGAATGTGCATTTCTTAGGATTGAGTCTCAGACTAAATTGTTCCATACGATCTAGTATAGGACCTAGATTGGCAAGATGTTTCTTTCGGTGCATGATCTTATCCAAAGTGTCATCCACATAATCTTCCATTGTTTTATGCATCATGTCATAAAATATGGTGGTAACAACTCTCTGATATGTAGCACCGGCTTTTTTGAGTCCAAAGGGCATAACATTCCAACAGAAGGTTCCCTAGGCACATGTGAAGGCAATTTTCTCTTGGTACTCTGGCGCAATTTTTATCTGGTTATAGCCAGAGAAACCATCCATTAGTGAATACATTTCATACCCTGCCATCATATCTATGATCATATCAATATTAGGCAATGTAAAATCATCCTTAGGACATGCCAAATTCAAGTCTCTGAAGTCTGTATAGAATCTTATAGATTTATCATGTTTTGATACCGGAACAATATTAGAGATCCAATTGACATAATCAATTACTCTGATAAACATTGCCTTAAGCAATTTCTCCAATTCAGCTTTGACAAGTAGAGCTACATGTGGATACATTTTTTGAATCTTCTGTTTGACGGGCTTGACACCTGGTGCAATGGACAAATGGTGCATGATTAGATTAGGGTCTAATCCTGGCATATCTAAATGTTTCCATGCAAAGTTAATCTTTTTGCTTCTAAAGAATGTAGTGAATTCCTCTCATTCTGCCTCTAATAGTGATTGTGCCAAGTGAATAATCTGAGGTTCTACCTCTGTACCCAATTTGATAGGTTGAGTTGGTTCAATAAGCACAGATGATCTTTCCTAAAAATGACTTGGAAGTGCATCAAGTATCTCATCCTCGGGCGCCTCGAAGAGGTTTTCACCCTTGGATACATCTTTTATTTTGACTATTTTAGGCTCTGATACCGCCATAAGGTGGTTTTCACCATCAAAGCTCCTATTTTTTCTTCTTTTTATTTTGTGACTAAGATACTTGATGTCAGCCTCAATCATGTTCACACTTGCTTCGCTAGTGGAAGACGTTACAGGTTTGACAATGTGTAAGTAATAGGCAAGAGTGTAATCATTCTGGAATGTAAGGACTTCATTAGATGGGGAGGTAGAGTTCCAGTCTATAAGCTCAGGATGGAAAAGTGAAAGAGGAGTGATGGGTTCAAGTGCGTTAACGGTATAATCATCAAAGGCATGGACAAGTAATTTGAGACCTAAAGTGATCTCATCTAGAGGTATAATCAAATTCCTTTGATTCCTAGAAACCATAGTAGACGACATGTTAACACCTAGGGGGTCAGACTCATGTGACCCTACACTAGACCATTCACCTACTTCGAGAAGTTTTTCATATGCATTAGCTATATCTGCATCTCTGTCAGAAGTGGCATATGACAAGCTATCAAACTCATATTCATGAGAGTTTGTTTCATCATTAGGTGTCATATCAAGAACATGAGTGAAATCAACCCTTTTTCCCCAGTTGGGATGAGTTCTACATAGCTTTGCAATTCAACAAACATAAACATAAACATTCATATAGCTAACAAAATATTTTGGTATTCCATAAAACCCTTGGGGAGAGTGAAAAACTATGGTGGGGATGAAACTCACAACTTATCAGTGCAATAATAAGGTGCCCAGTTAAGAGCTTACAAAAGCACTATTAAATTCTTACCCAGTTATTGGATTTAGATAAAGATATCTTAAAGTCTTATACCATGTCAGGAGTAGCCCTATTAAAGGATTTTATCCCACTTATACAATGTTCACCCCGTTAAATTATTTACAATAATTTCCTATATAGAACTTCTCAATCTGGTTAGAGACTACCTGATTAAGGGATTTCACAATCTTGTTATCAAACTGTTAGGAATAAATCAACAAGAAATTTTACCTGTGAATGCTTTCTCCTAAAGCTTATCATATCTCTTTATGCTTTGTTTCTTATCTAATTTACACTTCACTTTTCTTCACCAATTTTTCCCTGTCACTACACTGTATCTTCTTCATCATACTATATCTCTTTCTCTCTCTAATCTCCTTTTTAAAGTAATACCTTGACCTAATATGTTCTGATATCTCCTTAAAATGTTTTTTCCCAAATTAGGTTTTTGGAATTCTAGCATAAGATGATGTGATAATAGAATTTTGTGCTTGATTTTATTCTTTTATTTTCTTCTCACCAATAAAGCTTTCCAAACAAAAATATTCTGATAGTCTTATATTTCTTTCCAATAAACTTTGTACTTGATGTGTAGTTGTGTATCCTTTGTGTTAGTTTTTAAAAATGAAAATCTTATCAAAATCATTCTTTACCCTATAGAGGATTTTGTTAAGTAATAATCTCCCCCTTTGGCATTGATGCAAAAACTTTTCTAACATCATGCTTCTTATTGTTCATCATTTGATGTGTCATTATGTGTTGATGCTCCTTTTTCTATGCTCCCTTAAAATGTTTCCTTTCTTATTACTAATCACTCTTCTTTACTCATCTCCTCCTTATTGTCCTCAGTCATTATTCTCCCTGGTCATTATTCTCCCCAGACATTATTCTCCACCTTTGACAAGTATACCAAAGGTGTTGAAAACATAAAATGTGAATGATGTGGTATTTACCTATTTCCTACTCCTTTTGTCTATATTATTTTAAAAATTACGTTCCATTGCCCATGTTGATGATTGATCAATGTGATATGGCTCTTCATATTTAGCATTCTATTGATGGTATCTTATTTTTCATTCTTGTCCATTATGCTTAGAAATTTAGATGTAGCAAGTATATGTTTCCGAGTCATATCCATAATTATACGTATCATACAACATTTCTTAATTGATATATTATTACCTATATGTAGCTTCTTTGTGGTTTGAGTTGTTGTACATAGTATCTCCTTCATATTTTCCAGTCTCTCCGATATTAATTTTGTTACTTCTGTCATTTTCAGAGTTATGCTTTTGTTAGTGAATCATCTGTGTTGTATATTTCCTCTAAGTTATTCCTTGATATTGTTATCCTTTCTTCTCTTCTCCTTTCCATGTTTTTTACTTGATTTTGTGTATGTGACTGATAGCTCCATGTTCTCTAATTCCTTTAGGTATGTCATTAACTCTTCTCACTATTATAGATCTTGTGCTTGTAATCACCCAAAAAATGGTCCAACAAACCCATAGCCCCTTTTCTCAAATATTTTTGTCTTAATAAATCCTGAATCTAAGACATTATTGTTGGACTCTAAATTATTGAGCATTTAATCAAACTTGCTTACATAATTTTAATCTTAACTTGTTTAATCAAATCATCAATCATCAAAGCTTAAATGCAAAAAGCATAAACATTGGGATAAAATCAAAAAGTCCTAACTCTCAAAAAGTGAACCCATTCATACACGGGTGTGCACTCAAAAATCAAATAAAACAAATAAAAGAGAGGAAAATACCAATTTTGTCTTATTCTCCTCACAAGTTGGCCAATCAGAATGACTTCATCATCTCACATGGATTGAGAGGAATTGCATCACCACCATTGATCAAATTCTTTTGCCTCTTAATCTCAACCACTCATTCCTTGGAATCTCTTATAAAAAGGGATGGTTCCCTTTGCTCATGGCTAGATTTGATAGACTTGATAGATTTTGGAGAGACATGCTAGTAGTAGATAATAAGAAGACTTGGACTAGAGTTATAATGCTATTTTCATCTTAGATTTCATAGTGCATTCATAGTTCATTTACCCTCATGCTATTTTCTTGCACTTTTGCATTGTTTAGCTTCATTTCATAGCTTAATGGCATGCTAGTTCTCATCTCATAGCTTAATCTAGATGCATTTCTCTTTCCATTTCTAGTTTAAATCTTGCATTCTAGTTTCATTTCTCATAGTTTCTATCCATTTTCATTTGATAGTCTATGCATTCTCATTTTCAAGATTTCAAGAGCAAAGCATGCAAGCCTATGCATCCTGCTCCATATTGCATTGAATCTTCCATTTTGGAGTTGTCAAGTCACTAATTTCTCTATGTCTAATCTGATGGATAAAAATGAGAATCACACTCGCTTCAATTAGGAAGCAATAAGTCAATTTCTAAGGGTTTTGATCATGCTTTGAATCTTATGTTTTGCTAACCCCTTTTGATACAATCATTTATTGAATTTTTTGGTTACAGATTCAAGTTGCACATTTTACCACACACATTTTTGGCACCCACCGAGGGGAAGAAAGTTTCTTTTTGCTCCATTTTTATGATTTTTTTGCATATTTTTTATGAAACTGCACTTTTTGTCATACTGTTCTATGTTCTCTGTCATATGGAAAATTCTAGATTAGTACTTTGTCATATGAGAATAGGTATATTGTTGTATGAGCTTTTATAAACTTCCTTTTGTCATATCAAAGCATTAGATTTGTCGTATGAGCTTTGGTGAGACTCTATTTTTTCATATGACAACCCCTGTTTTGTCGTACGAGATTTGATACCAGTCTATATTTTGTACTTTGTCATTTCAGAAACAACAAGCATTTTTAGGGTTTATCTTGTGTTAATCTTTGCTTTTTAATCCTTGGAATATCTTCTTTGGCCTTTTTATTATCTATTTTTGTAGCCTAATTGGTTTTTGCAAAATGTTTTGAGGAAGATTCGCTTGCCAAAGCTATACTTGCACACTACTTTTCCTAATATAACTACTAATGATTTGCACTTGTAGGATGCTTGTCAAAGAAAGTTTTTGAAATTACTAATGGTTTTTGTAGGTTGCCTTGGAATCACATCAACCAAATGATCGTGCTTGTTAGCATTTTCCTTTGATTCATAAGCACATAGATTAATTAGAAGGATCTTTTTGTTTGGCTTCAAGCAAGTTTTAGGGGACTATGCTCTCTTCCCTTTGGGATGATAAAAAACCTAGATTCACTTACTTTGCACTAAGCAATTAAATCTTTGGGGAAAAGAGCTTAAAGCGTGTCTTGTGTGTGTGTGGAGAAAATGATATTGGATAGGAGAGTATGCTCTTTTCTCCTTGAGGGAAAATTAGAAATCTAGACTCCTTTTTATTGCCAATCCATTTAATTTTCTAGTTAAACCTTTAGAGGGCCTGTCAAGGGAGTAATCTCCTAGGAATGACCTAAGTGGGGAACAAGTGAACCTGGCTACTTCCACCCCACTATAATAAAATACTTCCTTCAATCCAAAGAGAGAGAAGTCATGGCTAGTTTTATCTTCAATGCTTTCTCATTTGTAGGGCCTTGTTGCCCCAGTCTTTCTAAGCAAGAGCTACATTTGATTGGGCTCTTGTAGGGCCATTTTTGGTATCAATCTTGTTTACAAGACTACAAGGGAGATACATTCAACTTGTGTAGGGCGGAGAGGTCTCAATCTTGCATGAAATACTATACATTTTGGGTGCTTGTAGGGCTATATGCCTTAATTTCGCTTGCAAAACTATAGGGGATAGTCATGAACGGATGAACTTAATACACACCTTTAGATAGAGGCTACCCAATCTACCTCCAAAAGTATCATAATATTTGTGCAAGGATCGATCCAAGTGGACTTTACCCAGATCACCCCAAGATTTTTACACCCAAGCTATGTATTCCCAAGGACGTTTGAAAGAATGAATGTGGCATGGGGTAGCTTATGCGATTCAAGCATTGAGTCTCTTTCCAAAACCCACAACGTGCCTAGTCCCAACAAAAGCCAATATCACTTTGTGTGAGGTGAAGGAATATCAAGCATGGGAAAAGATTGTGATACTAACCCAAATTGAATATAGGGTAAAAAGTGTTTGGTTCTTTACATCTTGTGTTTGATGTGCATGTACACCTTGAAACTTTACAAATATCTCTCAAACATAAATACTTTGACAATAGACAAAAGAAAAAAATCAAGACTTTCACCTCATATTTTTTATGGAATTGTCCAAAAATTCTTACACACAAGTGGAAAATTGTCCCAAAGCCTTTTGTCATTTCAGACAATTTAATTTATTGTATGGGAACTTGTCTAGAGGTAGAAACTCTTATGAGGACCCATGTATTATCGCCTGAAGACCCATGTATTTTCGTATGAGACTTGAGTTGGGAACAGTCCAACATTAAAATATTTGTTCTTTGGTCACATTTTTGTAACAACTATCACACCTTGTCACGATATTTTTAGTTCTTGGATCTGGTGGTTATACTTGTCATTGTCCTTTTGTCCTAGCTTTTCACAAATATCTCAAACATATTGGCTCTTTATCTTTGGTTCTTTATCAACTTTGTCGCAAGTGTCATCTCAATAGGTATTCAGACCTCAAACATGCGATACCTTGCACAAGTTCAACAAATAAACCATTCCTTTTTTTCATCAAGAAAATCTTTAAGCTTTGACAATTGACTTGACATATTGATCCTCTAGCAACGTTAGTCACAAATTGCCATACATGGTCCAAACAAGAAGTCAAAAGGCTAATCTCAATTCTAAGGGAAAAGCTATAGGAGACTTTACTCAAGATTTACCTTCTTCTCAAAAACCCAAGACAGACCAAGAAATCTCACGAAAGGACATTCTAAATCCTCAACCAATGATACCATTGTTTGATTCCTCAAACTTGGGTTCCCACAACACATCAACAATGTCGGCCTACAATTGGGGATCCCAACATGAACATCAAAGTCAGCATACTAGCACTTCTTCTTCTATAGAGGAACCCAATTCTGAAGAGATTAGGAAGTTCCACCAAGACAAACACTTTCAAAAGATGATGCAAACCATCATCCAATTAGACAAAGATAAGTATTGTATGCATCTGGTCTCAATAGGTTTCAAGCTTCCTCCTGACTTCGATATTGAGGGGCTCATACAACAAGAGGAAGAGTCACCCATTACTACAGTTTATAAAAAATTATAGGATATGGGATGCGAACTAAGGGAACTCAAAAAGGAAAAAGAACAATTTTCCTAGAAAGTAATCATTGGAGTCCATTTTCCCATTCCCTTTTGCTAAAAACTTGCACATGCCACCTTTTCCACCAAAGGTTAAAATCCCCAAGTACAATAAATTCAATGGAGAAGGTGATCCCAAAGATCATGTGAGGGAATTTTGAGCCCTTAGCATGGAATTTATGCATGAAAAAACATATTTGATGTGATTATTACCTCACATTCTTAGTGGCCACGCTATAGAATGGTTCACAAAGCTCACACCAGGCATAAAAACATGCGGTGAACTGGTTAAAAAAATCATCCAACACTACTCCTACAATATCTTACACACGATAACTATGCTCAATATTTGCAGCACCAAGCAACACATGGGCGAACCTTTTGTTAAGTTTTTACAATGATGGAGAGGGGTATTCGTGAGGTACCCTAGAAAAATACTAGAACCTGAAAAGATTGACATCTTCATCAATAACCTGGTTCCCAAAATGAACTATGCAACGGAAATACCAAAACATACTTCCTTTAGTGACTTGGTTGATAGCGCCATGAGAATCAAGGATGTTCTCGTCAGAAGGGGAGACTTTACTTTGAATAAAGATAACAAATCCAACATCAATAACAATGGTAAGGACAAGAGAAAATACTGGAACAAGAATCACAACATAGTAAATGATGGCGTCATTGACTCTCCTAAAATCAAATCTAATGAACCAGTGTTCAACTTTACTACTAGCATACAGGGAGCCATGTAGAGTTCAGTCACTCCTAAGAACTCTAAAACCATTGAAAGTACACATAAGGACAAGGCACCATGGATTCCTTGACCAAAATGAAATTTCACTCCTCTTGGAGAGCCTTTGGAGGATGCGCTAAAAACATTGGTTGCCAATAAGATTATTACGATCCCTAATTCAAAACCATGGGAACCTAAGATAAAACCTCGATGGTGCAATGATGACCACTACTGTGAATTTTATAAGAATAAAGGACATTTAACGAATGAGTGTATGAAATTGAAATATGTGATACAAGATTTGATTGACAACAAAACCATCACGGTCGATACCCATGGTTCGAGCAATGATCACAAAGCTTTCAAGCAACCTCTACCATCCTATGAAAAGGGTGAATCATCACAAAATATAGGATCTATTTTCAATCACACCTCTACCCACACTGAAAATCTGATTCACATGCTTTAACCCTCGTATGAGTCTGTCAATGTGATCATTATCAAAGATAAGGAACCTAATTCTGCTAACGCAGTTACTAGAGGTCAAAACAAGGTCACCCTTAAGGGAGTGACATCCACATCTAAGCAAAAAATGGTGCCAATAGACAAACTATCGACATCAAAACAAGCCTCTGCCAGCTAAAATTTGGTAGATCAGTTGCAACAAACTCCTGCTCATATTTCTATATTAGAGTTGTTGAAGCTCTCACCATCACATAAGGAAGTCCTTGAAAATGCACTTACTAAAATCAATGTTCCTAAGGGCCTTGATATCAGTCAATTTCAAACTATGGTTAATCATTTGACTACCCCTCACTACCTGTCTTTCTCAAAGGAAGATGAAAAAGCTCTTAGTCACCCACATAATCAACCTGTGCACATAGAGGTCCTAATTCACAAACATTGGGTCAAACGTGTTTTGATAGAAGGAGGTGATGGGTTAAATATTTGTACCCTCAAGCTAGTGAGAGAACTAGGGTTTTTTGAATGCACTATTGATCCTTAGAGGAAAATTGTTATAAAGGCATACGACGAATAATAATGATCATCCAAAGGTCTTATAGTGCTCTCGATCAGGGTGGGTCCTATCAAAAGGAATGTCACATGCCACATACTTGATCTACCTCTTGCATACAATATATTGCTAGGGAGACACTGGATCCATGATATGTAGGTAGTCTCCCCCAGATCTAATAGCATGCCATCCTCATCTTTCGCACCTTCAAATGGAAAACAAGTGGAAATACACGAGGGAACTGGAATGGTGAAACCATAGGTATTACTTTCAGAGGAAAATGAAGAAAAGGTTGTTCTTGCCTGGTTGTATAAGGATGAAGAGAAAACTAATGAAGTAACACATGTGGAAATCTACCTAGATAAATATGGGAAAGGATATTAGATGGTGAGACAAATGGGCTATACAAGTAAAGGACCCTTGGGAAAAGATAAAGGCCTTGTGGAGCCTCTTAGTGCTGAATTTTGGGATACCACAAATAAAATAGGCGTAGGGTACCATGAAGATAAGGTTCATTCTCCTCTTGAGAATCATCATCCTAATAGAACTCACATAAACATTTATGACACAGACATTGATAGCGGATATGAAATCATCCCTCTCCCCTTTGAGTAGTTAATGAGTGTTGTTATTAACAATCTGACGTATCAAGGGGAACCATATGTCCCCTCATTCTCCAAAACTCCCTTTAAACCAAATGGGTCCAACACCAGTACTATGGAAATACCAACCCAAGGACCAATGGATAGACACCCTAACTGGGGGCAACTTGTCTTCACTTCCCATGTCCTTGACCTACCACACTTTTTAAATGATGGAGTACATGTTGTTGAAGATGTCTCTCCTCATGCCTCTAAAAAATTAGAAGATGATTCCACTCAACAGAGTGTGGATCGTCAAAAATGAATACCATAATTACCTAAGTGTCCCAGAGACCCTCTCTCATTTTATGGAAGATAGAAATAAGGCTCCTATTTAGTTTGATTATGGTACAGGCACTACTATAATGGGACAACATCCTAACAAGGGGCAAGTTGTGACTCCTGTGAATGTATTATATTTACCCCATTCAATTGAGATAGACTCTAATGAGTATGAATGGGAATCCTTCTATGATGCTACTATGGATATTGAGGTAGATGTGGTTCACAAGTTTGCATCATATGTTTTCCATGAAGACAGTATCTGTACCAATGAATCGATGAGCGAACATCCCGAACTAGAACATATTCCAATTACTAATAATGAATTTGAAGAAGAAGATAGACCACCTCTCCCATGCAACACAAACTAGAATTTTGGGAGAAAGCCTAAGAATTTTCTTGCATTAGCTACGCAAGACTGGGAAACTAATAGATGTTCTAGCCATGTCGGTGCATCCACCAGTAATAGAAATGATCATATCTCCACTAGCTATAGTCATGGACCATGGGCACAATGGGAGAATGAAATAGAAGAAAATGATGACACATGAGATCTCAGGGATCTTCAAGAACTAGAAGAGAGTGGTGACATTTGGAATCTCAGAGACCTTCAAGAACTAGATATGGTTCCTCCACCACATGTTCCATCTAGGAGAATCCATGTTATGCCGATGAGTGTATTCCTAGAATGTATGGCCACTTGAGAGATAAGAGAAAATAACAACACTAGATCAAATAGATCAAATCCTCAGACTACCAACAATGACTCTGCCAGATGAACTAGGATGAATCACAATATGGGAAACCCTTCAGACAGTGCCATAACTGATCTCCTCTTTCACTTTGAAGACTATGATTGGGATAACTCAATGCTATCCTTGGAAGATTTCGAGCCCTTACCCCTTGTCCATCCTAAATTAATTGACTAGGATCATGATGCCTCCCTAGATCTCATTTCTGCTCCTAACGACTATACTTTGGCTTGCTACCTAAACTCTATTGAACCCCTCACCTCTTCCACTAGTGCAACAAGCATAAGCATGACAGACTGGGATATCAAATTGCTTAGCCTAAATTAAAAGAAAAAAAAAAAAAGGACTGATGGCGAAAACTACCTCGTGGTAGTGTCAGATCCAAAAATAGTAAAAAAAAAAGTGTATCTGATGGTGAAAACCTTTCTAAGACACCAAAGGATGGGGAAATTGATCTCCTCCCTAAACATCTTCAAGAAAGATCCTTAGTACTCATAAAATTGACATAGGCAGTAAATCTGGGAACAACAGAAGCTCCTCAGCTCATCTATCTAGCACAATCCTTGTCTGAACAAGAAAATCAAGAGTTCACTTAATTCTTCACAAGAAAGGAAATCAACTTTTCTTGGTCTTACTCAGATATTTCAGGTTTGGACATGGACTTGATTATGCATCATTTATCAATTGCTCCCTGTGTTAAACCAATCAAACAGAAGCTCCCAAAGATGCATCCTCATGTGGAACTATTGGTCAAAGATGAATTGGAAAAAATACTAAAATCTAAATTCATTCATGCTATAGCCTACGCAAATTGGATTTCTAATATCGTCCCGGTGACTAAACACGATAAGTCAATCTGAGTTTGCACATATTTTAGGGATCTGAACAAGGCTTGTCCCAAGGATGACTTCCCATTACCTAACATTGATATTATTGTGGATCTCATAGCTAGTTATGAGATGTACTTGTTAATGGATGGATTCTCTGGCTACGATCAGATATGAATAACACCCGAAGATCAGGAGAAAACTACCTTTACCTGCGCATGGGGCACATTTTGTTTGAATGGCATGCCTTTTGGTCTAAAAAATGTTGGGGCAACTTATCAGCACCACCATCTTCCATGACATGATGCATAAGAACATGGAAGATTATGTCGATGACACTCTAGCTAAATCTACAAAAAGAGCCACTCACCTGAAAGACTTAGAACATATTCTAGACATAATGGAGCAATTTAATCTTATATTGAACCCTAAGAAGTGTGCCTTTGGCATAACTTTTGGAAAGATACTAGGGTACATTATTTCAGCCAAAGGAATTGAGGTTGACCCAGAGAAAGTGGAGGAAATCATTGAAATCCCACCCCTTCACAATATCAGTCAAGTTAGGACTCTACAGGGACAACTTCAATCCATCAAAATATTTATATCCCAACTAGTAAATAAAGCATAACCTTTCAAAAAAAAATTGCATAAGGGAGTTATGTTTGGCTGGGATGAAGGGCGTGAAAAGCACTTCCAACAAATAAAGGAATACCTTGCTAATCTACCTGTGTTGATGGCACCTATTCTAGGAAAGCCTCTCCTTCTATACATCACAGCTACACACACAGCTTTGGGAGCTCTGTTGGCACAAGAAGATGAGACAGGAAAAGAAAGAGCTATATACTACATAAGCAGGACCATGGTGTCTTATGAACACAACTACACTATCATTGAGAAAGCTTTTCTTGCTGTAGTTCTTTCTTGTCAAAAACTACAACACTATATGCTGGCACACTCTATTAAGCTGATTGCCAAAATAGATCCTCTCAAGTAATTACTAAACAAATAAACTCTCATAGGTAGGTTGGCTAAATGGGTCATGGTTCTCAGTGAATTTAACATTGAATACATTGATAGAAAGGCAATTAAGGGACAAGTTATTGTTGATCACTTGGTTGATGTTCCTTTACACGACACACGTCCACTGCTGATAGAATTTCCTGATGAAGCCATTTTATATCTTACAGAACACACCTAGATGATGTTCTTCGACAGATCCTTTACATAGCAAGGAGCTGGCACCGGAACCCTCTTCATCACACCACAAGGATATAAGATACCAAAAGCTTACAAGATTATGTTCCCCTGCACCAACAACATTGTAGAATACGAAGCCTTAGCCAATGGTCTGAGGATGACTATTGAATGGAAAATCACTGAACTACATATTTATGGCGACTCACATCTTGTAATCAATCAGGTCAATAATCAATATCAGACAAAGGAAGATAAATTTCTGCCATATAAACGGATGATCGACTCTCTTAAGAAATACTTCATATTTGTTACTTTCCAACAGATACCAAGAGAAGCAAACAAATTAGCCAATGCTATGGCTACCTTGGCCTCCATGCTGCAACTTGAAGAACACCACACTCATTATAACTTTCTAGTGGAAGAACTCCTCTTTCCCGCCTATGATTCCCCTGAATCCTAAGTCGCATCCTTCCTCATAGGTCCTGACTCTTCATGATACACGCATATCTACTCTTACCTCCAAAACCAAACCTTGCCAAAAAACCTATCAAGAAATGAAAAGAGAAGCCTTATAAGGAATGCATCCCATTACCTAATCATGGCTAATGACCTGTATAGAAGAGGTCTTGATGGTACTCTCCTTAGGTGTCTAGAACACGATAAGTCTAAGCGCATGCTAGAGGAAGTCCATGAAGGTGTTTGTGGATCTCATTTGAATTGTCTTTCGTTAGCTAAGAAACTCCTCCAAGTAGGGTATTACTAGCCCTCCATGGAAAAAGATGCTATACAATTTGCTAAAACACGCAAGAAGTGCCAAACTCATGGCCACTTGATTCATGCTCCTGCACATGAGTTATTACCTTTCATTACTCACTAGCCATTTCAAAAATGAGCCTTCAACCTGATTGGGCAAATCTACCCATTGTCTTCAGGTGGACAAAAATTCATCATAACACCCACAAAATACTTCATAAAGTGGGTTGAAGTTGTACCCTTGATCAAAGCCAAGGGTAAACAAGTATCCATGTTTATTCTCAACTATATCATCTGCAGATACGGTATCCCCTCATCCATTATGATAGACAATAAGGGACAATTTAAGAACAAAGACATCGATGAACTTTGTGAAAAGTTCAAGATTACCCAACATTGTTCTTTTACTTACTATCCTCAAGGGAATGGACAGGAAGAAGCCTCCAATAAGAACATATTGAAGATCTTACACCGAATAGTGAGCAAGACTAGAAAGGATTGGCATATTAAACTCAATCTAGCCTAATGGGCTTATAGAAAAAGTATCAAAACACCTTCACTTTGAGTGAACCTGCATGGACTCATCACAAATGAAGAATATCAGATCTCCAAAATCCAAGAACTAGAATTACTTGATGAGCATAGAAAAGAAACATTTGACCAACAAAAAGGTGAGACCTAGATAATTTCAGGTCAGAGACCTTGTGCTCAAAGAGAATCCCAAAAATCAACAACGTCGTGAACAAAAAGGAAAATTTGAACCCAGCTGGCTGGGTCCCTTTGTGATCATCGCAACATTTGGCTTTGGGGCCTATCAGCTATCAACTCTAGAAGGGAATATCTTTACTGATCTTGTAAAAACACTCCACTTGAAGAAATTCTATGCTTGAACATTCTCACTGGTCAGAAACATGTACATAGTACATACATATGATCCTGAAAAAATATCAAAAACAATGAAAAATAGTAAAAAGATCAAAAACATTTGGAAAATGTCCTTAAAAAAATGACTGTCTTGGTGAAAACCTGGCAAATAGGCACCTCAATGAGTCAAAGCAAACCAAATATGTAAAAGAAAATAAATAAATAAATGAAAAATACAAAAAAATTGAAAATCAAAGAAAAAGTGCCTTGGTGAAAACCTGGAAACAGGCGCCCTGGTAGAAAAAATAGAATCTCTATCAAGTGGTGAAAACCTGGCAACAAGCGCCACTTGTAAACTCAGTGATCCATCTATCAAAGAATATCTTGGCTCATCTCATCTATGGGATGATCTATGTACTTCTCTGAGCTATCGGGTATGTGCAAGATCATGAGGGGCCAAACTATGCCCTTAAGTGGCAATGAAAAATCAGAAAATCAGGGTTAGTAAACTTGACATGAAAAATTGAACTAGCTATCGACCTAATATCAAAAAGTTGTAAGAATAGAATCTATAGGAAATTGAATGCAGTTTCTAAACTACTAGGCCTTTTCTGAAAAAAAGTTAATATGATTGGTGAAAAGTATAGATTTCAATGCAGCAGTACAAAAATTTCAAAAAAAAAGAAGAAGTAGGTGTATGTCTGACCACCTTAATCATAATCAAATGATGATATTTTTTAATAAGATTTTATATATAAGTAGTAGACTCCTGTCCGGATGTGACACATTTTTGTGTAATTTTATTCCAAAAAATAATTAATTATGAATTATCTGCTACAACATTTTCAGAATAAGAAAAACTCCCATGTTTGACCACCTTAACTCATTGAAAACTTTACCAAATTCAAAAAAAAAAAAAAATTCTTATAGTAGGCGAAGCATAGAATGTGACACATTTTTTGGATTTCAAAAATGTTATACCGTCTGAAATTTATAGCCATTTTTCAATCAGTATATAAATCAGCACTTTAGAGGTAACTCAATTGGAAAATAACTAATAATTACTTACCGAATTCAAAATTTGACAGCAA
>MU223644.1:2145993-2167744 GCA_018584345.1 Thuja plicata
CTATGAGAGTAAAAAAGATAGTCAATTATATATAAATGTACTTCATCATAACATCCCTGGTTACAAAATACAAATAACAATATGTACAAATCTACGTACAATTGGGCTATCACCCCGAATTGAGATGTTTGTGAGCCCAGCTCCCGAACCTGCATCGAGACATCGTCGTGAGCCACACCCTATACAATAAAGTGCATGTAAAATATTTATTACCACACATAAGTAAAATATATATGCATGCATAATTAATCTTAAACAATTAATTACCTTTCCTTTGTCGATGCATGGGGAAGGAACCCCCTCGTGCCCCCCACTGACATCAGCTGAGACCTGCAAGAGTATAATAAGATGACAATATTTTTGTAAATGTCTGAATTTTATTGCTCTAATTGATAGAGATTTCAGCATGTACACCAAATAATATAAAAAAAGCTAATGGGTACATAATTTATAATATACCATATAGGTGTCAAGGCTAAATGAAATGGCCAAAAGTGTGGAGTCATCCACCTGCCTCAACTCCTCCTCGGTCATCAACTGAACATAAATGGACCAAATATATATACATAAGTGCATGCAGTCATTAAAACTAATCGAAATAAATAAATTATTTTTAAATTAAATAAGTCATGTGACAAATTTATTTATAATGTTTACTCTTACCATATCAACATGACTCAATGGCTCTGTGTACCCCTCCTCAGCACTCTCATGAGACGCAGATGCTCCATGAGGTGTTTCAGCCTCTGTAGTTGTGTCTCCTGTGTCCTCCTCATCAATAATATACTGATATGTATTAGCATCAGTAAGCGGTCCGAAGCACAAATTCTTTCACATAATGCAAGTATGGGGCATGCATACATGTGAACTGCTGCTAGATGTCAATGCGCCAACATGATCCACACCAGGAGGCAACAATGACCTGGTCTACGTGATCAATTGATCACTCAGCATGTGAATGACCCTAATACTCTATTAGGTAGCCTCTTCAATGATATCAGGATGCTGCACTAGAGGAGGGGGTGCAACATTAGTGGGGGGACAGAGGTAGTGGCCTTTTTGCATTGGGCAAATGGCCTAGTTCGAGGAGCTCCTCCACCTACGCCCATGTCGGGCCTCATGCTCCAATAATTAACATTGTGACCAAGCACAAACTCAGCATACAATTTTTTTACGAAATAGAAAGGGAGCTCCAAATTGCTATGGGGTGGTTTATCAAAAACCATCCACCAGCGATCCCAAAAGTGTGTGCGCATTGCTTTGTTTGTGCACCATTTTATTGATAATTTTGGCTTTTTGGGGTCAACTTTTAATCCAATTTTAGGATTAACAAAAAGGGAGGCTATATCTTCCTTAGTTATATTAAGGGTAGCAATCCCATCATGGTCAAGCCCGTCATCAAATTGGGTGTGCATATCATCACACCAATGAAGAGCATCATTATGTTGCTGTGTAAGGCTGTCAATGTTTTTAACAATGGTATTTAGGGTGGCAAGCATAGGAGCTAACGTAGGTATATATTTTTATATGTTTTTTTGAAGCCTCGTATAGTGTTTAGATTCTCTTGTATCAAAAACTCTAAAGATTGAGGGTTTTAAAGTGGTTCTGGATTGTTTTGGGGATCATTATTTGGCGGGGGAGGGTTATTATCTTCATTGTTGTTAGCCATGCCTGATTAAATAATATACAAACATAAATTTCAAATTGATTTCATATATTATTAAAAAAATCAATACAAAACCCCATTTTTACCAAAAAAACTATATTTAACATGAAAATGAAAAAAATTAATCCAGACATAGCAAGAATTTACTTACCGAATAAACTATGGAGTCAAATTTGTTGTTGGAGCAATCATGTACCCAAAAAAATCATGTATATGATATTTCTAGTCATTTTCCAAACCTAAAGCGATGAGAGAAATAAGGAAAGTGGCTCACGAGTTTTTGATTTATGCCACAAGTTTCAGGTACCTGAAAATATCATGTACCTGATTAGGCTTGTGCTTTGGTGTCAAGTTTTCCCAGGTGTACTAACACCCAAGCCTACTAAAAATTCAACAAATATTTTCATGCGCTTTTAGATGAGTGAAAAGAGGATTTTTTCACAACGCCACTTTTTGGCCCCCCATGATCTTGTACATACCCTATCATATCAAGTTAGTCCTTGCTTCACTGATTGAAGGCCTTAATCTATCGCAATATCCTGTCAGTAAACCTGTTAAAGTCCCCACACTTGGTCTTTCCTTTGGATATTTTGCCACTGACACGCTAGTGTTTTTCAACACTTTAATCAATAGTGTTTCTCAACACTTCCCTTTAGATAAAACATGTATTCCTAAAAACAACATCGGATAACACATACAATAATACACATGACAGTGTTCCTCAACACTCACCTCATCAACAAGTTAAATATACTGAATGATTGCTGATAATTTTCTTGTATGTTGTCTATTATCAATGATTTGCTATGTTTTGTTTGATTGATACTTGTTGGTGTAGTTCCAACGATCGTTATGTCAAGATAGTAGTGTGTATGTGGTAAGAGCCTCCGCATTTAGGTGGATAAGCCACACATCCCTTGATCCTACTCTCTTGCACCATAAGGTGAGGTTGGTACTATCTCCTTATTTGTTATTCTACTTGTTTTAACAACACACTCATGGTTATCTTGGCTCTGAATGTCTCTATGCTGGTGTACTATTGTTATATCAAAACTAGAAATAATGTTCAGGCCATCTCAGTGCTTATGCCTAGATGCTTACATTTGTTTCTCACACCTATCTGATGAAGGGTCATATTCATATCTTTATAGCTCCTAAGGAGCTAGTAAGGGTTGTAATGACTCAGGTGTCCCAAATGTCCAAATGATGAAAATATTTTGACTACAGAAATTGGTGACTTGACTTGCGTCATAGGTTGCATTTTTTTAGGCTTGCATAAATAGCATTATAGTCTATCCCATCCAAACATGGATCTATCCCTATAACCAATTAAATCTTCTAATCCTCTGCTGACATAAACAACTGCATTTTATTTCCTCAAAGGTTACTTACATACGCATAAAGGTTAATGACAAAGAACAAGAGCGTACCATACGGTTAGCACAGATGAAGCATACATGAGTTATGATCTAAGCGAGATAAAACATATAACATCAACAAATCATACAAAAAAAATAGAAGATGTGAATAGAGATAAAGAGAAGATAACATGTCAAGCACAAAAAAGATCATATATATATAAATATATCAAAACGTATCAATGTATACAAAAGGATGTTCTCCCATAAATATCAAGAAAAAATGTGCACCTTCGGCACAAATGAATCATATACAATCCAATGGATCTCAACAATCAGAATGGGATAAGACAGAAGAAGGGTTATCAAGTCTCGCTCCCTTCCTTGCCACCATCAGGCAGTGAGCATGGAGGAACATCTATCCTAGGTGGAGGGACTACTCCCTTAGATCGTGCTAAATACTCTAAGTATGAAGACACATGTTGTTCCCATGGAACCACTACCGTATATGCCACAACATAATATGCCACCCTGCTAGTCTAAAAGGTCACCTGTCTCTGTAGCTCCTAAATCCTCTCCTCGTGACCCGTAATCACTCGCTTGTGCCCTATAATCACGTGGTCTCTCTCTGCAATCTGAGACTAAGCCACAACTAGTTATGTCTGAGAGGCCCACAGTTGTTTCCTTAATGACCTGATCACATCCTGAGGTGTCTATGGCTCTCTCTGAGTGTCCTTTCCTTGGGGAATCTCCTATTCTGCAGCCTCTTGTGCCTTTCAGCACTATCAAACTATCCTCACTGCATCATCTATCCCTAGATTCGGCTACACATTGGGCATCTCCTCATCCACCACCTGTGTGGATGGTACCTATCCTCCAATGGATCCTAGGGTACCCACCCCCTCGTGATCTCTTTGTCATCTTGACACCCTACTCATACTAGGACTAGTACCCACTCCTGGTCTCAACTGTGTAGGAGTCCTCGGCGGTGCTCACTGAGGTACGCTCTATGGAATAACTAGTAGATCTACCACTGGTGCCTACCCTGGACAATCATTGTCAATCCTTAGCACGCTCTCGGTCAAATCTGTAGACATAGGGAAAGGATACCTTGATAGATGGTCTTGATACTCTGGAGTGACTCTTGCATCTGCTACCCCTTCCTGATAATCCCATGCTAGTCAGGTAAGCATGATGAGCTCCTGGGTACACAATGCCAGAGACAACTTGTATATCAAAAATTTCAAAATGCTTAGCTTCTGATAATTTACAGTACCTATGCAAAAATAAGCATAAAGAGTAGAGAAATACACAAGATGAACTCTTACTTGCTAGACCACCCTCTACGCTCCTCATCCAAAAATTGAGCATAGGCAGTGTACTTTGTAGATATACTCTGAATATGACCATACTATCGCAATACCTGAGACAGTGAAAACCTCTCTATCACCAGTGATGTCTTGCCCAGCAAGGGGTGAGAAACAAAGAACTCTCTGTGAACAGCTCACCACTTAGCCCAGGTCTCTACTTGCAAGTAAGGTGTCCATACAACCAGACTCCAATCATCCAAATGACGCCTCCAATACTCTGTCTTTCCTAGGAAGGGCTGCATGATGGAACTTGAATATCTGTAAACATAAGGCTATCCACCCTGTGAGGTATCCACCGTAACTAGTCTACAAATGGGAATATTCTCCCAAGCCCATATCTATAAAACCATAACTCCTGCAGCCATCCCTCACATACCCCTATATGTGATCTCATGCATCTCATGGTACATCTATGCTAGAAGGCACTGACCCCAACCAAGCTTCGTAGGCTGTGTGATCAAGCTCTCTAGTGGCCAACCCCAACCACATAAGAACCCCTACTATGATCGATCAGTCATGAGGAAACCACCAATTAATTAGGAAAGTACACACTCCAGAGGCCACTACTCTCCATAACTCTCTACCAAAGTATCCTAGGAGATAGATCAATCTATAATCAAAGGATCATGAAAGACATGAGCTAACACACACACTCCAACTAAAGGTGTGGAATCATACTCCCCCCATGCACCAGAAAAAGGAATCTGTAGAATCCTATAGATGTCCTTAGGAGTGATGGTCATCTCTCCCATCAGTAAGTGAAAAGTATTATCTTCACTGTAGAATCTCTCCACTAATGCATTCAACATCTCATGGTTCATGTGAATATTAGGCATTTGTAACAACCATGAAAGGCTACAAGCTCAGACATGCTCTCTCTGCTCATCAGACAAGCCACGAACTAACTGCATAGTCGATGGATATGTAGATCTGAACTGAATATCAGACAACTACACATACATACATATAAGTGACAGAAATGATGTCAGTATCAAACTCAAATCAAAGTACAAATACTACAACATCATAAAAAAATCTCAAAAAGAGAGTACTAAGTAAGATGAATACGCAACTAGGTTGGGAAATCAAGAGAAAAATATCTTAGTTCCCATATGACAAAAGAAAGCAAGATCAAACCTGGCCCCAAGGTTAACATGACATAAGAATGAATATCATACAGTGAAATAGTTTCATACGGAAAACTTAGTGTTATAAGATGAAAAATGGGGCAAGTTTGAATATCGTCATGCGATAGCAGGGTAAGTCCCATGCGACAACTCTAAAGGCCCCAGATGACAAAGGATAATTTTGGCCATTTATCATATGAGCTCCTTCACAAGGCTGCATGAAAAAACGTGGGCATATGGTTAAAAATGCACAAAAACCATAAAAATTTGACAAAACATGCAAAGATGAAGTTTATTGACTACTTACAGGTGCTAGATAATCTCTGGGCCGCCTGTGCCTTGGCATACACTTGAGATGATGAGTAGAGGTTGGAACCACCATTTTCGCTCAGAGAAGCTTCTCAAAAACTCCAAAGATGAATAATGAAAATGATTTTAAAATGATCCCTCTAGGCCTTATATAGCAATTTTGACCTAATTTTCAAAATGCTCCTATGCACATGAAAATTTTACTGTTGGCTAATTAGACCGCTCTAAATCTATTTTCAGGATCGAAATCAAAATTTGATGATGTTTTGATTCTAAAAAATGTAAAATAACCTATTTTTCACAAATGTAATTGATTGTTAATGCTTTCCTCACAGGATTTTGATTTGAGATTCCTTTTGTTCATATTTCTTGTGCACTTCCCTCCTCAATCCACTTTGGTCACACTTTCTCAACCAGGACCTAAAGATAGGCTCGCATCTCACATTTCTCAATGCTTTTTGATCTATCGGGCTCGTATCTCCCCTCCTTTTGATTTTTTTCCCCAGGGGGCAGTACCACTACATCAACAATTTGATTCACATCAACAATTTCAATCTCTAGGGGCATCAGGATCTAACTTAAATTAGGATCTAATCAAGTGATTCTCATCACTACACATCAAAAATCTCAAACTATGGGGGCATATCAGATTCATCGCATTGTATCAATTTGAGAACTCCCCTCAATGTGATAATTGGCTTCATCAGGATCCATATCAAGTCAATTATGCCAATTAATCAATCAAATGAAAATCAGTGTCATCACACCACATTAGGTTGGTTCGTTATTCCAAAACTCAATCTTAAATAAAGAAATATGTTGAGAGGATGGACATTTAGTTTCATCGCTTCACATCAAACTAAATGCTCAAACTCTTCTATCAGTCTTCGCTCAATCAAGCCCAAAGCTCATATATTCAGATATCTTCAATATTGTTTTCCCAATCAAGTCAGGAGTTGATATCTTCGAATCT
Source organism: Thuja plicata (assembly GCA_018584345.1). NCBI lineage: Eukaryota > Viridiplantae > Streptophyta > Pinopsida > Cupressales > Cupressaceae > Thuja > Thuja plicata. Next base: position 2,152,797 of record MU223644.1, read on the forward strand.
TCAATCGGTCTTCCTTCGATCAAGTTCGCAACCAGTTTTTGATCTATGGGATAGTTTCCTCACTTCATATCAAACTATTTCCAGATTCAAGCTATCTTCAAATGTTCTTTGACCCAATGTGTTCCCAGATCGATCACACTTTAGTCAAAGAGGGGAAAATGTAATCACCCAAAAATGGTCCAACAAACCCATAGCCCCTTTTCTCAAATATTTTGGTCTTAATAAATCCTGAATCTAAGTCATTATTCTTGGACTCTAAATTATTGAGCATTTAATCAAACTTGCTTACATAATTTTAACCTTAACTTGTTGAATAAAATCATCGATCATTAAAGCTTAAACCCAAAAGGCATAAACATTGGGATAAAATCAAAAAGTCCTAAGTCTCAAAAAGTGAACCCATTCACACATGGGTGTGCACTCAAAAATCAAATAAAAAAAATAAAATAGAGGAAAATACCAATTTTGTCTTATTCTCCTCACAAGTTGGCCAATCGGAATCACTTCATCATCTCACATGGATTGAGAGGAATTGCATCACCACCGTTGATCAAATTCTTTTGCCTCTTAATATCAACCACTCATTCCTTGGAATCTCTTATAAAAAGGGATAGCTCCTTTTTCTCATGGCTAGATTTGATAGACTTGATAGATTTTGCAGAGACATGCTAGTAGTAGATAACAAGAAGACTTGGACTAGAGTTATAATGTTATTTTCATCTTAGATTTCATAGTGCATTCATAGGTCATTTACTCTCATGCTAGTTTCTTGCACTTTTTTATTGTTTAGCTTCATTTCTTAGCTTAATGGCAGGCTAGTTCTCATCTCATAGCTTAATCTAGATGCATTGCTCTTTCCATTTCTAGTTTAAATCTTGCATTCTAGTTTCATTTCTCATAATTGCTATGCATTTCGTTTGATAGTCTATACATTCTCATTTTCAAGATTTCAAGAGCAAAGCATGCAAGCCTATGCATCTTGCTCCATATTGCATTGAATCTTCCATTTTGAAGTAGTCAAGTCACTGATTTATCTATGTCTAATCTGATGGAAAAACATGAGAACCAAACTCGCTTCAACTAGGAAGCAATAAACCAGTTTCTAAGGGTTTTGATCATGCTTTGAATCTTATGTTTTGCTAACCCCTTTTGATGCAATGGTTTATTGAAGTGTTTGGTTGCAGATTCTAGTTGCACATTTTACCACACATAGTGCTTGCTTCTGATATTCTAAATTTTTTTTCTTTGATTGTGTTAGTTTATCTTGCTATATCTTAGCATAAGTCTAAGGTATTGTGGTTGATTTTTTCTTTCTTAGTCAACAACTTTATTCTTCTTTTAAATTATTTTCTTTCGATATGATCCTTCTTTAAATTTCTTCATATGTTCCAAACCTATTATCTCTATTATTCTTAGGTTGATCTAATAATTTCTCAATACTTATGAGCAATTCATTTTCATTTTTCTCATATGTTGTAGGTTGTGGCCATGATGTTTGTGGTTCTACTGCTTTGATTATGCATGTGTGTGTGCATACTAGAAAAAAAATATCCTTCTCATATTCCTTAACATTGTGAGGCGCTATCTGATATCCTCCATAAATTTTTGTTTCAAATTCTCTAAAATAAATCCACATTATTGTATTGAAATTCCTTCCTAATTGTTCAATATACCTATTAATCTAATGTATAACTGGTTTTCCTGCTATCCAATTTACTTTACCGATGCCAAGGAGATGGATTTCTACATAGAAAAAAAAACATACCAATAACCCTCCAAACTTCAATCCTTGTTTCTTGCTTTTCCTTAGATTCATCATCAGTTGATTTCTCATCATTTTTTCTAGATCAAACTTGTTTCCTTCAATAACAATTTCATATGCAACCTATAATGCTCCTCGAGATATTTTTTCTAATTTATTTTCCTGATAAATATTATATCTGATAACCAATGATGCAAATTTCATTTCTTTATCTATAATTTTACTTGCAATAAAGGTTTTTTGATCTTGCTTATATCATATTATTCCTTCAATTTATATTCCAGAATCCAGTTCCTTTACAGATTTATTTCGAGTAGCTGATAATCTCGCTACTACAAAGATGATTTAGTTAGTGATATCAACTTGTATACCTCTTTCCAACCATATCTAGTCTCCGTGTATCCTAATCAATACATATTTAATCCATTCAGATTGAAAATTCTTTTATATATGCATAATATGTGTCAGACTTTTTGTTTCTAAATATCCATATTCTTCATTTAGCATTTCATCTGCTTTATATAATTCTTTGTAGTTTGTACTTATCTATTCATCTCTGATCTCACTCAACTTGCACTGAATATAATCTTTGATGTCTTATGCTAGTATTGTAACACTACCCAATAACCAAGATACTGCTCCTGCTTAATTCATTTATGTTTCTTTCATTGATGTCAATTAATATTCGAGTTATTCCTCTTGTGATCAGTGGATTAACTCAATCTTCTCATCCATAATGGCTAATCTCAAGATATTTTATTCATTTACAATTTACTTCTCAATCAACTCTGATAATAGATCCCCTTAGTAAGATGTATTGGCAATATTCGCTCTGGCTTGTTTCCTCATTTACTTTTCAGAATGTAGTTTTCATAAGTTAGATATCGTTATATATAGGCAAGGTGTCCAACGTTCATTTTTTACTAAAACTCTTATTATAGGCCAACATTACCTTTTGTACTGATAATAACATAAATTCACCGATAATCACCTCATACTAATATTTTCATATTTCTTAATTACTTATTGCATCTACATATGCTATTTGAATATTTCGGCTCATACTTATTCTAAGGGACTGAATGATAATTCTAATAAAGTTTCAAAGTCCCTAAGCAATTACTTACTTTCTTAGTTGGTGGTTTAATTCTCTACGTCATTTGACATAGGGGATTCCATTGATGTTTCCTCAGCTTCTTCTTTACTGAAGTCTTCTCCATTTCCTCTCTGACTTGTTCCTAATTTACTGTTCTTTTACCTTTGTTATTTCTATCATTGTCGGTAACAAACCTATATCTTCAATTGTAGGTGGCATGACCAAACTTTGAGAAAATGTAACATGGTAGTGTAAATGGTCTCCAAGGTTCAGTTCTTACTTCATTCCCTCCTTTTCTTCAATCTAATGTTCTAGGTCCTGCTTTTCCAAATTTAAAACATGTAACCGAGTTGTTTGATTAGGTTCTCTAATACTGTATCATTTTCCTCATTGTAGGTGTTCAGGTTCTACACTCTTCACCTTTATATCCATAATAATAACATTTGTAACAATATCCATAGAATATTCTCTCAGATGATCAAGGGATGGTTTCAAATTTATATTCATATGCTCTATGTCTAAAATTGTTGTAGTTATATAAATAAATGTTAAAATATGTGTTCTTAGTAGGATTTACTTGTTTACTTTGACAAACATTTGATGTGTGACCATATTTTCCACAATTATAACAAGTAAATGTATAGGGTTTCTTACTTTGTATATCACTTGTTTCTCTAGTTTTTTATGTTTCTCTGATTTCCATAGTGATGTTTTCGATATGTCCCAATCCGGTAGTGTCACTAGGCTTTCTCTGATTTTTCAATTGTTCATCAATCCTCTACATTTTTTTTTCTAATCTTGTGAGTGTTGCATTAATTTCTTATTTAACTTTCAGATTGTTCTTCAAGTCATTGTTATCTTGCTTCAGTCTTTGATTTTTTGTTTTCAGCTGTAAATTCCTATTACCAATACTTTCTAGTAGTTTTGTCTATGTATGAATTTGTCTTTGTTGTCTTCCCAGTTATATGTCTTTTCTGATAATTTTTTCTTCAACATCTCTTTTGTGTTTCAAGAATTCCTTTAGCATGTTTGGTGGGTCTCATTCTCTCCAATATTTATGTCATCCTCACAGCTTGACTTTCATGTTCTTTCTTCACCTGACTAACTTCTTCAAGTAATTCATTATTCTTTTTCAATAGATTAGTAATAGCAGCATTCACTTCCTTAGAATTGGTACTTCCTCCCAATAACTTTCCAAGGTCATCAAGGCTCATAGTATGTTTTTCATTTAGTTCCTTCCTCGTTGAAAATGATTCCATGATATTTTCTTTCAGGTCATGGATCTTTTCATTAGCATCTTCGATAGATTCCTCTAACTCTTTCTTATACCTATAACTTTCCATTATCCTAGATCTACTCCAAGCTATTAAATTTTTCTCCTAGAGAGCCAGTGTGCTCTGATACAAATTGTATCAAATATTTACATAAGGGACTAAGAGGGGGTGGGGGTGGCGGGGTGAATCAGTACCTCAAATAATTCACACTTTAGCCCTATCAATCTCAAACTTCTTACTCTTATGTTTACTGATACCGATATCTTTTCTATATTCAACTGATAATTGTTGTAACATTAACCGACAACATATAACTGATAGCTTTGTAATTAAAAAAACATAAACATAAAATTTATATACTCAACACAATATTTTTCTATCACACAAAACCTCTGGTGAGAGGGAAAAACTGGGGTGGGGATGGAACCCACAGCTTATCACTACAATAATAAGCTGCCCAGTTAAGAGCTTACAAAAGCATTGCTAAATGCTTACCTAGTTATTGGATTTACCCAAAGACCTGTTAAAGTCTTATACCCTGTTAGGAGTAACCTGGTTAAATTATGTTATCCCACTTATATATTTTTCAGCATGTTAAATAATTTACAATGAGTTCCTTAATAGAACTTCTCAGTCGAGTTAGAGACAACATGATTAAGGGGTTTCACAATATTATTGTCAAAATGTTAGGGATAAATCAACAATAAATTTGACATGTGAATTATTTCTCCTAATATTTTTAGATCTCATTCTTCTCTATTCCTTCTATGATTTACACTTTTCTTCCCTTCACCAATTTTGCACTTTCACTTCACTATATATTCTCTATCATACTATATCTCTTTCTCTCTGTGATCTCCTTTTTAAAGTATTGTCTTGACATAATCCATCCCAATATCTAGTTGACATGTTTTTTCCCTAATTAGGTTTTTGTAATTCTTGCATATGCCAATGTGATAATAGTATATCATGCTTGATTCTAGTCTTCTCTTTTCTTCTCATCAATAAAGCTTTCCGATAAACTTTTATGATAGTCATAATGTTCTTTCAGATAAAATTTTTACTTGATGTGTAGTTTCTTATCCTTGGTTTTTTTTTTATCACCAATGACAATCTTATCAAAATCATTATTTATCCTGTAGAGGATTTTTTCAAGTAACAACCTTAACAATTAATGCAATTGAATCAAAAACAACAAATTTCTAACAAAAACTTTAAGATTTCTTTTTCACTATTTGAAACAAGAAAAACGGGATTCAAATTTTGGTTGCATCTATTAATAAAATTATTTTCCACAGGATATCTTTAACTATTCTATAATTTCTTTATATTGACTAGTCAAAAACTTGCTTCCTGGCCACTGTGAATGAAGACCAAACCCATCAAGTTGTACCCTAGTTCATCTTTTAAAGAATAAGTTATCAGAGTCTTTTTATAATGCAGATAGAAGAATCAGGCTTCACAAAAGAACATCATTTCATATTTTTCCACATTACACATGACCTAAGTCATGTTTTAAAAGTCATCAAATATTCAAACTAATGCGTAATATCAAACAATGAGCTCCGAGCATTTTCTTTAAAACATGTATTCGATGTCTTGGGTATTAACTTTAAAGACCATGATATTCCTAGTGACTTATAGTGACTCATGTATTGCAAGGTGTATTTAGAATGTAGTTTGAAAAGTCATTAAACTTGAAACATTTTTCATCGCCAAAGTTGGTCACGATCCCTCTTTTCTCTGCTCCATTCATTTGAGAAATTTCCTTATCATAATAATTGCTCGCACAATATTTTTATCGTAATTTTATATAAAAAATGTAAAGTGGCCTTCAAAATTAAATATGCAAAATGAAATATGTATATTTGAAAAATTTGTGACCTCAATGTCAAATATTCATGGCCTCATTGTCATGCTATCATAGAAAGTGCCCTCTTAAAAATGGTAAATCAAGAAATCCATCATAATATGAAACGACCATCAAAGAAATGCCAAGTCATTGTGCTATAATAACAACTAATCAAGTATCACCGTAAAAAATAAGATATTCATGTCATGTATATGCATCATTTTATACACCAAGTATCAAATTCATGTATTATCAAGTAGAACTTCTCATGTAGGGGCATCATGGGTTCTTGGCAATCTTACATCATCCTTGAGGAATTTACTTATGGCTTGATGAAGCTCCTTGTTTTTTACAGTTGTTAAAAGTCTGTAAAAAGTCAATCTACGGAGATCTTCAACATGTGTGAGGAAAAGGGTTTGTTCCTTTCTATCCATGGAGGCTATGTCTATGACTGTACCTCTTCCTATGGTGTGGTTTGTGAGATCTAGCAGTTTCTTCACCAACTATTTGTGTTCATCTTGTAACCGATTATGTTGTCTTCACTGGTGGATCTCAAGGTGGACCTACATGTGTGGCCAACTTAATGGTTAGACAATGCAAGGTGAAATAATTAAATGTCTAATTTATTTGGTATTTAAGCTGACCTGGTATAACACAATTATCTTGGGATATGTGAAAGTTTTTTGAGACCAACCTATTGGTGGCTTGGTATAAATATAATATGTTGTAATGTATAGGGTATCTAGGGATCTTAGAAGAGGAGTAGCATCCAGATGGATTATAGTTCTGAGATGCAGTAGATCAAAATTTAGGATATGAGTTGGGTTTTGTTTGTATTTTGTTGTAACTTACAACCCGACATGTATGAAGAAATTCTAAAGAATAATTTTTTTTGGATACAAAAATCAATGTTCTCATTGTCTCCTATTGTTTTCTATTGTGATTACTCTTTATACAAGGCTTTGGACATCTCCTATGGGGATTATCCTACCTTGAATGCATCAGGTGATATTACAAAACTAGGTTGAGCGAAGGTTTGGATCATGTAGTGGCTTCAATCTGATTTTTGAGACTTGTGGTATTCCATTGACATTGTTGTGAGGTGGAAGAGATCTAATTTGACTCACATCAGCTAAGGATTTGTACAAGGTGGATGAGAATACCATTTCTTTCTTCTGGTTTGGTTATTCTTGTTGATTGTTTTTTCTTCATCTCTTGATGGAGGGATTTTTGCGGGATGGAATAATGTAGATCTGACCTATGAAGGTAGAGGTTTTGCACTTAGATCGATTGGAAAGAGGATGTTACTTGTTATGAATCTAGGAAGGAGGTGAAACCCTTGAGAAATCTCATTGTTGGTGATCATATCGCCGATCTAAGGTAGTTGCACTTTATGAGAGAAGGAGAGAAGCTAATGGGAAAGGTTGATTGGTTGGTTGAAGATAGAGTCTTTATTCAACTTTTGAAGAAGTTTAAGGAGATTACCGGTAAGCTTGAGGAGATTTGTAGGTAGAATTTTAGTTGTCACTTACCGATCTCGAAGAGGATTCTATGCTTGTGAGAAGGCTTGTTCAAAAGAGGAGAATGCAAGTTAAGGTTGTTGTTGAAGAGGTAAAGCTTGAAGTGGTAGGTCGAATTGATTTTAATGATCAAATGGTTGGGTCTAATGAGGAAATTACATAGTATATTGTTGCTAGTAATGAGATTGTTGATTATGTGAAGGAGTTATATTTTTCCGAGGGTAGTGTTGAGGATGTTGGTACTGATGAACTTGTTGATAAGGTTTTCATTGGAGATAATAATCCTATTATTGTTGATGAGGAGTTCCAGAATGATTTGTTAAAGTTGGATTATGTTACTTTTCTTGTACAATTATAAATGATGAATAAGGATATAAAGGTGGCTAATGAAGATGGTGATCATCCTGAGTTCCTTGTTCCTGGTAAGCTTATGGTAGAAGTTGATTAGTTATCTGATGAGTTTGAGAAGGAGAGTACAGATTTGATGCATTGGTTTTTAGCTGATTAGTTAATCTATGTTAGTAGGTGCGTTGACTAGATGGTTGTAGTGTAGAGGTTTCAGAGGTTTGATTGCAGCAACTTGAGGTTTCTTATGGGAAGGTTTATATTTTTTCCTTTGATGATTGGTAAATCGATGTTCACGATGAGGTTGTGCTTTGGTTTTCTAGTGACATCAAAGTCTTAGACACACTTTTCTATCTACCATGGGTGTTTTATGCAAGGTTATCTTGATTTCTTGGTAATATTACATCATCTTGGAGGAATTCCCTTGTATCCTGATGAAGTTCCTTATTTTGGGAACTTTCCTAAGATTCTGTGTGCGGTTGATCTGTTGAAATATTTGGCATGTGAGATTAAAAGAGTTTTTCCCTTGATGTCCATGGAGGTTATGTCTATGATCACACCTCCTCAGATGGTGTGGTGTGTGAGATTTAACATGTTGTTTGCCGACTTGTTGTGCTCATCCTATCACTAGTTTTTTTGTCTTCGCCGGTTGATAGCTGATGAATGTGGTGAGGTTTTTGATCATTGTAATTGAATGGTGTGGATCTCAAGGTGGAACTACATGTATGGCAGATTTGGTGGTTGGATTGCGCTAGGTTAAATAATTAAATGCATGATTTTTTTGGGATTTAGGCCTACCTAGTCTAATATGTTTGTCTTGGGCTAGGTCTGACTTTGTTGAGGCTGAATTGCTGGTGGATTTCTATATATGTAATGTATTGTAATATTTAGGGTATCTGAGGATCGTAGAATAGGAGTAACATCTAAAGAGATGGTAGTTATGAGATTTCAAAGATCAGAATGTTGGATTTGTGTTTGGTTTTATTTTAATTTGTATATAATTGGGAAGCCGTTACAACCCCACATGTATGAAGAAATTTTGATGAAAGAAGTTGTTTTTTGGATACAAATATTGTTGTTCATGTTGTCTGTTGTTTCTTTCCTCTATGTTGAATCTTTATCCAAGTCTTTGGAGATCTCCTATGGAGATCCTCCTACCTTGACTATGTTAGGTCGTATCAGAGCACTAGGTTGAGAGAATATTTGGTTCTTGCAGTTGCATCGATATGAGGTTCTAGATTTGTGACATTTATTTGGCATTGTTGTGAGGTGGAAGAGATCGAATCTGAATTGCATTGCCAAAGGATTTTCACAAGGTGGCCAGGAAGATGATATATTTTCTATTGGTTAAGTTGTTCTTATTGATTTTTTGTTCCTGAACTCATGATCCTGTGGAGGGATTGTTCTCGGATGGCATAATGTATATCTGACCTACAAAGATAAACGATTTGTGTGAAGATGGATTGAAAATAGGATGTTATTGGTTATGAACCTATGAAGGAGTTGAAATCCTTGAGAAATCTAGTTGTCGGTGATCAGATCGTCTATATGATCTTGTTGTACCTTGGGAGAGAATGGGAGAAGATGATGGGAAAGGTTGATCGATTGGTTGAAGATAGACTCTTTAGCCATCTTGAGAAGAAGATGGAGGAGATTAGCGATAATATTGAGCAGATTTATAGGTTGATTTGCAATAGGCATTTACTATTCCAAAAGAGAATTGTTTTTTCTATGAGAAAGCTTGTTCAAAAGAGGAGAAGACAAGTTAACGTTGTTGCTGAAGAGGTAAAGCTTGAAGAGGTAAATGTAATCACCAAAAAATGGTCTAGTAAACCCATAGCCCCCTTTTCTCAAATATTTGGTCTTAATAAATCCTAAATCTAAGACATTATCACTAGACTCTAAATTATTGAGCATTTAATCAAACTTGCTTGTACAAAATTTTAATCTTGACTTGTTGAATCAAATCATTAAACATCAAAGCCTAAACCCAAAAGTCATAAACATTGGGATAAAATCAAAAAGTTCTAAGTCTCAAAAAGTGAACCCATTCACACATGGGTGTGCACTCATAAATCAAATAAAACAAATAAAATAGAGGAAAATACCAACTTTGTCTTATTCTCCTCATAAGTTGGCCAATAAAAATCACTTTATCATCTGACATGGATTGAGAAGAATTTCATCTCCACCATTGATCAAATTATTTTAACTCTTAATCTCAACCACTCATTCCTTGCAATCTCTTATAAAATGGAGAGCTCCCTTTGCTCATAGCTAGATTGGATAGACTTGATGAATTTTGGAGAGATGCTAAGAAGATTTGGAATAGGGTTATGATGCTATAGATTCATCTTAGATTTTATAGTGCGTTCATAGTTTATTTACTCTCATGCTAGTTTCTTGCATTTCTTGCATTGTTAACTTCATTTCTTAGCTTAATGACATTCTAGTTCTCACCTCATAGCTTAATCTAGATACATTGTTTTGTCCATTTCTAGTTTAAATCTTGCATTCTAGCTTCATTTCTCATAGTTGCTATGCATTTGGTTTGATAGTCTATGCATTCTCATTTTCAAGATTTCAAGAGCAAAGCATGCAAGTCTTTGCATCTTTGTCCTTATTGCATTGAATCTTCCATTTTAAAGTAGTCAAGTCACTGATTTCTCTATGTCTAATCTGATGGACAAACATGAGAATCACACTCACTTCAACTAGGAAGCAATAAGTCGATTTCTAAGGGTTTTTATCATGCTTTGAATCTTATATTTTGCTAACCCCTTTTGATGTAATGGTTTATTGAAGTGTTTGGTTGTAGATTCTAGTTGCACAGTTTACCACACATTTTTGGCACCCACCGTGGGGATGAAAGTCGCATTTTGCCCCATTTTTATGATTTCTTGCATATTTTTTACGAAACTGCACTTTCTATCATACTGTTCTCTGTTATCTGTCATATGGAAAATTGTAGATGTGTACTTTGTCATATGAGCTTTTATAAACTGCCTTTTTTGTATCAGAGCATTAGATTTGTTGTATGAGTTTTGGTGAAACTTTTTTTTGTCATATGACAACCCCTATTTTGTTGTATAGGATTTGACACTAGTCTGTATTTTGTACTTTGTCATTTAAAAAATAGAAAGCATTTCCATGGTTTATCTTGAGCTAATTTTGGTTTTCTAATCCTTAGCATGTCTTCTTTGGCCTTTTTATTAGTTGTTTTTGTAGCCTGATTGGTTTTTGTAGAACGTTTTGAGGAAGATTCGCTTGCCAAAGCTATACTTGCACACTATTATATTGATATAACTACTAACGGTTTGTTCTTGTAGGACGCTTGTCATAGAAAGTTTTTGAAATTACTAATGGTGTTTGCAGGTTGCCTTGAAGTCACATCAACTAAATGATCGTGCTTGTTAGCATTTTCCTTTGATTCATAGACACATAGATTAATTAGAAGGATCTTTTTGTTTGGCTAGAAGCAAGTGTTAGGGGAGTATGCTCTCTTCCCTTTGGGAAGATTAAAAACCTAGATTCACTCACTTTGTGCTAAGCAATTAAATCTTTGGGAAAAAAAACTTAAAGTGTGTCTTGTGTGTGTGTGGAGAAAACAATACTGGATAGGAGAGTATGCTCTTTTCCTCTTGAGGGAAAATAAAAAATCTAGACTCCTTTTTGTCGCCAATCCATTTAATTTTCAAGCTAAACCTATAGAGGTCCTGTCAAGGGAGTAATCTCCTGGAAATGACCTAAGTGGGTAACAAGCGGACCTGGCTATTTCCACCCCACTATAATCAAATGCTTCCTTAAATCCAAAGAGACGGAAGACATGGCTGGTTTTATCTTCAATTATTTCTCATTTGTACGGCCTTGTTTCCCCAGTCTTGCTAAGTAAGAGATAAATTTTATTGGGCGCTTGTAGGGCCATTTTTGGTCTCAATATTGTTTACAAGACTACAAGGGAGATGCATTCAACTTGTGTAGGGTTGAGAGGTCTCAATCTTGCATGCAAGACTATACATTTTGGGTTATTGTAGGGCTATATGCCTTAATTTTTCTTGCAAAACTACAGGGGATAGTCATGAACGGATGAACTTACTACACACCTTTAGATAGAGGCTACCCGATCTACCTTTGAAACTATCATAATCTTTGTGCAAGGAGCGATCCAAGTGAACTTTACCCAGATCACCCCAAGATTTTTACACTTAACATATGTATTCCCAAGGACATTTGAAACCATGAATGTGGCATGGGGGAGCTTATGCAATTTGAGAAATGAGTCTCTTTCCAAAGCCCATAACATGCCTAGTCCCGGCAAAACCCAAAATCACTTTGTGTGAGGCAAAGGAATATCAAGCGTGGGCAAAGATTGTGATACTAAGACAAATTGACTATAGGGTAGAAAGTGTTTGGTTCTTCACACTTTGTGTTTGATGTGCATATACACCATAAAACTTGACAATATCTTTCAAAACATGAACACGTTGATAACAGACTAAAGAAAAAACATCAAGACTTTCACCTCAAATTTTATAAGGAATTATCCAAAAAATTTGGCACACAAGTGGCAAACTATCCTAAGATCTTTTGTCATTTTAGACTATTGCATTTTTCGTATAGGAACCTATCCATAGGTAGAAACTCGTATGAAGACCCCTATAGTGTCATCTGAAGACCCCTATATTTTCATATGAGACTTGAGTTGGAAACAGTCCAACATCAAAATCTTTGTCATTTGGGCACATCTTTGTAACAATAACTATCAAACCTTATCACAGTATTTTTATCTCTCAAATATGGTGATTAAGGCATATAGCCTTAATTTTGCTTGCAAAACTACAGGGGATAGTCATGACCGGATGAACTTACGACACACCTGAATGGGTAGCCTCTATCTAAAGGTGTATAGTAAGTTCATCTGTTCATGACTATCCCCTATAGTTTTGCAAGTGAAATTAAGGCATATAGACCTAAATATTTGAAATCATGAAGCTTTGACATTCACCCATCAATCTAGTCACTTCAATTCTTGATTATGATTATCTTTCATGCTAGTTCACACTAGGTGTTCTCATCAAGAATCTGATCCTATTCACCAAAGCATAATTCCCACATCATACTTTCTCTCCGATATTCTAAGCAAGTGCATCAAGATGATCTTATAATGGCTAAAAACAAATGGGCTAAACCTTATGGTCTTAACAACAAGCAAGAAGAGATTCTTATTGAAGCTATATCAAAACAAATACAATCTTTGAAATCTGAAATTCAAGACTTAAAGGAAGAAAAGGATACATCATCAAATGGGTCTTCACTAATATCAATCTTTCCTCTTCTCTATGATCATGATTCATGTGTGTCTTCATATTCTTCAAGTAAGAAGAGACCTACTTATAGTAATCCTATCTTTGATCAAGAACAATCTCACACCAATCTCATCTTTGATCAAGAACCACTTCATGATCAACCTATCTTTGATCCAGAAAATCTTCATGAAAATGAAATCTTTGATTTAGAGTCTATCTCACAACCTCAAGAGAATTTTATCTATGGTCCAAAAAATCAAGAGGAATCAGCCCTATCTCAACAATTGTCATCACATGGAAACAACAAATCAGTGCATCGTGATCTTGAGTCTCTTATCTCTTCAGTGAACACAAGTGCATCTAAGTTTCCATTGGATAGAGAATTTACTCCTTTGGAAAAATCTTATTAATCATCATTGGAATAACTCCTTGAAATCAATTTCATCATATTGCCGAAAATCACTTCATGTGGTTTTTTATTCTTGACTAACTATTGTACTTATCATCGACACAATGAGCATAAAACTTCCAATTGCATGGAGTTGAAACACAAAATCCAAGATCTCATAGATGATGACATAATTGAAATTGAAAATCCTAAGGAATCATCTAATGAAGACACTGTTCTCAAGCAAGATCTAAATCTTGAACCTATGTATAGTAATGATTCTCACACAGATTCCACTTCATCCAACATTTAGTCATCTTCTAAAGAAACAAAGCTATCCAAAATCTCCCCATCAAACAAAGAGCTTAATGCTTTTCATGTTAACTATGCCTACCCTCAAGGACTACCTCTAAAAGAGATCCAAGCTAATTAGCATATGACTACAAGTCTTTCTTAGGCTTCAAAGATCATGGACCCAAATCCTCCATGCGATTCAATGCTTTTCATGCATACTCAAAATGATACTCCATCATCCTATCAAGAATCACTTATGAAGATCAAAGCTCCTACCTTATTCTTAGAAATGGCTCCATGTGAAGAGGGTGATCCAAAGTGTGAAGAAATAAATACCAGTAATGGTCAAGATCAAGACACCATCCATCCTCATCCAATAGTTGACCAAAGTTACATATCTCAAGAGTCCCATGATGATTTCATCATCCCCTTCCATTTATTCCAAGAAGATATCCCTCCATCTCCCAATCAAGATCAAGATATCCTTTTCACCATCTATAATGAGCCTATTGAAAATCAAGAGAGAAGTACCCTTTCTACACCATCTAAGGATCCTTGTCAAGATTAGAGTATCCCATCATCCCCTTGCCATAATATTCTATATCTACCTAAGAAGACCATCATTCCTCTTGTTATACACTGAATTTGCACCTCTGATCTCAAGCTCTCTTGGTCTTGATAATCCAGTATAACATGGGAATAATCTCAAGGTTGTGGGACCTTATGCTAACCGAGATGAGACCTCCAGGTTCTAGGCTGGTTCCTCTTGGATAATCACCTTAATTTGCTTCTTAAACAGGAAAGTAAATCTTTTGAAGGAAAGGGATAGAAGGATTGCATGAAAGGGAAATGACTGAAAGCAAACTACCTACTAGGTGATGCACTGAAATTAGGGCTTGGATCTCAGTATAGAGGAATGAAATCAATGGAAGAACCAGGTCAAATAAGTCACAACTCACTAGATAGGCTTGCATAAGTATTTCGTAGGAAGGCTTGAACATAAGACTCGACCTATGACCTGCAAACAAACATCCTTTTCTGCAACCAGGTGTAGGAATGAGACAAGACTGCTAGGGGCTGAAGTATACCCACAAAACATCTAAATCAGATC
>MU223644.1:2189433-2206692 GCA_018584345.1 Thuja plicata
AAAATATATGGTTTTGGTGGAAATATATTGCAGATGATACACGCTTATGTCCACTCTTTAATGTTCTCTATATTGGTCAATGGTGTTTTACATGGGTTCTTCTCAGCTTCAAGTGGCCTTAGATAGGGGGATCCCCTTTCTCCCTACCTCTTTATCCTTATGACTACTGATCATGGTAGAAATATTGATCTCTATGTGTATGGAGGAATTTTTAAATGTATAACTCCCTCCTCTTCCTCTCAAGTAGTATCCCACCATTAGTTTGTGGATGATAATGCTTATCTAGTGGAATCTAGGGGTTGGATCTCTCTTCTTTATTGCTATGCTTTGGTTTTTGGTTAAAAATTTATCTTAGAGAAAATTGTTGTATTATTTATAGGTGTGCTTCCCTATGTGTAGAGTTGTATTGCTTACACTTTGAATCACTAGATCTCTAATCTATCATGATCATATTTAGGTATTCCTTTAAATTGCAAAAAAAAATCACAACTTTGATTGGCCCACCCTATCTGAAAAAATCTTGAAATTTGGAAGGGAGCTTTTTTGTGCAATAGACACAAGTTCATTATAATTTATGAGCTAGATCCAAAAATAAGATCATTCCTAGCCTAGTACTGATAAGACCTCAAAGACATTATGTAAAATTTCTCAATCATAGATATAACTATATATGAGGAAGGTGGAGATAAATCATGAAAGAGCACCAAGCTATCCCAAGGTTTATAGGTAAAAATGGATGAGGGATTATTTTCGTAAGGAGTGAATGAAAAGATAATGGGAAACTTAAAAAATTTGGCAAATTGTCTCCTAGTCTTAAAAAATGAGGTGGATAGTATGTGTGTGGAGGTTGTAGAAATAGAGTGGATGATAACCAAGTACGAGTTAAGGGTCTACAAAATTGTGAGTCCTCGTTCCAAGTTCTTGGCGCTACTTATTTCTAATTACACGTTATATTAAAGAAGGGTGTGAGCTTAATGAGCAAAGGCCAATGATGCAATGAATATGGTGACACATGAAGAATGATGACATGATGAAGATGAAGGAGATATCATAATGAATTAGGTTGTTTTTATGTTATTTATGAATTCTTTATGGTTAGGTAAACAAAAACCTATTGGCTCTAGAGGGCCGTTTTATTATTTCATGTTTCTTAAGACTTTTGAGTTACTCTAAAGAAAGTTGTCCCTAAGAGATTGTTCATTTTCCAAGGACAGTTATGGACGGACACACACACACACACACATGTTTGATAGATAGATATGATCAAGAGGTTTTTTTGAATCAATAAGATTAGATGCTACATAATTCTAAATAGATATTAATGAATGAAATTTGAAATCAGTTTGTAGCTTGTTTAGAGACTTTCATTAGTCAAGTCCCTACTTTGATGTTTCCACTCCCTACTTTGATGTTTCCACCTCGACAATAGCCAGATAAATAGGTAAAAAGTGAGAGATAACTAAGAAATAATAGAATATGATAAGAATGATATGGTATGCTTAACAAAATATGGAATGGGATGTGGTGACAGAACCTCTTTCAAAACCACAACGTCAGAGCTCAATGGAATGAAGAAAAGGTGATGATGGCGACAAAGTTGGTACGTTTTGGAGATCAACAAGGCTATATGCAAGCTATCCAAATACAATAATGAGTTCAAGAATGTTATAGATGGAAGCCAATACGCTAAGGATGGTTTGTGAAAATTCAAAGAGAGCTAAATGGAGCCAAAAGATAGAAACTGGTAGAACAATTCTTGATGTGGTGGGTGGTGGTAAAATTTTTTACATTGTAGGGGTTACAGTTGCAACATCTCAATGCTTCACTGCATATTTAAAGATTTGTATGTTGATGGTGTGCCACAGAGACTCCGTAGCATGCACGCATCATGTGCCGACAGTTTGTGTGGTCAAGAATCTAAGTGGAAGAGGACAATGGAGATGGAGAGATGTTGCGGCTGACATGGGATTTTGTTTTTAGCTGAAGTAGGATCTCATCACATAATGATAAATTAATTAGGTGCAATTTTACAACGCTACAATAAGAAGATCACCTACAATTGCTCTCACAATAACAAGTATATGCTGCAAATTGCTCATAACTGGTGATAGCAAAGAAGCAGATGTGCTCAGACATCAAACTGCGCCACTAAAAATTTTGCCAAAATTATTACAATTTGCTTTATTTTTCATACGCTACCCTTGTCTGCGGTTCTATTCCACGTAATTTAAGTGGTGCAGCGAATTTTTTGCTAAAACAAAAAGCTGTCAACAGAATAATTTGCGATGTGATGTGGTGATTGACAATGGGTCGTAGTTTTTGAACCCGTGAAGAGACAGAATTCACATGCATCTGACTTCCACAGAAACGTATAAATTAAACACACTGTAAATATCAATATTTATTCAAGAGTATTGATGAATCCATATCCGAAGATAGTTGGATTTATTATTTTATTTGTATTCGAGGATTGCACGCCAGTGAAGAATACCAGATAGATAGAGCGGAGGAAAAAGTGAAGGTTCAGAACTTACACAAATTTAACCCACTATAAACGTGGAAAGGAGAGGTGCCTTTTAGTTTTCTAATTCTTTTCCTTAACCAAATAAAATGAAATTAATGAGTCTACCACAAATCAATCTTGTTGAATGTACAAAACTTCGACATATCCGATCACAAAGGTACGATACAAGAGTACACAAATTCAATTCAATAATTGACCAAATAATGCATGCCAACGCACAAGCTCCAACTGCTGGTTAATTAATGAACCCTACCAAGTAACATGTTTTAATTAATAAAGCGTATTGAAAAAAGCTCATAATCTTATAAATAAAATTAGTTGATAATTCTTCTACCAATTGGAAATTATGAGATAAAATTTGAAGAAAAAAATCAAATTCCATGATTTGTTGGGTATAAAGCCGGCTCTTCGAAAGCAGTTATTCAAGGTATTTTGTATTTCTAGAGCATGTCTATCAGAGGAGTTGCATCTGCTCTTGAAGCGTTTTCTGAAATGAAATTATTGCTTACTGGAAGTCTCATAGTTTATTAAGAACTCTATATGCTGATTTTACACTCATCAATAGCTCTTTCTGTCTGTCAATTCCAAGTTTTTTTTATATCATAAGATAATAAAAACAGATACTGAAAACTCTTATGAGGAAATTTTTTGAAAGCATATCCTGAAAACAAATGTATCTGTTAATGCAGATTGCCAGGCAAGGTTGCAATAGTCACGGGCGGATCGCGGGGCATCGGCGAGGCCACTGTTCGGTTATTCGCAAATCATGGAGCCAAAGTTCTAATTGCAGATATTTCAGACGATGCTGGCATGAAAGTGGCGGAATCCCTTTCTCCTTGGGCAACATATGTCCACTGTGACGTTAGCAAGGAGAAAGATGTAAGCGTAACCGTGGATTTGGCCATAGAAAAGCACGGAAAGCTTGACATCATGATTAATAACGCAGGAGTTGTCGACAACCAAAAACTGAGCGTGGCAGAGTATGATATGCAGGATTTCGAGCGAGTGATGAATATCAATGTAAAAGGAGTAATGCACGGTATTAAGCACGCAGCCCGCGTTATGATCCCCAACAGAAAGGGCAGCATTATCTCGACAGCTAGTGTGGCAGGTCTACTGGGAGGAGCTACTCCTTACTTCTACACTGCCTCCAAACATGCCGTTGTTGGGCTGACAAAGAACCGTGCAGCAGAGTTGGGGAAAAGTGGAATACGAGTGAATTGTATATCTCCAGCTGCAATTGCTACAGATCTGGTAATGAATTTGATGGGAGTGACACCTTCAGTAGAGGCAAAGGCGAAGCTAGAGGCAGCGATTGAGGTACAAGCCCCATTAAAGGAAGCCAATCTTAAAGTAGATGATATTGCAAAGGCTGCTCTGTATCTGGCCAGTGAGGATTCCAAATATGTTAGTGGTCACAATTTGCTTGTGGATGGGGGAATCACGGTTGTATTAGATGAAGTTGCAGTGTTTGGAAAAGACTGATAGCGCAGGCCTACACGATAAGAAGTCCAAAAATAACTTTGACATAATACCACGGGGGACAGATATTTTATAATATAAGTTATTTTGTTGTTTAAACTCCGACGGAAACTGGGTGTATATGCGTAATACATAATATTATCACTAATTTATGATTATCACATTAGGAAAGCACAAATTACTTCATTCAAATATAAACCTTCTTGTTTTATATTTATTTAAGTTTATTTTATTTTATATCCATGATATAGCAGTGATATTGAAGATTTTAATATTCTATCTCATTGATTTTTTTATTATGGAGTTAACCAGAGTGGTAAAACATTATAGTGAAATTCATTGAGTATTCCAATATTATATTTTGAAAGTTGCTTTTTCTTAAGACTAAAACTTAAACCTTATTGAGTTTTGACTTAAATTAAATGTTTGTTTTTAAGTGTTAAGGAAAAGTTGTGTGAAGGAAAAGTTGTGTTATAGGTAAAATGTGATCAGTAGAAAATCATAATTGTGTGGTTGTGGAGAGTGATGAAACATTTATAATGTAATTCAATTAAGTCTTCCAATATTAAAGTTAGAATGTGGTATTTTTCTTAATATTAAAAGTTAAATTTTATAAAGTTTTAGCTTTAATGAAATATTTATTGTTCAGTACAAATGAAAAGGTGTGTTATAGTCACAATCAGCAAAACTAGAAAATCTACTTTGTGCAATAGATGATATTGGTAAAATATTTGCAATAAAATTGATTGAATCGTCTCATATTAAAGCTTGGATGTGACTTTATGTTAATACTAAAACTTCATATTTATAAGATTTTAGCTTTAACAAAATGTTTGTCTTTATAAGATTTTGGCTTTAACAAAGTGTTTGTCTTTATAAGATTTTGCCTTTAACAAAATGTTTGCCTTTAACAAAATGTTTGCCTTTAACAAAATGTTTGCCATTAAGTGTAAAGGAAAAGATATGTTATAGGTGAGATGCAATTAGAAAAAAGAGAAAATCGTAATCTGGTGTTAATTAGAGTATGAGATGAAAAATAGTTGAAAAGTATATTGATAATCTCAAATCAAAGCATGATTAAAATCTTCTTATAATTTTTATTGCATGACTCCAAAACATTCCTACCTATTCTTCAAATTTTTTAGACATTCCTACTTTATATGTCTTTAAGATATTGAATATATGGATTGACAAATTATTGATTGTTAAAAAAACACATAAACTATAAAGTTAGTTATTTGATAGTTTATTAAATGATTTTTTTTTTTTTAAATTTTACGCATGCATGCAAAAGGCACAAATACTTTCTCAAAATGATCATATTTTCTTTTAAACATTGCTCATACTTATAATTTGAACTAAATGACATTACTTTTTTTAAGCACTTAATGAAACTTTAGATACTATGTGACATATTTTATTAGACTAGCATATATAATGTATATATAAAATATGCTAAGATGTATCAAGTAGTTGAATTTTTTAAATGTATTATTTTTAATTAAATAGAATGATGAAAAAATTCAACTTCTCAATACATCGGCATATTTTGTATGTAGATCATATAAGCTAATCAGAATGGCAACAAACATAAGACACCAACTAAATTATTGAAGTAAGAATTATATATATGTGAAAAGTTTGGATTACAATTAGAGTTTAGTATTATGGTATATATTTGGTTATAGTTAGGGTTTATAGTATGAATAGGGTTAGGTTTAGGATCATGGTTATGGTCAGGGTTGTGGTTTAGGGTTATGACTATAACTATGGTTAGGTTTAGGGTTTTTATTATTGTTCCAAGGTTAGGGTTTCGGTAATGTTGGGGTTAGAATTATAGTTAGGTTTAGATTTTATGATTAGGATTATGGTTAGTGTTAGGCTTTAGGTTTATGGTTTAGATTATGCTTAGGTCTAGGGTGAGGATCTGGGATATAGTTAGAGTTAGAGTTATGATTATGAATAAGGTTCGGGTTTAGGGTTATGGTTAAAATTGTGGTAGGGATCAAGGTTTCCATCATAATTAAGGTTAGGGTTTGTATTAGATTTTGGGATAGGGTTAGGGTTAGAAAATAGTTATAATTAGGATTATGGCTAGGATAGGGATTATGGTTGTCATTAGTGTTTATGAAATGGTTAGGGTATATGGTTTGGCATATGGCTAGAGATAAGGTTAGGATTAGGGTTAGCGTTAAGATTGTGGTTAGCATTAGTATCTAATAATTTGTTTATATATTTTTAGGGTTAGGGTTTACACCATGTTTAAGGTTATGGTTTGGGTTTGAGCTATGGTTAGGGTCAGGATTAGGATCCTGATTAGGTAGGTTTAGGGTTTAAATCATGGTTTTATGCTTAAGGCTTGGGTTACGATTTGGATTTATCGTTAAGGATGGGATTACAGTTAGTGTTTAGTAATATCTTTCAGTTCAAGTTAGGGTTCAGCGTTATACCATTGTTAAGATTAGGGTTGGGTTAAGCTTAGAGTTTGGAGTATGGTTGGGGTTAGGGATAAAATCATTGTTAAAGTTAGGCTTAAAATTATGGTTAGAGTTAGGGTTTAGGATTAGGTTTTGAGTAATTGTTAGGCTCGAAGTTGGTTGGGGAATTGTTAGAGTGAGGGTTAGAATTATAATTAGGCTAGTGTTTAGATTAGGGTTTAGTTTTAGTTTATATTATGGTTTGGATAGTTTTACTGATATTGCGAGGATTAGGGTAACTGTTAGAGTTGGGGTTTACGGTTGAAGGTTAGGGTAAGGGTTAGGTTTTTGGTTAGTGATATAGTCAGGCTTAGGTTCATTAATTTAGAGAAATAGTTAGGGATAGGGTTTGGTTTACGGTTAGGATTTAGGTTATAGGAAGAGTTAGAGTTAGGATTGGGTAAGGGTTAAAGTTTAGGGTTTTATTCAAAGTTACCATCAATTTTAGGAGTTACATAATCTTTAGTGTTAGGGACAAAGTTTGGAATAGATTTAGGGTTTTGATTTGGATTAGGGTTAGTGTTAAAGGTCTAGGTTTAGGGTTTGGGTTTGGGTTAGATTATGCTTAGGGTTATGATTAGCACTACAATTAGGTTTAAGGTTTTGATTATTATTTTAGGCCAAGGGTTTTTTCAAATATAAACTTTCATTTTTTTTATTTATTTAAGTTTATTTTATTTTATATGCATGATATAGCAGTGATATAGATTTTTTAATATTCTATCTTGTTGATTTTTTTTTATTGTGGAGTTAACCACGCTGGTAAAATATTATATTATAGTGAAATTCATTGAATTTTCCAATATTATAATTTGAAAGTGGCTTTTTCTTAAGACTAAAACTTAAACCTTGTTGAGTTTTGACTTAAATGAAATGTTTATTTTTAAGTGTAAAGGATTATAAACTTTTTTTTGATATTTATTTATGTTTAGATTATTTTATATGCATGATATAGTAGTGATATTGAAGATTTTTAATATTCTATCTTGTTGATTTTTTTTTGTGGAGTTAACGAGAGTGGTAAAACATTATAGTGAAACACATTGTCTTTTCCAATATTATAATTTGAAAGTGGATTTTTCTTAAGACTAAAACTTAAACCTTATTGAGTTTTGACTTAAATGAAATGTTTGTTTTTAAGTGTAAAGGAAAAGTTGTGTTATAGGTAAAATGTGATCAGTAGAAAATCATAATTGTGTGATTGTGGAGAGTGATGGGACATTTATAATGTAATTCATTTAAGTCTTCTGATATTAAAGTTAGAATGTGGGTTTTCTGTTAATATTAAAAGTTAAAATTTATAAAGTTTTAGCTTTAATGAAATATTCATTGTTTGGTGCAAATGAAAATGTGTGTTATAGCCACAATCAACAAAATGAGAAAATCTACTTTGTGCAATGGATAAAAGTGGTAAAGCTTGGATATGACTTTATGTTAATACTAAAACATGATATTTATAAGATTTTGGCTTTAACAAAACATTTTTCTTTATAAGATTTTATCGTTAACAAAGTGTTTGTCTTTATAAGATTTTTCCTTTAACAAAATGTTTGTCTTTAAGTGTAAAGGAAAAGATATGTTATAGGTGAGATACAATTAGCAAAAAGAGAAAATCATAATTTGGTGTTAATTAGAGTATGAGATGAAAAAAACTGGAAAGGTATATTGTTTATCTCAAATCAAAGCATGATGAAAATCTTCCTATAATTTTTATTGCATGACTCCAAAACATTCCTACCTATTCTTCAAATTTTTTAGACATTCCTACTTTATATGTCCTTAAGATATTGAATATATGGATTGACAAATTATTGATTCTTAAAAAAAAGACATAAACTATAGAGTTAGTTATTTGATAGTTTATTAAAGGACATTTTTTTAAATTTATTTTACACATGTATGCAAAAGGCACAAATACTTTCTCAAAATGACCATATTTTATTTTAAACATTGCTCATACTTATAATATGAGCTAAATGACATTACTATTTTTAAGCACTTAATAAAACTTTAGAAACTATGTGACATATTTTATTAGACTAGCATATATAATCTATATATAAAATAAGCCCAGATGTATCAAGTAGTTGAATTTTTTTAATTTAATAATTTTGATTAGATCATATATGCTAGTCGTAGTGGCGACAGACATAAGACACCAACTAAATTATTGAAGTAATATATATATATATATATATATATATATATATATATATATATGAAAAGTTTGGATTACAATTAGGGTTTAGTATTATGGTATATATTTTTGTTACAATTAGGGTTTATAGTATGGATAGGGTAAGGGTTACGATCATGGTTATGGTTAGGGTTGTGGTTTTGGGTTATGACTATAACTATGGTTAGGTTTAGGGTTTTTATTATTGTTCCAAGATTAGGGTTTGGGTTATGTTGGGATTAGAATTATAGTTATGGTTAGTGTTAGGGTTTAGGTTTACTGTTTAGATTATGCTTAGGTCTAGGGTTAGGATTTGGGATATAGTTATAGTTAGAGTTATGATAATGGATAAGGTTTAGGTTTAGGGTTATGGTTAAAATTGTGGTAGGGATCAAGGTTTCCATCATACTTAAGGTTAGGGTATGTATTAGGTTTTGGGTTAGGGTTAGGGTTAGATAATAATTATAATTAGGATTATGGTTGGGATTGAGATTATAGTTGTTGTTAGGATTTATGTAATGGTTGGGATATATGGTTTGGCATATGGCTAGAGGTAAGATTAGGATTAAGATTGTAGTTAGCATTAATATTTAATAATTAATTAGGTGCAATTTTACAATGCTACAATAATAAAAAACTCACCTACAATTGCTCTCAACAAGCATAAGCTGGAAATTGCTTATGACTGGTGATAGCAATGAAGCAGACATGCTAAGACATCAAACTGCGCTACTATAAATTGTGCCAAAATTATTGCATTTCGCTTTATTTTTAATACGCTACCCTTGTCTGCGGTTCTATTCCACGTAATTTAAGTGGTGCAGCGATTTTTTTGTTAAAACAAAAAGCTGTCAACAGAATAGATTGCGATGTGATGTCACGACTGACAATGGGTCGTAGTTTTTGTACCCGTGAAGAGACAGAATTCACATGCATCTCACTTCCACAGAAACGTGTAAATTGAACGCAGTGTAAATTTCGATATTTATTCAAGACTATTGATGAATCTACATCCGAAGAAAGTTGGATTTATAATTTTATTTGTATTCGAGGACAGCACGCCAGTGAAGAATCCCAGATAGATAGAGCGGAGGAAAAAGTGAAGGCTCAGAACGTACACTAATTTAACCCATTGTATATGTGTAAAGGACAGGCGCCATTACTTTTCTAACTCTTTTCCTGTTTACTTTAACAAATAAATTGAAATGTTTTTGTCAGTATGTCTTTAGACTGTTAGTGAAATTAAGAGATTCGTGACGAGTCTACCACAAACCAATCTTGTTGAATGTATAAAGCTCAGACATCTCCTATCACAAAGGTAGGATACAAGAGTACACAAATTCAATTCAATAATTGGCCAACGCAAAAGCTCGAACTGCGGTTCAATTAATGAACCCTACCGAGTTAAATGTTTTTTGAACTTTTTTTAATGCCTACTATGAATATGTAAAAACGTTACGGTGATGGCGTTTGGTTAATAATGTGTATTGAAAAAAGGTAATAATCTTATAAATAAAAGTAGTTGATAATTCTTCTACCAATTGAAAACTATTATATAAAATTTGAAGAAAAAAATCAAGTTCCATTATTTGTTGGCTATAAAGCCGGCTCTTCGAAAGCAGGTATTCAAGGTATTTTGTTTTCCTTAAATCATGTCTACGAGAGGAGTTGCATCAGCTCTATGGAGAAGGTTTAGCTTTCCTTCAATTTTCCTCACTCTTGCAGCGTTTTCTGAAAATAAATTGTTGTTTACTGGAAGTCTCATAGTTAATTAAGAACTCTATATGCTAATTTTACACATAAATAGCTCTTTCTGTCAGTCAATGCAAAGTTTCGTCACATCATAAGCTCATAAAAACAGACACTGAAAACTCTAATGAAGAAGTTTTTTTAAAGCATAATTGAACACAAATGTATCTGTTAAATGCAGACTGCCAGGCAAGGTTGCGATAATCACAGGCGGATCGGCAGTTATTTGTGAGGCCACTGCTCGGTTATTCGCAAATTATGGAGCCAAAGTCATAATTGCAGATATTTCCGACGATGCTGGCATGAAAGCAACGGAATCCCTTTCTCCATTGGCAACATATGTGCACTGCAATGTGAGCAAGGAGGAAGATGTAAGTGCAACCGTGGATTTGGCCATCGAAAAGCACGGAAAGGTTGACATCATGATTAATAATGCAGGAGTTGTCGACAACCAAAAATTGAGCGTGGCAGAGTTGGATATGCAGGATTTCGAAGATTTCCAAATCCAAATCCAAATCCAAGATTTCCTTAGAAACTCGCAAGCATAAGAAGTGAAGGACATCATAGAAATCAAACTTGACTTAACATACCTACACCATCACTAACAAATCTTAACAAAACTTGGTTAAATAGTAGATTTATTAGTCACCTCACCACAAGGATAAAAGGAGACGAATACAATATCCTCACAATAAAACTTCATTGACTATCTTCAAGGGGAGACCTTATATGTTTTCATTTTCCTTGCAAATTATTTTAACCAAATAATGCCACAAACCAAAATAGTTAATTACTTCTTCCATCCTATCTAAATTTACATCATACCACTCAACCTCCCACTCTCAAATTTCAAACCCATGTCTCCTACCCTTGGAAACTTGGGCAATAACTCCCTTAGAAATGGTTAGGTTAATAGATCTCCTATCTACCAAGTGGTCATTGATATTTCAATCTCGTTGTTACATCCTTCACACAAAATTCCCTCTATTGCTTCCATGGAAGACATATCTATTAACTCTCTATTTTTCTTATTTTTGTGGATATACTTCATAAGCCCTTAAAGGAACCTTCTGCCCAATATACAAAATGCCTCCCTTATTTCGCCTCTATTTCAAAGGTGGTGTTGGAAAAGGAAGCGTGGAAATGATTTTTTTGTTAAGAAGTTGACACTTGTTAATGATCTAACCACCTATGGCCTTCTCTTCTAGCATTACGCTCTTGGATATTTGAACACTAAAACCTAGTTGTTTTAAGTAAAGTGAAAATTTATCATTGTACTTGTAGTTTATTTGTAATTTTCACTAATTCTAGATAATAGGGATGTTGTTTGTCTTTGGTTGTCTAGAAATGAGATTGGCATGCCATGTCCCTTCGCCCTTGGACACTCTCCTTCAACCCTCTAGTAGACCATATTGAGTTTTCCACTAACTATATTAGGTTCGTGTCTCTCTCCACTTTTGGGGCCTTACTACTTACAAATCCATTATCAATAAATAAGTTTTCTTCATCAAGGTTGATGCTAATACAAGCCTTTTCTCCTACACCTCCTATGTGAGGATTTTGGTTGATTTGGACCTCTCCAAACTAGTACCTACGAAGATCTCTTTCAAGGTTGTTAAATTATATTGGAGATAGATTCTGAATTATGCGGTGATCCCATTTAACTGTAGACATTTTTTTTCAACTGGGGAATCAACCTCTTTTTGTCCTCACAGTTCTCAGGTACACTCCTATCCTACCTAGTGGAAATATTTTGAATAATGTCATCTTATAGTTTGTCCTTTTGAGTCAATATTTGATTCAGATTCTTCTATGAATACTACACCCTCCATTTTGATTGTGGTTCCTTCTTTGGTAGCCAATGATAACTATACTCTTGTGCCCATATCTAATTGGCTTATGTCTCTAAGATTGATTTTGTTCTTTCTATGGTGACCCCTATTCATTGAGCTCTACCTATATTAGATTGTGTTTCTTATGCTCTTATGGTTCCCTCTAGTTTTATTTCGAGGACTGGCCTTATCATGTCCATTGTTTGAACTTGCTTCTTTGGACTACTAGGTCCCTCTTCTGGGTACGACTGACCACTTGTCTAAATCATTGACTCCTTTTGATGTTTATGCTAGCATAAAACTCCTTGTTTCTATGATTGAGGATTTTGCTTATTTGAAAATTATATTATGAGAAATAAAGGATCATTCCCTTTCAACCTGCAAATCTCAACCTATTTCGTTTGGCCCACTCCTTGAGCATAACCCTAACCTTTGCTAGCTAGTGTTTTTAGATCTAATTCAACTTTTTGGTGTTGTTATTTGGTTACTTGGCTGTAAATTTTTTATTTCCTCCCATAACATGCTGTTCTTATTGTTCAAGTTTGATATGTAGCAAGATGAGGGTATTCCACACTTACTTTAATACAAAATAGTTAATTTAAAAAAAATAATTATCTTCATAATTTTTGCTTAATGTCTTTCTTGGATTCAAGTGTGATTAGGTCCATTCTAATTGTTTTAATGATACAAATTTGAAGTATTTCTTACTATTCCCCAAAATACTTTAGATGCCCTAAGTGGGTACCTTGACATGTTTTTCTACATATCTCCCAAAGTACTTTAGATTCTTTTGAGGAGTCCTAACATTTGTTTTTTTCTATTCCCAAAAGTACTTAATTCGCTTAGGTGGATTTGGTGTGTGTCTCACTTAAAAAAGTATGGCACCTAACATTATTATTAAAGAACATTATCTAGCTCTATAAGATGTATTCCAACTACTTTTGAATATCATAAATCTATGTTTAAAAATATAGATGAGTTGTTTGGTTCACATTATTCAAGAAGCCTGTTTAGGTAGATGAAAAAATTAATTAGAAAGTGGAGAGGATGTGTTGATAATAAAAATAAATTGATACAAATTATGCTGGACTATGTCTCCCTCTTGTACTATTGTGTGCAACAGTCTTATCCTATCCATTTTTTGAAGTCCCTTATCTAGACTTCCAGGCCGCTCTTCTCGGTATGGTTGCTCCCTTATCCAAATCATCACCTCCTTTTAATGTGCATGTCGTCATATCTCCCCTTGTTTCTTTCATTGAGGAGGTTTCTTCATGAAAAATTATATGCCAAAAAATAAAGGGTCATTGCCTTTGAACACCGAAATCTCCAACTATGTCATGGGGCCCACTCCTTGGTCATAACTCTAACGTTCATTAGGTAGTATTTTCAGATCTAATGCAACTTTACGGTGTTCTTCTTTGGTTACTTGGTTGTAACTTTTCTATTTCCTCCCATTACTTCTTATTTTGATAGTTCAAGCCTAATATGTAGTAGGATGGTGGCCTTCCCGACTTTATTTAATACAAAAAAATTAATTTTCAAGAAAAATTATCTCTATAAAAATTATCATATTTGAATCTCTTTCTCAGATTTGAGGGTGATTAGGTCCATCCTAATTGCTTTAATGATACAAATTTGTAGTATTTATATCTATTCCTCATAATACTTTAGATGACCTAATCAGACAGTTTGACTTGTGTTTCTACCTATCTCCCAAAATATTTTAGATTCTCATAAGGGTTCATAACATGTGTTTCTATCTATTCCCAAATGTACTTTAAATGTCCTTAAGTAGATTTGACATATGTCTCACTTTGAAAAAGTATGGCAAGTTACATGTTACAATAAAGTCACCTTTTTTAAAACTATTATTCAAGGTCATTTTCTAGATCTATAACATGTATTTCAACCACTCTTAAAAATTATATGTATGTTTGAAAATATAGATGAATAGTTTTGGTTCATATTAATTAAGAAACATGTTTAGGTAGATGATAAAATTAATTAGAAAGTAGAGAGAACACTTTAATTTTTTTTTAAAAATTGATACAAATTATCACCTAACATTTAAAATTAATGAAATTTATAAGTGTAATTTATTTGATGAGAACTAAAATATATACATAAATGAATAATAAATCTAATCATCTCTATTTCTTTCTCAATTTCTCATATGAAAACCCTTCAATTTTTAATATTTAACTGCCGCGAATTAATTACCTATATAAATTTCTATATAGAAATCATGGAGTCTACGCGTGCTCAAGAGTGATTAGGTGCATTTCAATTGCTCTAAGCTGTGTTTCTACTTTTCCGCATAATCCTTTGAATGCTCTAAACAGGCTTTGACATCCGCGTTTCTACCTATTTCCAAAACAGGTTAGATGCCCTTCGAGGGCCTGACGTGTTTCCACTCATTCCCCCGAGTACTTTAGATGCCCTTAAAGCAGCTTTGACATGTTTCACTTTTAAAATATCTGGTCCGCTCTTTCGAAGTTATTATTCGAGGGTAATTTCTAGCTCCTTAACAGTGTCTATACGAGAGGTTGCAGCTGGTCTCTGGAGGAGGTTAGTTTTCTCTTACACATTCTTCACTTTTATAATGTTATCTCAAAGAAATTGTTGTTTTCCGAAACCCTCACCATTTATAAAGCATTGCATATGCTAATTTTACGCTCATATATAGCTTTCTGTGTCAATTCTCGCTATTCTTTGGTAAATCCCTCGACACATTCTTATTTCAAAATGATTTTCTTGGAAAACAAATACTTGTTTCTTGTATACATATTGGAAGGCAAGGTTGCAATAATCACAGGTGGAGCGGGGGGCATTGGTGAGGCCACTGTTCGGTTATTCGCAAATCATGGAGCCAAAGTCATAATTGCAGATATTTCAGACGATGCTGGCGTGAAAGTGGCGGAATCCCTTTCTCCCTGGGCAACATATGCCCACTGTGATGTGAGCAAGGAGGAAGATGTAAGCGCAGCCATGGATTTGACCATGGAAAAGCACGGAAAGCTTGACATCATGATTAATAACGCAGGAGTTGTCGACAACCAAAAATTGAGCGTGGCAGAGTATGATATGCAGGATTTTGAGCGAGTGATGAATATCAATGTAAAAGGAGTAATGCACGGTATTAAGCACGCAGCCCGCGTTATGATCCCCAACAGAAAGGGCCGCATTATCTCGACAGCTAGTGTGGCAGGTATACTGGGAGGAGCTACTCCTTACTTCTACACTGCCTCCAAACATGCCGTCCTTGGGTTGACTAAGAACGGTGCAGCAGAGTTGGGGAAAAGTGGAATACGAGTGAATTGTATATCTCCAGCTGCAATTGCTACAAATCTGGCAATGAAAATGACGGGAGTAGCCACTTCGGGAGAGGGAAAGCCCCGTTAAAGGAAGCCAATCTTAAAGTAGAGGATATTGCGAAGGCTGCTCTGTATCTGGCCAGTGAGGATTCCAAATATGTTAGTGGTCACAATTTGCTTGTGGATGGGGGAATCACGGTTGTATTAGATGAAGCTGCAGTGTTTGGAAAAGACTGATAGGGAAGGCCTACACGATATGAAGTCCAAAAATAACTTTGACATAATACCAGTGGGGACAGATAGCTTATAATATAAGTTATTTTGTTGTTTAAACTCCAACGGAAACTGGGTGTATTTGCCTAATACATAATATTATCACTAATTAATGATTATCACATTAGGAAAGCACAAATTGCTTCATTCAAATATAAACTTTCTTGTTTTATATTTATTTAAGTTTATTTTATTTTATATGCATGATATATCAGTGATATTGAAGATTTTTAATATTCTATCTTGTTGATTTTTAATTGTGGAGTTAACCAGAGTGGTAAAACATGATAGTGAAATTCATTGAGTTTTCCAATATTATAATCAAAAGTGGCTTTTTCTTAAGACTAAAACTTAAACCTTATTTAGTTTTGACTTAAATGAAATGTTTGTTTGAAATGTTTGTTTTTAAGTGTAAAAGGAAAAGTTGTGTTATAGGTCAAATGTGATGAGTATAAAATCATAATTGTGTGGCTATGGAGAGTGGTGGGACATTTATAATGTAATTCAATTAAGTCTTCTAATATTTGCAATGAAATTGATTGAATCGTCCCATATTAAAGCTTGGATATGATTTTCTGTTAATACTAAAACTTAATATTTATAAGATTTTGGCTTTAACAAAATGTTTGTCTTTATAAGATTTTGGCTTTAACAAAGTGTTTGTCTTTATAAGATTTTTGGCTTTAACAAAATGTTTGTCTTTAAGTGTAAAGGTTAATATATGTTATAGGTGAGATGCAATTAGCAAAAAGAGAAAATTATAATTTGGTGTTAATTAGAGTATGAGATGAAAAAAAGTGGAAAAGTATATTCTTTATCTCAAATCAAAGCATGATTAAAATCTCCCTATAATTTGTATTGTATGACTCCAAAACATTCCTACCTATTCTTCAAAATTTCCAGACATTCTTACTTTATATGTCCTTAAGGTATTGAATATATGGATTGACAAATTATTGATTCTTAAAAAAGACATAAACGATAAAGTTACTTATTTGATAATTTATTAAAGGACATTTTTAAAAAAAAATTTACATGCATGCAAAAGGCACAAATAATTTCTCAAAATGATCATATTTTCTTTTAAACATTGCTCATACTTATAATATGAACTAAATGACATTACTTTTTTTAAGCACTTAGTGAAAGTTTAGAAACTATGTGACATATTTTATTAGACTAGCATATATAATCTACATATAAAATATGCCAAGATGTATCAAGTAGTTGAATTTTTTTAATTTTATAATTTTAATGAAATTGAATGATGAAAAAATTAAACCTCTCAATACATCGGTATATTTTGTATGTAGATCATATAAGCTACTCGCAGTGGTGACAAACATAAGACACCAAATAAACTATTGAAGTAATATATATATATATATATATATATATATATATATATATATATATATATATATATATATAT
>MU223644.1:2226298-2265597 GCA_018584345.1 Thuja plicata
CTATATGTATAAAATCCTCTAACAAGGTCACACCTAACAGTGTGTTTGTAACCTTTAACAGGGTTGGCTCTTAACATGGCTCACTTCAGAAGAGTGAAAATTTGGGGTACCGGTCCCAGTGGTTTTTTCCCTCAACATGGTTTCCACATTAAAATCCAAGTGTTATGTGTGTATGGTTTATTACTTTACTGTTTTACATTTCACATATGCATTTATGGATATATTGGTGTACTTTTCTTATTTACTATATTTTGGTAAATAGTTATATTGCATATCGGTAATCAAAGAGAATAAGGACAGACAAGGAAAATCGACAAGCAGTCAATCATTATAAGTATTTCATAGCATGAATCTTGTAGGGACTTAATAATCTGAGGTTTATTTGATTTGTGGTTAGGGATTAAATGATAAATTTTTGAGGCCATTGATTCACCCCCCCCTCTCAGTTATTACTAACAATTGGTATCAGAGCTTGTGTGCTTAGAAGGAAGGTTTCAAGACTTAAGTCAAGATCACAAGATGAACAAACAAGATGTGCCCAAGTTGAACAAAGATAATTTTGCTTCATGGAAAAGAAGAATAAGAATCCACCTATCAAGTATTGGTAATGATGTTACTCAATTCCTTGAAACTGATTATGTGTTTCCCACAGAAGCACCAATAGTTGAACAAATGAGAGATAAGCATGAAGATAACAGCATGATGATAGAGCTTGCTTCCTCACTCTCCGATGCTGAATTTGAAGATGTCAAAGAATGCAAAAGTGTAAAGTAGATGTGGGACAAATTGAAGCTTGTACATGGTGGTGACAATAATGTTTTGAGAGCCAAGGCAGAAAGCCTTAAAGGAAATTTTGATGATCTCAAAATGAAAGAAGGAGAAAATATCACTCAATACGACACAAGTATTAAAGAGGTAGTCAATTCTATCCGAGGAGTTGGAGGTGTACTAGAAGAAGATACAGTGGTAAGTAAAATTATAAGAACCTTACCTCCTACCTATGATCTCAGAGTATCTTCCATTCAAGAAATGAGAGCAGTAGCAAATAGCAATGTTACTCTAGACAGTTTAATTGGAAGAGTGATTTCATTTGAAATGAATAACTTTGATAATAGTGTCTTACCAAACATAGAGTCTACATTCAAAACTTCTATGCGAATAAGTAAATCAAGTCACAGAGACACTATAAGAAGAGATAGTGACAGTGAAAATGAAGAAGACGATCTTGATGAAATTGAAGCACTTATGGCCAGAAGAATGCAGAGAGCCAAAGGTAAATACAAATCTAAATTACCACTTGTTTGTTTTAATTACAAAGAGATTAGACACTTTGCTCCAAGATGTACTAACAAAAGAAAAGATGACAGAAGTAATGACATATCTTTTGAGAAAAGGTCTGACAGAGGTGATGACAGAAGCTACCAAAAATCAGAAAGAAGAGATACCCGAGACTACAAGGACAAAGGAAAGAAGGTCAAATACCTAGAAAAATGTAAGGATGATGATACTAACACTAAATCTGACGAAGATATTGAGATGGTGTTTGTGGGTGTAAAGGATGATTCAGATGATGATGAAGAAAGGTATGTAGAAACAACTCTCATATCTAAAATTAGTAAAAATGATGTTTGGATCATAGATAGTGGCTGCACTCATCATATGACCGGTGATAAGAAAAAGTTTGAGACTTTTGAATACTACAAAGGAGGATCAGTAAGAATGAGAAATGACACACCTTGTATAGTTGAAGGTACAGGAACAATAATGTTGAATAACTAGATAAAGTGTGAGAATGCTTATTAGATAAATGGATTGAATTATAATCTATTGAGTGTTTCTTAGTTGAATAATTTAGGTCACAAAGTAGCATTTGAAAATAAGAAGGCAAAGATCTTCAACAAATCTGGAAATCTGAATGGTACCGGTGAGCAGACAAAAAGTAACTTATTCTATCTAAATGATACTGACTCCACTTGTTTGATTGCTATGAATGAGGACATATGGTTGTGGCACAAAAGCTTGTGTCATGTGAATTTTGACAACATGATTAAAATTAGAAAAAAAGAGAAATGCCAGAGGCTTACCAATAATGACCAAGCCCGACAACATCATATGTAAAACCTGTCAAAAAGGTAAAATGACAAAGTCTAGTTTCAAAAGAAAAAATCATACATCTAATGCAATTCTAGAATTAGTCCATAGTGATTTATGTGGACCTATGAGGACAAAGATTTGTTATGGAGATAGATATTTTATTCTCTTTGTTGATGATTACTCTAGAATGATGACATTCATGTTTCTAAAAGATAAATCTGAAGCATTCAAGATGTTTAAATTGTATAAGGCTTTGGTAGAGAAACAAAGTGGTAAGAATCTAAAATGTTTGAGATCAAATAGAGGAGGTGAGTTTATATCAAATGAATTCACTAACTTTTGTAATGAGCATGGTATAAAAAGATAGGTTTCTGCACCAAGAACACCACAACAAAATGTGATTGCTGAAAGAAGGAATAGGTCAATAGTTGACTGTGCTAGAACACTGATGATAGAAAAAGGAATCACCCAAATATTCTAGAGATAAGCTATCAGCACTACTATTTACACACTAAACAGAGTACACCTGAAGAAAGACACCAAGAAGACACCTTATGAGTGATGGTATGGATACACACCCAATGTGAGTTATTTCAAAATTTTTGGCAATCAATATTACATCTTAAAAGATGATAGAAATGGAAAAATTGACTCCAAGAGTGATTAAGGAATTTTTCTAGGGTATTCTACCAAGAGCAAGGCTTACAAATGTCTAAACAAAGCCTCTAATAAAATTGTTGAAAGTGCAAATGTAAAGATAGATGAATTTGCATGGAAGAATGAACAAGAAAAAACTAAAGAACTAGAGGACTACAATAAGTTTATTTACAACGAGATACCTGACACTCTACCCTACCAAAAATGTAGAGCAGCTGAGCTCCAAATCACTGCTCTAGTACATTAGGCTACAAATACCAACGGTCAGGATAATGATCAAGAAAATGTGCAAGGTGATGAAGAACAAAATGAAGATCAAAATAATGATCAAGCTAATAGAAAAAGGAATGTACCTATACTTTCAATATATGTAAGGAAGAACTATCCAGAGGTGTAGATCATAGGAGATAAGAAAGCTGGTTCAAGAATAAGAAGTAAGTCTTTAAACTCAAGTTGCTTAATTTGTGAGTTTGAGCCAAAATCTATCAAAGCTGCACTAGACAATGAGGAATGGATAAGTGCTATGAATGATGAGATTGAGTAGATTAAGAAGAAAAAAACATGGTCAATTGTGCCAAGAATAGATGACAAAAATGTCATCAGTACAAAATGGATATTTAGGAATAAACTGAATGAGAATAGAGAAGTCACAAGAAATAAAGCAAGACTAGTATGCAAAGGGTATGCACAAGAGGAAGGTATAGACTATGGTGAGACCTTTGCACCTGTTGCTAGGCTAGAAGGAGTGAGAATACTACTTTCTTATGCTGCATACAAAGGATTCAAATTATATAAAATGGATGTCAAGTTAGCATTCCTAAATGGAATACTTGAAGAAGAGGTATACATTGAGCAACCAGAAGGGTTTGTAGATCCAGACAAGAGGAACATGGTATGTAGACTTCACAAAGCCTTGTATGGATTAAAAAAAGCTCCAAGAACCTGGTATGAATGACTTCATTCCTATCTAATAAGTATTAGATTCATAAGGACTAGTGAAAACAACAATCTTTATTTAAAAGGAGATACTGATGCTAACACTTTGATTGCTGAAATATTTTTTGATGACATCATATTTGGAGGCAATGATAGGCTATCCAAATCATTGGCTGATGAGATGAGAAAAGAATTCAAGATGTCTATTTTTGGAGAGATCAAGTTCTTTCTTGGTCTACAGATCATTCAACAAAGTGAAAGTATTTTCATTACATAGTCCAAGTACATCAAAGAGGTCCTGAAGATATTCAAGATGGAAGAATCTAAACCAGTTGGAACACCAATGGCTACTGGAAGTAAGTTAAAAAAGGAGGACAAGAGAACAGAGGTAAATCATACTTTGTATAGATCAATGATTGAAAAACTAGATTTTTTGCTAACCCCAGGGAATCACATATGACTGCTGTGAAAATAATCCTAAGATATCTGAAGAATACTGAGGAATTCAACTTATGGTATAGAAGAGAAGGCAAATTTGAACTAAAGGTGTTTAACAATGCTGATTGGGATGGAAATCTTGATGACAAAAAGAGCACAACAGGAGGATAATTCTTTATGGGTGACAGACTTGTCACATGGATCAGTAAGAAGCAAGGATGCATCTCTCACTCTACTGCAAAAGCAAAGTATGTTGTTGCTGCTACAAATTGCTCAAATATTGCATGGATAAAACAATTGTTGGAGGGAATGCATATGAAGATCTTAGAACCAGTGATTATATATTGTGATAACACTAATGCAATAAAAATTTCCAAGAATCCATTCATGCATGCAAAGACTAAACACATTGCAATCAAGTATCATTATTTAAGATAACAAGTTCAAGAGAAAGAAGTGACACTTGACTGTATGCAATCAAAAGAGTAGTTGGCCGATATCTTTACCAAACCACTACCCAAAGATACATTTGAGTCCATAAGAAAGAGACTAGGGGTCAAACCCTTGTCTACCAGTCAGTAAAAGACTGAAGGCTGCATTAGCCTATATATTATAAAAATATCAGAAATGTTGATGCAAGAAAAGAGAAGAACTTCAAAGCTACATCTATATATAGACAGGTATATATAAGAACCAAGCACCAAAGCATAATGTTGTATTGCTCATGGATAGGTGAAATTCAAGGAATATATTATGAATAATAGGAAAATTATTATTTGACATGAATATCAGATATTTAAAACAGTTGGCAATAGACACTGTTTCAATATTTGATTGCCATTTTTGTCAAAGGGAGAGAGATTATCCATATTATCACATTCTTCTGAGAAAAGGAAGAGAGATTATCCATTATCATATTACTCCAACAGGGAGAGAAAATGGTATGAAATATTACACAAAGAGAAAGTTGCTGAAAAGAGGACAAGATATCAAAACACAAGAACAGTCAGAGAGAGAGAGAGAGAGAGAGAGCTACAAGAATCAAATCTAAGCTAAAACAAAGCTTACCAAAGTTTAGACATTTATTGGTTATCAAACAAAGATTGGTAGTTTGATGAATCTCAACAATTGTATTAGAAATAGTATAGTGTGATAATATAAGTTTTCTTGCCATTAATGCCAAAGGGAGATATTGATGACATATAACTAATTGAATGTTTGATAATGTTAAGTTGAAGATAATGCAAGGCATTAAATCAGTTAATGGTTTGTATTTTCATTTATGTCAACTTAATATAATTTGTACGATCATATACATAATGCCAAAGACTTCAGAGAATCAAATGGAACAAAGGTTATGCTTTTAGCAATGCATAAAAGTCAAGTATTCACTAAGTGACAGATAACACTGATGGAATGCACACCATCAGTAAAGCCAAAGAAGAAAAGTCATAGTGATACCTGGTGAGCTGAAGACAGTGTTGCCCGACAAAGAAAAACTATAAGTTGCCTGACGAGCTGAAAATAGAGTTACTCGACAAGTAAAAATCCAATGATGCTCAACGAACGAAGATCCCAAAGCAAAGTGGAGTCACATCAATGGAACTGGTAGTTGTAACCGATGACTAAATGAAGAGTTGACTGATGGAATAGAGAGTTCAGAAAATAACAAAATATCTAGCTGGCAAGAGCTAAAGATAGACTTAACTGGTTGATTTCATTATTTTATTAGACAAGAGTTAAGTAATTGATTTAAAGATGATTTGTATAGTTTGCAAGAAGATAACTATGAGATAAATCTGGAGTTATGCTTTAAATCAAATTGGTTGGATTGTTTTTCACGCCAAGAATCAAGAATCAAGAATCAAGGAATATCATGTCTATATAAGAGACAAGATTAATTCATTTTCTTATCTCATTCATGGAAAATGGATTAAGGGGAGTGAATCGAAAGAGGATGCGAAAGAGAAACTGATGAAGGATAACTTCATACAGTCCTGATCAATCAAGCTAAGGGAGAGCTAAAAAATTCTGTAGACACTGACAAACAGTGAGCACAACATCACAAAGGAGAAAGTGTGGAGCACAAAGAATTGAATTGATATATTGATCAGAGAGGTAATGTACTTAAATAGATCTAAGAATCTGCAATTCAAGTTTCATTAGAAACATGTCATTTTGTTTTAGTTTAACCATTGAAGCATCAAGTCTCTTAACAAAGTAGGACTTAACAGTCTTCTATATATTGAGGTACATCCCAAGGAGTGCCAAAAAGGTTGATTCATGAAAGTAGCACTAGATTTTCGTAAATCCTATTGATAGTATAAGAAAGAGGTTGATTCAAGGATGGTAGCAAATTGAGTTGCCCGATACTAAGTGAAAACCTATATGTATAAAATCCTCTAACAAGGTCACACCTAACAGTGTGTCTATAACCTTTAACAGGGTTGGCTCTTAATAGGGCTTACTTCAGAAGAGTGAAATTTTGGGGTACCGGTCCCAGAGGTTTTTTCCCTCAACAGGGTTTCCACGTTAAAATCCAACTGTTATGTGTGTATGGTTTATTACTTTACTATTTTACATTTCACATATGCATTTATAGATATATCGGTATACTCTGGTTATTTACTATATTTCAGTAAATAGTTATACTATATATCAGTAATCAAAGAGAATAAGGACAGACACGGAAAACCGATAGACAGTCAATCATTATAAATATTTCATGGCATGCATCTTGTAGGGACTTAATAATCTGAGGTTTATTTGATTGGTAGTTAGGGATTAAAGGATAAATTTTTGAGGCCACTAATTCACACCCCCTCTCAGTTATTACTAATAGTTATTTGATGATAGATGATTGATATGATGTTGTTTGTGCTAATAGGATCTTGTCCATCTCCAAGAGCATCCCTTTGGAGGGGTTCAATTGACTGTCAAAGAGAACTTGTCTGAGCTACAGTAGGAGGATATACAATTATTGAGAGATGTGGGAATGTACTAGGTAACAATTATACCACATATAAGGTTCGATCGGTCCATGATATCATCCATGATAGATAGATGGGATGAGGACACTTATTCCTTCCATCTTCCATCAGGAGAGATCAAGGTCACATTGGAGGATGTGTACAGGATCCTATGACTTCCAGTCTGAGGAGAGCCTATTAGATTGAGAGTACAGTGGGGTCCTCTTGAGGTGTTTTTAGATGGAGAGTATTGTTTGGGAAGAGTACCATAGATGAGGACCTGTTCAAATCAGATCACTCTATCAGCCATACTATCAGGTCTGACACCCTTGGTACGGAGAGTGATGCTATGTATACTCTCTTTGGTTGTAATACCCAATACAAAGGGTACAATTTTCTTGGCACCATTCATTGATCTTGTGCGCAGGATGGAGAGTGAACAGATTTTTTTCTCATGGGTGCGCATCATGTTAGCCCATCTTTACCTTGAGTTGAGTCAGCTAGTGAGATTTTAGCAGGAGATTCTTACGGTATGCACCTTGTTATAGGTTTGAATGTTTGAGCATTACGCATGTACTCAACCATAGGGTGTTCCGGTGATGTTAGATGTGAGCACACTGAGAGCTTTTTCATATTTGGTAGGAGATGTCTGGTAGTATAGAGATATCCTCTTTTGGAGGGTATGCTTTGACCATATACCAGGTTTGGATGTGATATGGAGACCTTACTATCGGATGGCAGGATGGCCACATACTCGACACTAGTTGAGACACTCCCATCAGTGCAAGCTACTAGAGGGTCCTACTAATCATGCAGTGATGCCATATTATTATGATAGAGTTATGAGGTAGTTTGGTTTGACACAGGGAGTCCATCAGACAGTACCTCAGTATAGATATCTAACAAGATATTACTAGAGACCCGACACCATATGCAGACCAGCAGTAGCAGATATTGTAGATAGCGATACAGATGAGATGGAGGATATAGAGGTGGACCCTACTATATCCCACCCAGGGGTGAGAAGAGATTATATCAGATACTAGAGTCTATAGGGGACCCTTCCCATCTTACCTGATGACTACCCTATAGGTGATCCAGGTCTTTCAGAGAGGATGCACCAGGGTGGTGACACACCAAAGGAGAAGGAGGAGGATCATGAGGAGGAGCCCCTTCCTGAGGGAGATCCTATGGAGGAGGAGAGAGGAGAGGAGAGAACAAAAGAGAGAGTAGATGAGGGAGCATACAAGAGATCAGAGTATATGCCCCCAAGTGGTAGTACAGATGTAGATGATCAGGAAATCCATGTTGTAGCATTGAGATCACAGCGATCTCCCTATGCACATACAAAGACACGACCACTTAGACCTATACACAGTGAGCAAGGAGAGGGTAGTCACTCCATGCCCCCACCATATAGATCCTTTGATGATACTCAGGAGGGAGATCGAGGTATGATTTATGTATTTGATTAAAATATTTGAAGTAAAATTTTTTCTAGAAGAAGTACTAAAAGATAAATATGTTTGAATTCTATAGCTAGTGTAACGGAGTGGAGGATCTTTGTATCTGAGGTTCTAAAGGATACCTGTTTATCCTACTAACTACCAACTAGCGAGCGAGAGTCCCTTATTGGATAGAGAGATCCCGGCTGACATGCAGATATTTTTGCATGCGTCCATCGAGAGCTGAGGTTATGAAAAGAAAGGGAAGAGAGGTTGATGGCTGACCTACAAAGAGCTATCAAGCACAACTATGAGATAAGCATATAGAGAAGTCACACATGGACTACCGTACCGAGATCTTCAGCATCACACCACAAAGTAGAATGAGATGGGAGCCACTAACCCTCAAAGAATAGAGATAGAGATTGATAGCCATGGCATATATGCCATATATGTACCAAACTCTCTGATATTTATATATGAAAATTTTGGTTTTCTAGTTAGTTTTATGATTGATTACTTGTTATTTTCATCAATACACAAAAAGTTAACATAAAGAAATGAATGAAATTAATGTATGAATGTATTCACATCATATAACCTACAAAATAGACATAATTTTTCTATAGGGAATACATAAATACATGAAGGAAAGTTGATGTATTAGGGATAATAATGTTTGAGATGCGTAATATTAATAGGTTCCTTAATGGGAACGCCATTCATATCAGCAATCTTATAAGCACCTGAAGTAAAATCCTCAATAACCATAAAAGGTCCAAGCCAATTAGGGATAAATTTCCCTTTTTCACGAGGTAAAGCATTTACATTCCTTTGATTTTCATATAAGACTAAATCACCTACCAAAAATTATCATTCAATCACTTTACAATTGTACTATTATTGAAGTGACTTATGATAAGCCTTAATATGTTCCAAAGCATTTATTTGTTGTTCATCCAACATTTCTAATTCTTGTAATTGTTGTTCCCGAAAGGTATCTTTATCAATTATCCCATAGAATGAAACACGTAAAGAAGGTATTTATAATTATAATGGCATAATAGCATCAGCACCATAAACAAGATTATAAGGAGAAGTACCCGTAGCAGTGTGGACACCAGTCCTATAAGCCCATAAAGCATAAGTGAGTTGAGTATGCCAATATTTTGCATGTTTAATGACCATTTTCCTTAGGATTTGTTCAATAACTTTATTTGATGCTTCATCTTGACCATTAGATTGGGGATAGTAGGGAGTAGAAAATCTATGTTGAATACGATATTTCTCCAAGAATTTTGTGACTCCTTTATTTTGAAGGAAGTACCATATCCAAAACTATCATTAAAGGAATACCAAATTGTGCTATAATATGATTAAGAATAAAATAAAAAATAACATCTGCAGTAGTAGAGTAGAGAGGAATAGCCTCTACCCACTTTGTAAAGTAATTTGTAGCTGTGAGAATGTATGTGTGTCCTTTAGAAGAAGCTGGTGAAATTTTTCCAATAAGATCAAATCCCCAAATACTAAATGGCCATGGAGAAACTTGATTACGAATCTCACGAGCAGGAACATGAATTAAATTACCATGTTGCTAACACTGAGGACACTTCTTTAAAAATGTAAAGGAATTGTGTTCCATTGTTTGCCAATAATATCACATTCTAAGAAGTTTATTAACTATAGATTTCCCTCCAAAATGTCCTCCACAAGAACCAGAATGAGCTTCTGCTAAAGCTATTGGGACTTTGGTTCTACCAAGACATCATAATAGAAAACCATTATAAGAACATTTGTAAAGGGTATCACCCAAAATGATATATCATGTTGTAAGCTTCCTAATATGGTTACGCATGTTTCTTGTTGCCGATTCAGGAAATGTGTTGTCTTTCAAAAAGTCAAAGATATGTGAATACCATTCATGTAAATGCAAGTTAAAAAAATCATCATTACCCTTATTAGAAATTGCAGGTTGTTTAAGAGTGTGTATAGTAGATTGAAAATCTTCAGCATTATTCTCAAGATACACCAAGGAATTTGTGCTTTCCATGGCGTCTGTGTGTCGATTATCTTTCCTAGGTAAAGTCTAAATCATATAAGAAGAAAATTATGAAAGGATATCAAGAACCAGTTATTTATATTGTGAGATTTTATCATTCTTAATCTGATAACCCCCTTTTATTTGTTCAACAATCAATTGTGAATCCCCATTTATTTCCAAGTTTTTAATGTAAACGGATGAAGCTACTCATAAACCAGCTATAAGAGCTTCATAATCTGCAATTTTATTAGTACAAGGAAAGGTAAATTTATATGACATATGGATTGGTTTCTTTGTAGGAGGGACCAAGATGAAGCCTACACCGAAACCTATCTTACATATAGAACCATCAAAATATAATTCCCAAATATCTTCTTGTTTAATAGCTAAAATATTCTCATCGGGGAATTCTATTGAGGTGATGTTCGTATGAGAATGAGGACAAGGAGATTTAGCTAAATAATTAGTTAAAGCTTGTCTTTTAATTGACTTTTGAAGAATGAAATTAAGATCAAATTTAGTAAGTAACATCACCCATTTATCCATACGACCAGAGAGATTAGATTTTGAGAAAAGGTGTTTGAGAGGATCAAATTGTACAATCACATTAACCTCAACATTCAATAGGTAATACCTGAGTTTTTGATAAGAATAAACTAAAGCCAAGCATTGTCTTT
Organism: Thuja plicata; assembly: GCA_018584345.1. Classification (NCBI taxonomy): domain Eukaryota; kingdom Viridiplantae; phylum Streptophyta; class Pinopsida; order Cupressales; family Cupressaceae; genus Thuja; species Thuja plicata. The sequence goes on from MU223644.1 coordinate 2,237,559, forward strand.
CTAAATTAGTATATCTTGTTTCATATTCTAGTAAAGTCTGATTGATGTAGTATACTGGTCTTTCCTTACCTTCACTATCATGTTGAGCCAATAATGCACTCACAGCATGGGAAGTGGCATAAGTATACAGATAGAAGGGATTATTGAATTGAGAAGGTTGAGAAATAGGAGGAATAGCAAGATACTCCTTAAATTTCTCAAATGATTGTTTACATTCCTAGTTCCAAGAAAATTTGGTATCTTTTCTAAGCAAGGAAGTGAAAGGAACAGTTCTATCAGCTAAGTTAGAAACAAAGCGACGAATAGATTGAATTTTCCATTGTAAACTACGTAATTGAGAAATATTCTTAGGAGGAGGAATGTTAACTATAGCATCAATCTTCTCAGTATCCACTTCTATGGATCACTTAGAGATTATAAATCCTAATAATTTACCAGAATCAACTCCAAAAGCATGTTTCTTAGGATTTAATCGCATATTATAACTCCTAATACTTTCAAAAATTTGTCTTAAAATGAACACATCATCCTTTCTTTGTATAGATTTCACCAAGATGTCATCTACATAATCTTCTAGAATCTTATGGATGTAATCATTGAAAATCAAGGTCATAGCATGTTGATAGGTTGCTTCTGCATTTCTTAATCCAAAAGGCATCACGACCCAACAAAATGTTCCCCAAGGTGTGATAAATGTGGATTTAAGTTGATCTTCTATAGGAATAAATATTTAATTATAGCTTGAAAATCCATCCATAAAAGACAATAAAGCATGACTTGCTATTGAATCCACAATCATATCAACATTGTGTAGGGCAAAATCATCTTTTAAGGATACTTTATTCAAATCTCAAAAATTTGTGCACATACTTATCTTATTCTCTCCTTTAGAAACAACCAAAATATTGGAAATCCATTCAGAATAATCAATAGAATGGATGAACCCAGCACCTAATAACTTTTCAATTTTAGTTTTAACTAAGAAAGCAATGCCTGGATTCATCTTTCAGATTTTTTGTTTCACAGGTTTGACATTAGGTTTAAGAATAATATTGTGAGTCACAATATTAGGATCTATACCTAGCATATATGAATATGTCCAAGAAAATATATCCTTATATTCAAGAAAAAAGGAAACCAATTGATCATGTTCATCTTGGTTCAAACATTTTCCCACTTTGATTGTTTTTTCAGAGTCATTCTCATCCATTTGAAATCCCGTAGTCTCAGTTATTAATAAATTACTTTGTATGGGAGAGTCCATTGGCAAAGAAGAAATATCTTGTTCATCATGTTCTCCAAAATTGGCTTCATTATTTTTGACAATAATGCTTTCTTCTTTTATGATGAAGCGTAGGAAAATCTTTATAAGCTCCTAAAAAACTAGCTAGGGGTTCATCCTCACAAAAAATATCCAAACTAGGTGTTTTATCTATGTAAAGGAGAAGAGGATTAACCAATTTTAAGTGTCCACCACAGATATGTTTAACATTAAGAGGAAAAGCTGGTGGTTGCTTATAAGGATTGAACCCTATCCCATAAGTATAATCATAAACTTCATTGTCCAAAGGCACTTGTATACCTTGCTCATATTTTCCACATCCTTTCCCATTGAATCTTGATTTCCTAAGTAAATGATAACTAGATCCATATCTATCAGCCATATTAGATTGAGTTAAAGGAGCGGCATATGTAACAATGTCATAACAATCTGGTTTTATTGTCTTAATTATTTCTTCAAGGGAAGCAGCTACAAAGTTACTTTGTAATTCCCTAGAAAGTGAAGGAGTGAAGACTTTTTTTTCAAACCCGTTTTGTTCCTTCATGAACTCTAAATCAGAAACTCTATATTCTCCCATAAAAGAAGGATTACAATCCAATTTTCCCCAATCATCTTCAGTTAGAGAAGAGGATGGACCTTTAACTTGTTTAACTTTAGGAGGTTTCTCAGGTTCCTTGCTTGGTTTTATGGGTTTAGAGATCTTAGCATATTATGCATTCAAGCAAGGATTTGGCGCATCATCCGCATGTAATGTATACATCAGATTATTATAAATTAACCTAACGTTATGATGTAGAGTAGAAGGAATCACATGCATAGTATGTAACCAAGGTCTTCCTAACAAAAGGTTATAATTGAGAGGTCCAGGCATGACATGAATAGGTGTGTGAGAAAGGACTGGACCAACCTTGATAGGTAGCGTAATAATGCCCAAATTTTTATTTGCAATGTTATCAACTCCACAAATAGGGATATTATCCAGTTGAATGGTTATAAGATCAATTTTAATAGCCTTGAGCATATCCATGCTACAAACATTAAGCCTGGATCTATTGTCAATTAATGTTCTATGAATGATACTCTAATTAATAATAACAACAACCATAAGAGCATCATATTGATTCTGCACCTCAACAAAATGTAAATCATCATTAGTGAACACAATAGGAGGTACATAAGGAATAGTATGCATGCACTCCAAGAATGAATTAATGTTCTCTTTATTAGGAGGCAGAGGTGGAAGAGTAGATAAAGATTTTTGTAATGTCTCATGATATGTAGGATAAGTTTGAAGCAATTCCCATAAAGATATCTTGGCTAGAGTAGCGTGTAATTGCTCAACTAAGTCATGCTCCTTAAAGGAAGAAGGTAACCTAGGTGCTTGAGGAAGCACGGGTTGAGAAGGAGGTAAAGAGGTTGCAAGAATAGGTTGAGGATTATTCCATGTATGATAAGAATGTGAAATTAAATTTGTGTTATCAAAGAAATCTAAAGGATCTTTAGGTTTACCTATAATAGTCATTCGAGGACATACTTTTACCATCATCAAAGGTTTAGGGAATAAAATTCTAGGTGCCTCAATGTTGCAATTAGAGGAGTATGAAGGTAACCATGCACACATCCTATGGTAGAGGTCAATTGGAGAAGTTGTGGAGGGGGATGAAATAGGAATAGGATCCATGGAGATCTCATTCGAACCATTTTCATTCTCACTTCCATGTATCTCATTAAGGGATCTATTCTATTGTACAATAAAATCTTCATCAAAGTATTCAGAACAAGAGTCATACATATTGAACACACAATAAAATAACAAGCATGTAAATGTTTTTGTGTTTTAAAGAAATATTATATATTTTTATGTATTTTTGGAATATAAATGCAAGAGCATAAAAGAAAACCTGCTTCTATATGCATGCAAGATCTAAAATATGAAATGTAAATATAACACCAAATAAAAAGAGTTGTCTATTGCGGGTTCACCAAAATGTAAAGAATAAAATTATGACGGTATTAATCCTGAAAGATAGAGTTTTCCAAATAGATGTTCATATGTAAAAGAGACCAATGCCATAATTTAACCTCTTACATTTAATTTGTATTTGTTTTTTGATAATGGATATTGAAATTGAAAGCAATGATTAATGGAGTAAATTACCAACCTTACATCATAGTAGATCTAAAAATACCATTTTACGAAGCCTATGTTGAGTATCTAGAAAATATGAGACCAGATCTTGAATGGAAATGCAGAGATGAACAAAACTGAGAAATCCTTTTCTATTCTGAGATATTTCCAATATCCACCCTCAAGTCAATGTCACCATTTGCCAAAATTTTTGATTGCGCCCTAGGTCACAATCGACCTAAAAAGTCTTAGATAAACATTTTGTTTTTAGTTCCCATAAGTTTGCTAAAAAGGGTATTTGGATTTGTACTCTGTTTCACTGTTCCCGAAACTGCAACTCAAAAAAAAAAACCTACAAATATAAAAAAAATAGGGGTTTTTGGGTGGATATAAAGGGTTTTGCCTTAGTCAAACCCCCATTTTGGTGATCTCCACCTCCACAAATAGCCAAACATAGTACAATGTATGTGTGTGTGTCACTTTTAAATGTGTAATGTCAAGAACTAATCCTCTAGATTACAAACACTAACATGAATTGGAAATGAGAAATCAATGGATAGATTTGAATGTGATAAAAAAATCATACCAAGCCCCCAAGGCTAAAGTATTCCTACCAAACTCACAATCCATTATTGCTACCCCATGATAATATCCTTTGAATGCTTGAAGGTTGAAAATGGTGGATCCAAGAAGAAGGAAAGAAGGAAGATGTCTCTCTTGCTCCAAAGAAGATCCACAATGGCTTGTCTACAAAAGTCTTGAATGTCTTAATGCATAATCATGTCTTTTCCTTCTATATCATCCTCTTGCTTCATTTCCTCATCATCATGTCAAAATCATAATTGTATCATATCATCTTATGATTCGTTCTCATGTCCAAATGAAGGCAAAAAAGAGTTTTTATATAGAGATCTCAATATAGACCTCTTAGGGCAATGCAAGGGACCCAAATTCAAATTTCACCTTGAATTATGGTCCAATTATGATCACCAACCAAGGAGGGGATGTATTAATCTGAATATTAGAGAAAACATTTTCGCATCTGGACCCAGGGACCTATTTTAAGTTTTAGAACCCCAATAGGCTCTAGATTTGAAAGCGGGGACCATCACCTGACAAGGGTAAAGGTCAACCTTGACCTTGACCTAGGTCAAGGACAACATATAACTTGACCTAGGTCAAGGTTGACCTCAACCCTGACCTAGGTCAGGGTCGACCTCAACTCTAAACTAAGGTTTCAAGGTGGTCACTTTGGGAAAGCTGTAGGATTCCTAGGTCAACCAGGGACCCAGGGAGGTGAGAAAACACACCAGGATGTTAGATAGAGGCATAGAGGCCAAAGACTAAGTGTGATGAATATTTAGTAGAGCTAATACATAGGTTCTACACAAAAAGAGAGAATCATAGAAAAGGAGATTATGGAGGTCCTGTAGGACCCTAACCCTAATATCTCCTAGAAATGTAGAATCACATGCATGTGATTCCTAAATGCAAATCTAATATTAAAATGTACTAAACAAGGGCTCTAAACCTACCAAAATGGAATTTCTTCCATTTTAAGATGATACACATACTATAGCTCATAAGGTGTCTTATTGGTGTCATTCAATTGAACTCGGTTTAGTGTATAAATAACAATACTTATAGCTTCTCTCCAAAATGTTTGTGTGATGCCTTTTTCAATCATCAGTGTTCTAGCACAGTAAACAATTGATTTAGTCCTTCTTTCAACAATCCTATTTTGTTGTGGTGTTCTCAGTGCTAAAACATGTCTTGTAATTCCATGCTCATTACAAAAGTTAGTGAATTCATTAGAAATAAATTCTCCTCCTCTATTCAACCTTAGACATTTTAGCTCTTTTCCACTTTGTTTTTCAACTATAGATTTATACCATTTAAACATCTTAAATGCTTCTGATTTCTCTTTTAAGAACATGACAATCATCATCCTATAATCATCATCAAAAAATAGAATGAAGTATCTATCACCATAATATTTTTTTTTTCATTGGTCCACATAAGTCAGTATGGACTAACTCTAGAATAGAATTAGATGTGTATGTTTTTCTCTTGAAACTAGACTTTTTCATTTTTCCTTTTTGACAATTCTTACATATGACATGGTCAGGCTTTGACATGCTTGGTAAGCCTCTTACTTTTCTTTTCTTTCTTATCCTAACTATGTTTTCAAAATTCACATGATAACCTTTTATGGCACAACCTCATGTCTGCATTTCTAGCCAATAAGCAAGTGGTCTTAATATCATCAAGATAAAATACTTTACCTTTTATTTGTTCACCAATATCGATCAACCTTCCTATTTCACTATAGATCTTTTCCTTTTTGTTCTCAAATGCAACTCGATGTCCTGTGTTATTCAGTTGTGAAACACTCAATAGATTATTATTAAGTCCTTTCACCCAATATGTATTTTCACCTCTGATTAGATTATTTAACATGATGGTTCCTTTACCTTCAACTAAACCAGATGAATCATTACCCATTCTTACTGATCCACTATTATAATATTCAAAAGTTTCAAAATTTTCCTTATCTCGAGTCATGTGGTGAGTACAACCACTATCAATAATCGAGACATAATTTTTACTAACCTTAGATATGAGTGGAGTTTCAACATACCTTTCTTCTTCGTCTGAATCATCCTTCATAGCAACAAATATTGCCTCAATATCTTTACCAAACCCAATGTCAGTACTTTCAGCTTTGTTCTTGTTGAGAAATTAAGATCGCTGCAAATGTAATAACACTGCCTAGATTGTATTTGGTATGTGTTTTTCAAATGCAACAATTTCTCTTTCATTTATATTGAGAAAGAGGCTAGGAGAGACACGTCGCTTCATGGGACATGTCTATTCATTTAAGGTTTCATTAATCAATTCTATATTAGAATAATATAAGTTTGCGTTATATATATATATATATATATATATATATATATATATATATATATATATATATCATGAGTTGATATGATGGACATTATGATACATATTATTCCAGGACTTGTTATGTTACTTATCTTATTGGTGAACTTTTCAACTCATATTTCATGGTTTTTTAAATAGTGGTTTGAATCTAGATATACAAGTTCACGTAATATATGAGTTTATCTAAATATCAATTATAATTTGATCATTAATAGTAGCCAATAGAAGTTGATTTTAAAAATATCATTAATCAAATAAATTATTATATAATTGACATGAAACAATATCGATGTAACTAATATTGACTTTGATTAACTATAAAAAAAATTCATCTATCCAAGCATGACATATTTATTCGAGCTATGAAATATGAGTGTACAAATAACTATATCATTATCTATTAGCGAAGATAGGACTATACAACTATGTATTGAACTTATATTAAAAACAAAATTAGATGAATAAAAGTGAACTCATGTGATTTATAAAACTAAAATTTGACGAATACTAGTGTGCATTGAACTTCATAAATAGTTCATGTCTATGTCCTTCTAGAGGTCCTGCATCATAATAATAAATGTCTAAATGTTAGAAAATATTTATTTAAATATAAAGGTCATTTAAAGTCAATTATCATTTATGTCAAATTTGAATATAGGATCCAAAGTTAAATAAATAAATTCCACTCACCTAGTATTACAACTTTGATTAGCCAAAAGTTGTAAAATTTACAAGTTTAATGTCATCTATGTTGTCTAGATGTACTTGACACCTGAAAAACAAAGTAATTACCTCTATATATGAGACTTTAAAGGAGACATATACATATGAAATTAAAATAATTAACAAAAAATTACTTGTATAAATTTCTTTCAACCTAATGTATCATATGCATCCTCTCTTTTCTGCAATGTGCCTATGATTGCTTCATGCTCTTCCCTTGAAAGTTTCTGTAATATTTTATTAGCACATCTCCCTTTTTATCTTTCCAATTTGATATTTTTTGTCACTACCAAATGGAAATAGTGTATATTCTTCTTTTCTAATTGGTAGTCTTCAAAAGCTGGGAAACCATTCCTTCTTATGTATTTTTGTAGCCATGTACCAAAAACCACAACTGACCCAATTGGATACTAAAAAAAATCATCATCTACTTCATGAGATAAATTTTTTTATTAGTTTCTACACATTAAGCTAGCCAATACTCAGTCTTCTCTTCATTATTTTTAGGTGTGACAACAACATACACATGTCGTGCAAAACAAAATTAAGTACATGTAAAAATAAAACCTGTTAGACTTTTGATTCAAATACAATAATATAATTTAAAGTCTTACAAGAAACTAAATTAAATTACCAGGTTGTATTAGCTTTGAAACACGATCATAATATTCTAATAAAAATACATGATCCAGGTCTTCATTTCTTATATCATCTTGATCTTGTGTCTCAGTAGGTGTTAAGGATTTATGGTTCCATTATTCAACCCATTCCATATTCTTGCATTGTTCACATTCAATTGCAACACAAAATTCACAAAAACATGCAAGCTCCCTAGTCCATATAGTCCAAGTGTTAGAATTAGAACTCCTAAATGAATGCGATTTAGCTAAACCGCTAATTCTATCACAATCATATCTTGAAAATATCTTCTCTTCAACTAGCCAGAATAAATGTCTGATTATAGAGTTCAAACTTGATCTTGTAGACAAACTTGTTTTAAACCATTCAACAATTTTATGTGCATCTTTAAATTTTTCTTTTTCCTCAAATATGAGTTGCTCTCTACAAAGGGCTCTCTTAACACATGCATCAACATGATTGTGTTCTACTTTCCCAAGTCCAGCCTCAAAAAAACTTCAAATATGTTGGATATTAATTTTCTTATGTGTCCTACTCAACCAATAAAACATTATAGTATTCTTGAATTTCCAAATGCAATTATCCGACCATATTAGATGTTGTGTTATATGAAATTCTTTCTCCCTTCAATTCTCATAAAAGGTCTCAAAGAAATACTGGAAAAACTCTGATGAGTATAATTTATTATCTCTCATATAGAAATGGTACTCTCACAAATAAATTGATCGTCTTTTCTTCTATCATTTTCATGCCTATAGACAATATGAACAAAAATCATTGCGTGCTCTAAATTATAATATTGTGATTGGATCTCATCTTGTGGTTCAAGCGTGTAGTTCTATGCTAAGTCAACAACTAAAAGTATACTACCATTTAGAAACGTATTCTTTCATATTGGAAACTACCCATCAAGCCATCTAGCATTTTGAGAGATTTTCACATATTTAGGTACAACCTTACTCTTGAATTCATTCATAAATGCATGAATACTAAAAGTTTTAGTAATTAGATCACACTATTTTTTAACATTTTCATCCTTTAATGGATACTCAATAGTTTTAAATATTTTTACATCAACTAATTGTTGTCCAAAATCAATTCAAATATTTTCATTCAAACATTCATCTAAAAATGCAAGATTTCCAAATACATCACATACACCAGAAACACATGCATTCAAAAGAAAATAGTTTCTCATTGGGTGGGTTACAAAAATATCATATAAACTCCTTTTTAGTTTGAGGTGGTATATTTATACCACATTCCTGCAACATTTCACACATGACTCTTTCCTTGTAAATCCTTACATACTATGGTTTATATTTTTCAAAATATCTTTGACAAATACTAATATTTAACACCTTAACATCCAAAAAAAAATTATATCTTTCAGTTTGAGTCATATCCAAATGGTTCTTTGGATGTGGATCACAATTTTTTGAACTAAATCATAATTTAAGAATGTCTCTAGCATTCAATGATACCCTTGTATTATCATGCCAAAAATTTTCAATCAAAGTTTTGATTTCACTAGTAAATTTCATGAAATACCTCGAGAGTCTTTCACTAAAGCTCCGCAAATGTTTTTCCAGATCACTTCCAAAGTTAACTCTTCTCTTTAAAATTCTTGCTAAAGTCTTAATATGAATATTAAGATATCCACTTATGTTTGTCATCATTCTTTTATCACAAGTAGTTTTATTTCCTAAAGTTGTTGTTATTGCTTATCATGTCGCATTCGTCTCTTTAGAATAATTTTAACATTTGATACAACTTGTTTAAGAGACTCATCCTTCTTCTTAGATTTCACATTAATTCCTAACCTCTTGATAAATTTTTACATTATAGTCTTTATAATTAGTTGACATTAAAATCCAATTTTTTAATGTTTAAAAAATTGTCTAAACAATCTAGTAGTGTGTGTCCTAATCTATCTCTATGAAAATAAACCATGTAGATTGTCTAACATATCACTTTTAATTTGAAATTGTTCATTCATTTCATTATCATTCAAAGGGGTTTCCATCTCAATTGGTGTTTCTGTGTCTACATCCACATTGTTGATTTTAATTATCATTTACTTTTTAATTTCAATTGGGGTTTGACTTTCAGTTCCTCTATCATTATCGTTAACATTACTAATTTTTGGTGTTTGATGTGCAATACAATATATTACTCTATTTTCAAGAATAAAATCTAAGTCATTTAAAGAGTAACATGCTTCTACAAGAAGATTAAGTTCTTTATCAGAATAAGTTTCATTTGGCTGTGAAGACATACATATATCCAATACTAGATTAGAAGATGCACATGAATTTTCTCCTATGGTATTTTATTTTTCAACCTCTACATCCTTCATGGTGTGGCATGTCCTTGAGTGGTTGTAGTGTAGGAGGCTTTGGAGTACCTATAAGGTCATTAGTGTTGACTTCACCTTTATAAGCATAGATATCTGCAACATTGAAAATAGGTGATAAGCCAATGTGAGAAGGTAGATAAATCTTATAGGCATTGCTGCAACATTTCTTTAGAATATTGAAAGGGCCAAGGTTTTTCATCATAAGCTTTGTGTATTTTTATTTAGGTAGCCTTTCCTTCTTAATGTGGATCATCACAAAATTTACCACCTTGAATTTGAGATCTCTCCTCTTTTTGTCAGCATGGGCTTTATATTTCTTAGTGGTATGCTTCAATTTGGTCTGCACCTAATCATGTATATTCTTCATTACCTCAACAAAGTCTTCAGCTAGTGCACTTCTTTTGTCCATTTCTTTGATATCCTTGAGTTTCAATACTCATCTAGGGTGAGTGTCATAGACAATCTAGAATGGAGTTAAACTAGTACTCCGATTTACTAAATCATTGAATGAAAATTCTACTTACGCTATGATAGTATCCCAAGTGGTTCCATGTTCTTGTGTGAGGCATATCACAAGGTTTCCAAGGGATATATTGGTGACTTATGTCTGACCATCAGACTGTGGATGATATGTAGATGACAAAGACACATTTGTTCCTAGTTTTCTCTATAATGTCCTCCAAAAGTGGCCTAACAACTTAGGATCCCTATCTCATATGATGGATAGTGGGAGTCCATGGAATCTTACAACTTCTCTAAAGAAGAACCTTGCTATGTGAGATGCATCATGAGTTGTCATACAAGGAATAAAGTGTGTCATCTTTGAAAATATGTCAACTACAAGATAAATTCTATCAAATCCAAACTAGGTCTTTGGAAGACCTAGGATAAAGTCTATACTTACTAAAGCCCAAGGTTTTGAAGGGATGGGTAAAGTAGTGTATAATCCTACATTGGAGGTGTGGCCTTTGGCTTGTTGGAAGACTGATCAACTTTCCATAAAACTCCTAATATTTGTCTACAATTTGGGCCAGTGGTAGAACATTCTATCCAGCTCCAACATTTTGTCCACCCAAAAGTGATCAGCTAGGCTTCCATAGTGCTTCTCCTTGATAATGTTCTCTCATGGATGCTTTTGTGACACACAATGAGCTTCCCTTGAAAAGAAGACCATCTTGTACAATGAACTCTGAGAAATTAGTGTGGTATCTATCTGTCATCTCATTAAAAATTTGAACATCTCTACTCCTGCTAAAGATCAAAATGTCATCAAGGTATACAACAAAAAATTTGTTAAGAAAAGGTTTCAATACCTCATTCATCAATCTCATAAAGGTGCTTGGGGCATTGGAAAGGCCAAAAGACATCACAAGCCACTCATAGAGGCCTTCTGTATTCTTAAATGTTGTCTTCCATTCATCTCCCCCTCTAATTATTATCTGATGGTAGCCACTCTTGAGATCTATCTTGGAGTAGTAACTTGCACCCCCTAAACAGTCCATCAAATCCTCTATTCTAGGCATTGGAAACCTATATTTGATGGTTATCCTATTGATTTCCATAGAATCCATACATAACATCCATATTCCTTCTTTCTTGGGTGCTAGGACTGCATGGACAACACAAGGACTCACACTCTTCTTAATGAGGCCTTTTCACAATGATTCTTCAATTTGCCTTGCTATTTCTTGGTTTGGTTCAGGGGTCATCTTATATGCTGCCTTGTTTGGGAGAGTAGCCCCTGGTATGAAATATATGGAGTGCTTACTTCCCTCTTAGGTGACAAAGAATCTGGTGTTCTCTCAGCTATAATACCTTTATACTGGTCTAACAGTCCATTGACTTTTTTGGGGCCTACATCCTTATCAGGAAATTTAACCTTTGACTCTTTCACTGGTGTCTTTTTGGGCCTCACTACTAGGGAATAACAAGGTGTATCCCTTTCTTTCAGTACTTTCAAGAATTCCTTCTCTCCTATATGCAAGACAGTGCTAGTAACATGTTTTACTTTTTCACAATCAGAGAGTGGGTTCATCACATATTCAACACCATCCTTAGTTATAGTATAGACATTGGAATTTCCATAATGTCTAGCATCTACATAATATTTCCAATGCCTACCTAATAACAGATGGCATGCATCCATTTTAGTGATATCACATAGAACCTTGTCTGTATACTCCTCTATTTTGAAATCTACCCAAAATTGTTCATTGATAATGATTTTTTTTATTTTGTCAAACAAGAAGCCTTATAAGGGAAAGGATGAGGGATTACATGCAACTTTAGCTTAGTGACTAACTCCCTAGATGCAATATTATTAGTGGATCTAGAATCAACTATAACTTTGCATATCTTATTGTTCACCTTGTAACTTGTTCTAAATAGTGACTTTCTCTGAGGTGGCTTTGTGGTAGTAGGTACCCTTAGGAGTGTCCTTTGCATCATTATGCATTCTCTTGATTATGGATTTATAGGTCTTGAAGTTGTAGAATGGTAGGAGGATACACTTTTGTTATCATCTCCATGGGTGAGTTTTACTCTTATGTCCCCTCCTTGTCTGTTGGTGCCACTCTTTTCATGAAATCTAAAGGACTAGTGTCCAACTTGATTACAAGTAAATCACTTCCCTGTAAAGAAACTAGGTCCTCTTCCACCAAATCGTCCCCTATTGTTTGGTCTCCTGCCTTTGAAACTGGCTCTATTACTGTGTTCTCCTTGTGATTCATGAATATTAAAATCTCCTTGACTCCTTTGGAAAGGACCTCTACCATTGAATCTAATTCTACCCCTAAAGTTATTCCCTCTACCTCTATTATTTTGTTCTCCTCTCCTCTTCTTCTTTTCATAAATTTTTAGTGCCATTTGAAAACATTTGTGTACTGATTTAGGGTTGAATAAGCTCATTTTGTCTTGAATACTATATTTCAGTCCATTGATATACCTTGCAAGTTTTTTCTTCTCACTCTCAGGAACTCTTGCCTTCAATGTCATTTTATGAAATTATTCAGTATACCCACTCACATCAAGGTCCTTTTGCCTTAGGTTTTGCAGCTTCTTGTGGAGGGTGATATCATAATGTTCTGGTACAAACTTCTTCTTGACTTCAACTAACATCTTCTTCCATGTTGAGATAGGGTTCCTCCCATCCTCCACCCTTTCACTTTCCATAAAGCTCCACCAACTCAAGGCCAGACCTTAACCTTCTGATTATCAAAAATGTTGTCATACTAAAATTAGTTCTCTAAAGCTTCCACCCAATCCATGCATTCTTCAGGATCCATTTTTCCACAAAACATGGGCATGTCTAATTTCTGATCTCTTCTTCTGACTCTCTCAAGATCTTTAGGAAGTTTCACTTTCTCTGTATGAATGTTCTTTATTTCATCATGCTCTATATCTTCTTCTTATTCTTCAAAAACTTCTCCTTCCTCCTTCTCTATTTGGAGGTCCTTCAACTTCCTTATCTCCTCTTCCATTTTCTTGTTCTTGGCTACTTATTCTTTGACAATTTTGGCTAACTCCACATTTTTGATTCTAGTGGGGACTTCCTCCTCTTAAGAGCCTTCTATTCTATTGGTCATTCTTCACTCCTTCCAAGATCTTGGCAGGCTCTGGTAGCACCTGATGCAGAGTGCACTAAAAGATAGCCTTGATGGGCTCTAACTCTTTATCACATTTCCAAGTTTCTAACTTGGTCAATCAAACTCCACACAAGTCTTCTTAAGATGCCTCCTCACTTGTCGAACGGGTCAATATGCTTCCCATATCCTGTCTTGATTCTCCAAACCAACCTATGAAATAATGAAATTTCTCTTTTAGGGACACTTTCCCTAAACCATACATCAAAGTGTAAAACTTCACCATAGAATTAAAACTCCTATTCTAGTGATTGAAGACTCCTAATAGACCATAAGGGTCAAGAATCCACCACTGGATTTGGTCTTGTAGACCCAAAGGTAGTCAAATCCCAAATGGTCTAGGATTCCTTGAAGCCCTAACCAGAAGGTACTTTGGACTTAAATTTCAGTGACAGTGGGATCTAATGAATCTAATTTGGTTTCTAAACCCCCTTTATGGATTTTTTAAAACCCCTAAATCCTTGGCACCTCACTCCACTCCTACACCCCTGAACTCTCACAAAACACATAGGCCTAATTAGCTAGTTTAGGCTTGGTTTGTAGAGTAAGTGGTAGGAGGTGGGTTCATGGATGAAATGCAGGGACTTATATTGCTTACCCTACCCCAAAATATTCTAGAACCACTCTTGGTTTGATTCCCCAAGACACATATAACTCATGCATGTGACTGTACCAAAAAGTTAGGCTAATTACATAGAGATAATTAGCCTAGGGATTGGTATCATAAATAGTGGGACTAACAATGAGGGTCTGAGATTTTGGATTCTTAAAGACCATGATCCTAAATAGTATTTTCCAAGTGGCCGAGAAGATCCACTAAATAAATATCAAGTTAGGATCACATCTTTGTGACTTTCCCAGGAAACCTTGGTTTCTCAAACAGGGACCAAGTAAAATCTTTAAATTTTCAAGGACTTAACATAAACACTTCAAAAAAATTGGAAAGTTCAATAAAATCAAATAATTACAAACTTCTACAAATGGATCCTCAAGATGAATCTGTATGAGGCTGTATAATATCAAAAATGCTAAAAAAACTCTTCTATTCCCTTCTCTGAACAAGAAACTCTGTATACAGTCCAATCTCTCCTTCATGGAAGCCATCCTCTCACCTAATATAATATTCTAGGAATTTATTAAGAGTCATTAAGTTGGTGAGGTCGATTATAGTGGATTTTTCATTCATCAAGAAACATTTTGCAAAAGTTGCTCATGCAAAAAGACAACCTTTTGTCAATATGTGAGAAAGTTGCTAATTTGGGAAAATGCTAACCTTACCGACCTTCCAAGGTGTGGGAGAGGTTCAAAACATCAAAGGAACCTAGTCTAAGGTGTAATACCCTCTTGGATGACTATACAATTATTTTGTGTTTGGCATTTTGACATAAACTATATGAATTCAGTTGTTTACATTTTGGTAGATCTAGATGATATTATGCCCAATTAGATGTTTTGATATATATATGTGCTCATGATTAGTGTCTTTATGAAAAAAGATTATTATATGAAATAAATGGAATTCTAACCTATCCCACTTAGAAATGTGCTATTTTGACTAACGTGCTTTCAAGAATCTTTTATGATGTATTACTTTTGGCATACATGTCTGATGTGTTTTCATAAATCAAGATGAAGTTGTAGTTACTCACTTAGCTGAGGTCCACACAATGTATCGATCCTGGTCATTTGTTTGCAATGTCTTATATATGTATATATATGTTTCTATGCACATGTATCTCTCCTTGGTGATGCAGGATTGCAGGTACTGACCATTGTTTCCACCTAGCTCCATAGGTCTAAGCGTGCTCTCTAAATCCTTGATCATTGTTGTGACGGAGATAACACCTGATTCCACAAGACTAAGCCTTATCTTGATCCCTATCCCCGGGTTGGGTCCTTTTGGGAATTGTCTTTTATTATGATTTGATTTCCGTTTATTGACGCTTGGCATTTGGTCAATTGTTGATATTTGTTATTGAACTAGGTGAATATTATTTGTGGTTGAATTGTGGTTAATAATTATTGGATGGCATGATGGAGTTATTTATGCATGGTAATATACCTTTTCTAATAATGCATGATTTTTATAATGCATATGTCTATATATAAATATATTTATAAATATGCTTATATTAATGTTTTAATAATTGGATGTGTGTATGTAATTATTCATTATATGTCTTTCTTGTTTTAAGAAAAGAAATTAAGTGTCTTATGAAATTACATTACTCTTTTAATAAGGAAAGTAATTAATCAAAGTAAATGTTGGAATAAATAATGAAGAGTTACCTTAAGCATGAAATAAAACATAAGGTAACTAGGGTGGTAATTTAAATAAAGTATTCTTGGGAACTACCTATGCATTAAATTTATCTAAAAGACTATTATGTTCTAAAATATTAACCAATAAATAGTTACAGATAGTTGCATTGGTTGAAATCCTTGAGAAACCAATCCAGAAATGTATTTATATTGAGGGAATATAGTAAGTAGGAGATAGGAAGAGGACAGAGGAAAATTATACTCAGAGAACTTTATACATAGCTCAAAACTATTAGTAAGATAGAGGGAAACATTGGGAGAGCATTCGACTAGTTAAAAGGTTGAAGAAGCATAGGCTTGGGAGGATAGGATTGGATTACATCAAAGGTCTCCGCAGGAATCCAGGTAGGCTCTACCTGGAAAAGAGCATCCTATCCATTTAATTACTATGATTTTTTATTTTCTTCTGTGGTTATATGAATAATGTAATTCCTTTATGTGTATTTAAATGTTTATGCTTTCTCATATGAATGCAATAATTAAGTATGCTTGATAGTGAATTTAGTTTATAAGTTGTTGTATATTGTGCTTTTCTATGTATTTCCTTCTTAGGATGTATTTGTTTTCTTATAGAATCCCTATTCTGTAGATGTTATGTAAACTATCTTCTTCTTTAAACTTTGTCTTGGGTGGTCACTTTTTTGCACCTTGCACATCTAAGAAGAAAATAAGTGGATTTTCCATAAGGGTAGATGGGTTTGAGGGATGCCTTAGAAGGAGAACTGATGATTATCAAATGGGTATCTCTCTAATTCTGCCTTCTAGGTCTCTATATTATTTAGTTTTACCTGGAAGGTGGAATCCAAAGGTTGTTGTCTAGAGGATGCACAGCTACTGACCACCTACGTAGAACTGGGTACCACCTACACAGGATGCATGACCACTTGCACAGGATGCACCACCTATGCAGGTTGTACCACCTATGCAGGTTGTACCACCTACGTAGGTTTGGTCACCACCTGTGCAGCTTAGAGCCCCACCTGCGTAGCTTAGGGTTCCATCTGCGCAAGACTCTTCTAGTTGATGTTTTAGGGTTCTTGAAAGAGTTTAGGGTTTGGTTTTGAACTAGGGTTGGTTCTAGAGGTTTTCCATACTTTTAGAATACCCTATTTATGAATGTTGTTATGTTTATCATCATTTATAAGCTTGTTATAATATTTGGAACCTTGATTAGGGTTAGGGTTGTTTCTTGTACCCTAGGAACCTTGTGTGACCTTTATGTTCCATGTGGATGTTATGAACTCTTGTATACTCTTTCTTCTTATCCTTATGTACTTTGATGAGTTTGATAGAGGTAGGAAACCTAGGAACACTAGGTGAGTGGCTCACAGTGTGGGGCCGGGGCCCTAAGTGGCTAGTACCAGGGTAACCCACTGGGGAGTTGATGTATTCAGTGATAAAAATAATAATTTATGGGAAGGGAATTAAACATAGTAAGATAAGCCTCGCCCATGTTAGTAGTGCTAATAAAGGCTATGGATGGGAGTGGGAGAAGGTGCTATTGTTGTAGCACAATCAGACAGTCTCGTCCCTATGAGAGATGTTTAGTTTTGTATGTGCCTACTTGGGGGTCAGGCACCAGAGTGGCTGACCAGGGTAACCCAAGGGGTGAGGTCTATGTGATGACACTCACCTAGCATGCCTTAGAGTTTCTACCGATGTGTCTTATGTTTTGTATTCTTCTCATGTTTTCAATTATGTTTTGGGGAAATGCACTACCCTCTCCTTAAGAATGGCCTAGTTATCACCTTCTTATGTGGATCACGGTATTTATCTCCTAGCACGGGGGAGTGGATAATTTTTGGGTATCCATATGTTTGAGTGGTAAATATTTTATTGAGGTATTGCTCGTAGAGTTGTGAATGGATCTTGCTTGTGCTTTCTCCAGAATTGTGAAAGATGATGACTTTCTTGTTGTTCCACATTGTTGATCATGTAATGATATTTCATTAATGTAACCTCCCAAGAGGAGATGAATGTAAAAAAATATTTGATATATTTCAGATTGATGTAATGGGATGGGTAGTTTTAGGAAAATGGGAAAAGGGATCAACTATCTTTCAATGTAAAAGATGTATTTATGAAAGAAAAGAAGTGAACTTTGCTTATGGAAAATATGATAGAATTAGGATGTTTCATGGTTATGAAAGAGAATAAGAGAATTGGTTATATTGATATTGAAAATGCAATGATGGTTTATTTCTAAATAGCATGCAATAGTTATTAGGAAAGCTCTTTACTTTATGCACACTTCTTTTAAAAGTTTGAAAAGAAAAGAATCATGATAAGTTAGAAGTTAAATGATTCAGACAGACAAAAGTTATGTAACGAATATGTTAGAGAATATGTTACAATGAAAGTTATGGAATCTTATGTTCTTTCTTTAATAATGGAAGTTATGGTTAAGTCTTGTTTGTTGGGGAACCTAGGGAGAATCTGTAATCAAAATGTATAACTTTAGAACTTAAAAAATAATAATAATAATATATCCATATAGATTATTAACTGAGTAAAATTTCTAGTTTCTTCCTAGTTCCCTAGCGGGGCATGGAAACTTGGTATCAGAGCCCTAGGTTGCCACACTGGAACCCAGGGTATATTGGCTCATTAAGCTTAGACAATTGCACCCATCATTAAAACCTTGAACCTAAGATAGGGACTTGAACCTTTAGACTTATATTTTTCCTTGTTTTATCCAGACTGCCTCCAATTACCCATGGTAGAAGGGATGCCCAAAATAGTCCTTCGAGATCACACTAGGAAGGGTCTCAAGGAGAAGAAAAGTTTGAGGAAGAAGGAAGTTGGGAACAATCTGATAGCCACATAGGGGATTTTTAGGGCACTCAAATGCAAGAGTTACTACAACACATACTGCAAAGACTTGATGCAGGCTAGGATAGGGGCCATCAGGATGAGTCTAATGTCTCTCACCACCATGAGAGGGAAAGGGAAAGAATCCCTAGGAGAAGGAATCCAACAATAGAGGAAGATGCTTTGCGAGCTTCTCACATGTGGGATCTCCTTAGAGAAAACCCACCTTTGTTTAGGGGAGAACAGAGTGGTACCGCCGTGGAAACATGGCTTATTGATTTGGAAAGGTTATTTTACATGCATCCTTACCATAGTAACACCAAGGCATGGTTTGTAGTTATTCACCTAAGGGACTTTGCCTCTTCTTGGTGGGAAATAGAGAAAAAAAATTGCACATTGACATAGCCACCTTATCTTGGGAACTATTCCTAGAACTCTTCAAAGCTTGATTTCTATCTGACCATTGGAGACATGAGTGGGCAGAAGAATTTCAGAATTTAAAATAGTTAACCATGTCAATTGATGATTATGAAAGACGCTTCTTAAAACTCAAAACTTATTCAGGTTATAAGGATGATGAAGCCATGCTTACTCAACACTTCATCAGAGGGATCAATAATTGATATTCTAGTTAAGTGTGGGTATTTGAGCCTCAGTCTGTTAGTGAAGTAGTAATTAAAGATCGTATTGTTGAGAAGAATACAACCTTAGGTTTGGGAGGGAAGATGTATAATTTAGGGGGTAATGCCCCTAAATTTGGGTCAGGGTACAAAGGAAATCAGTTTCAAGGAACATTCGGCCCTAAGAACTATCCTTCCTCATCTAAGGGAAGCTAGAACCCATAGAAAAAGAAATCCTCTGTCAACAACAAAAATAGTGGGTCTCAGTCAGGAAATGGCCGCAACTGGCATCGTAAAAAATGCTATCCAAACTCTCAACCATCACAGAATTCACAACAGAATAGTAGCCGAGGTAGTTTTCAATAATCAAGTGCTCATGGGTATGGGAAGTGTTTTGTTAGAAATACATGGTGTTATTCTTGTGGACAACATGGCCATATTGTAGTAAACTGTCCTCAGAAATCAACACTAGCTTCTAGTTATAAGAAAACCACCGTAGAAACAACCGTAGGAGATGCCAGTAGATCTCATAGGGTATTTGTCATGTTGGATCAGAAGCAAGTAGAACATCAAGGTTCAGTCATTGAGACTCCAAGTTTGTTAGGGGTTATTTCTACAACTATTATTTTTGATTCAGGAGCTACTGACTCTTTCATTTCACCTTCTCTAGTTAAGAAATGCGGGCTTATAGAAGTAAGGTAGGTAGATAAGTGGCAGGTTGAGCTAGCCTCTAGGGAAAGGATAGCCTCTTACTCATGTGTCTGAATTGTGAGTTAGCACTTGGACCTTTTTCCACCCTTATAGACCTTTGAGTGATCCCCTTAGGCTCTTATGGAGTTGTCTTGGGGATGGACTGGCTAGAGGCTCACGAAGCCATTATAGATTTTAAAGAGAAAAGCATCCAATGTTATGATGATGTAGGACAAAAGAGGAAGATCATTGGGGTTTAGCAACCCATCTCCCTCTACATGATATTCACAATGCAACTCAAGTGGTGTATGCATAAAGGATGGCAGTTGTTCGTAGTTTCAGTTAATAACTTGAAAGAAGGGGAAGGTGTAAACATAACTCTTGATCACCCCTTGCTTCAAGAATTTGCAAACATTTTTCCCAAGGAAATTCTTGGAATGCCTCCTAAAAGAGACATTGATTTTCAAATAGAGCTTGTGCCAGGAGAAAAACCAATCTCTAAAGCTCCATACCACATGACCACGCAGGAACTTGGGGAACTCTAGTTGTAGCTAGAAGAAATTTTGCGAAAGGGATTCATCAAACCTAGTGTATCCTCGTGGGGTGCTCTAGTAATCTTCCTCAAGAAGAAAGATGGGACTCTCTGATTTGCATTGATTATTGACAGCTTAATAAAGTCACCATTAAGAATAGATATCCTCTACCTTGCATCAATGATCTATTCAATCAAATGAAATGGGAAAAAATATTTTCAAAGATTGTTCTAAAATCAGGTTATCACCAACTGAGAATTCATGAGGCTTATATTCACCGTACAACTTTTCATACCAAGTATGGCCACTATGAGTACACGGTAGTGTCGTTTAGGCTAACTAATGCTCCCTCTATTTTTATGAGCTTGATGAACGGGGTGTTCAGAACCTATTTGGACAAATTTGTGATAGTATTCTTGGATGACATCTTAGTATTCTCCAAAACAATGAAGGAACATGAAGATCACCTTTGCCAAGTGTTGCAATGCTTAAGAGAAAATCAACTTTATGCTAATCTAGATAAATGTGAGTTTTTCCAAATAGAGGTTAAATATCTGGGTCATGTCATCTTAGGGAGTGGCATTGCAGTTGACCCTACAAAGATTCAGGCTATAGTAGAATGGCCAAATCTGAATAATGTCTCTGAGGTCTACAGCTTTATGGGGCTGGCAGGGTATTATCGGCATTTTGTCAAGGGATTCTCTCAGATAAATCACCTTATCACTTCCTTACAAAGAAAAGGAAAGAAATTTATTTGGACAAAGAAGTCTGAGGCTTCCTTCCAATTTTTGAAAGAGAAGTTGACCAGTGTGCCCATCCTAATAGTTCTGGAACCTTTAGGAAATTTTTTGGTTTGTACTGATGCTTCTCTTGAAGGAATTGGGGCAGTCCTTATGCAGGAAGAACAAGTTATCACTTATGAGTCTCAGAAGCTAAAGGACCATGAGCTTAACTACCCCACCCATGACATGGAATTGGTAGCAGTTATTCATTCCTTCGTGAAATGGAGGCACTTCTTGTTAGGGCACAATTTTGAACTCTGTACGAATCACTGCAGTCCTTAATATATTTTCACTCAACTTAACCTCAACGCTAGACAACACAGATGGATGGAATTCTTGTGTGAATATGATTTTGAGGTTAAGTATATCCAGGGGGGAACTAATGTTGTGGTCGATGCCCTGAGTCGTTGCAGGCATACCTTGACGGCAATCTCCCTCCGCATAGATTTGGGAAACTGAATCCATCAAGCCCTTGTTATTGACTCATGGTATAAGGAGGTTAAGGAAGAACTATAATCAGGAAGGCCCCTAGAGGGGTGCTTCATAGGGTATCTTTTAGACCCCAATGGGCTATTACAAAATCAAGGTCAAATCTATGTGCCTTTATCAGGTGACCTTCTCATAGTTATCTTAGCAGAAAGCCACAGAGTACCCTATTCAGCACATCCAAGAGTGAAGAAATTATTTTCCAACTTACGTTAGTTATAGTATTGGTTAGGGATGAAGAGGGATGTAGTAGATTATGTAGCTAGATGTATAGAATGTTAGAGAGTGAAGGTTGAGCATCAGCATCTGGCAGGCCTCCTGCAGTCCCATATTGTTCTAGAATGGAAATGGGATATTATCTCCATGGATTTCATTGTGGGACTTCCTGTTACCCCATGAAGACATGATGCCATCATGGTTATAGTTGACCAACTTACAAAGGTAGCCCATTTCACTCCCATGCAGTCCTCTTACACAGCAGCTGCAATAGCTAGAGTATTTTTGAAGGACATAGTAGGACTTCATGGTATCCCTAGAAAGATTATTTCCAATCAAGATCTAGTTTTCACATCTGCACTTTGGACTTCCCTACAATAGGCATTAGGAACTCAACTCAACTTTAGCTTAGCCTATCACCCAGAGATGTATGGTCAAACCGAATGGGTTAATCAAGTTCTGGAAGATATGCTTAGGATGCATGTGATGGATGGGCAGACCCTTTGGGAAGATTACTTATACTTGGTGGAATTTTCTTATAATAATGGATACCATAGCTCCATCGGTATGTCTCCATTTTAGGCCTTGTATGGTCATCCCTACCACACCCCTTTGAGTTGGGATCGGTTGGAAGATAGGGTACTCCTTGGACAAAAGATGTTGCAGGATATGGAACAACAGGTGGAGCGAATTAGGGAACACATTATCACCACACAGAATAGGCAAAAGAAATATGTCGATGCTCACAGATCAGATGTACAGTTCTCTCAAGGAGACAGAGTGTTCCTTAGGGTGAGACTGCGAAAGAGTCCTATCCATTACGGAAAAGTCTCTAAGATGGCACCCTGATTTTTTGGTCCATTTTCAAGATCCTTGAAAGGATAGGACCAATTGCTTATCGACTTGCCTTACCACCTAGCCTCGCTTGTATTCACGATGTATTTTATGTTTCTTTACTTAGAAGATATATTCCTGATTTGACTCATGTCCTGGACTAGAATGCTTTACAGGTAGCGGATGGGAAGCTGGCTTTGGAGCTGGTACATATTCTACAACAATGGACTCTAACCCTTAGGGGTCATACTATAGACTAGGCAAGGGTCCAATGGGATCCTAATGACAAGGCCTCAACAACTTGGGAGGATGCTGCTAAACTTAGAGTTCACTATCCTTATCTATTTGTAGGCTTCCAGGAGTAAGCCTAATTCTATGGGGAGGATGTAATACCCTCTCAAATGACTATACTATTATTTTGTGTTTGGCATTTTGACATAAACTATATGATTTTAGTTGTTTACATTTTGGTGGATCTAGATGATATTATGCTAAGTTAGATGTTTTGATATATATGTGTTCATGATTAATGTCTTTATGAAAAATAATTATTATATGCAATAAATGGAATTATAACCTTTCCCACTTATAAATGTGCTATTTTGACTAACGTTCTTTCAAGAATCTTTTATGATGTATTACTTTTGGAATATATGTCAGATGTGTTTTCATGACTCAGGACAAAGTCATAGTTACTCACTTAGTTGAGGTCAAAATGATGTATCGATCCTGGTCATTTGTTTTCAATGTCTTATATATGTATATATATGTTTCTATGTACATGTATCTCTCCTTGGTGATGTAGGATTGCAGGTACCGAGCATCAACTCCGCCTGGCTCCACAGGTCTAAGTGTGCTCTCTAAATCCTCAATCGTTGTTGTGATAGAGATAACACCTGATTTCAAAAGACTAAGCCTTACCTTGATCCCTATCCCTTGGTTGGGTCCTTTTGGGAATTGTCTTTTATTATGATTTGATTTCCATTTATTGACGCTTGGCATTTGGTCAATTATGGATATTTTTTATTGAACTGGGTGAATATTATTTGTGGTTGAATTGTGGTTGTATAGTTAGAAAATGGAAGCACTTCTATGGGAGACTGGTTTAGCCTTCTTAGTAAGTGATTTGGGGTGATGAAAAGTGCCTTGACCAAGTTCCTAATCTTGACATGGCTTCCCCCCTGAACTGCCTTTCTGTCCACCATTTTTTGACTTGATTTTTTCATTCTGGCATACATACCTGTGTTTTTGGGATTCAGGGACAGTGTCAACCTCCTAGGATAGGGTCAACCTCAACCCTGACCTAGGAAAGGGTTGACCTCATCCCTACCCTAGGAAAGGGCCAACCTCGACCCTGTCCCAAGGTCCAAATCCTGGAAACTTTCTATTTCCCAGATGTCGGTCCTCACAAAAAGTTTTCTCCCGCTCCCGGGTTAGCTGTTTCAGGTTCCAAAGCATTGATTTTTAAATTGTATTTAATATAGGCCCTCTCCTAGGGGTAGAGGATTTAATGGTGATTTAATTATCCTATGTCAGCCTCCTTAGAAGATTGTGCCCTAATTTCATATAAAAGGGAGCCTTTCTCCTCTCATTTTCTCTAAGTCCTCTATTAAAGCCTATGCATCCTTGAGCAATTGAAGAACATTATCAAGTAAAGTCCAAGACACCTAAGGAGTAATATTTCAAGCAATTATTCAACCATTCAAAGCATCCATTTTCATGAAGGAGATCCATTGGAGGCCATTGAAGGATTCAAGCTACAAGGTGCCCTTTTGGTGATCTCTCCATGCATCTTCTTCCAAGCCTTTTTCAAGATCAAGAACCCATCCAAGACTTGGTGTTGGAGATATACAAGTAAGAGATTGAAGACATCCTACCATTCTACATTCCATATTTTGAAACATACTTGTGGATTCACGGATTCAAATCCGCCACAAGGACTTTACAAAGCAAGGTGAATTTATGCATTTACTTTGTCTGTTTTGCAAATTCAATTATATATATTTAAGGTTAATTCCAAAACTGGGGTTTGACCAAGGAAAACCCCTCCCCAACAACAAAAAAACCTTTTTTCTTGTAGGTACTGGTTCAGGACTATAGATCTAAGACTAGATCTGGATACCCTATTCATATTTCTTTCAGACTGTGTGGACAGGGACACTTTCAGATCTGTGTAGGACATGGTTGGAAAAAGTGGTATAGGGTCAACCTTTTTCATAAGAAAACATCAGAATGGAAAAATATTTTTGGGTTTTGTTTGTCTCTGCGTTCCGGTTTGGGATCCACTATCAGATTATCGAGAAATACTCTATAGACCTTAGAAAACAACATTCTTTGATCTATAATTTTGTAAGGTTGGTTCTTTCTCCTATCCTTTTTCAATTACTATCTTTAATCATATTTAATCAATTAATTTATATAATTTAAGATCCCCTTTCTTTTTCTCTTTCTAAATAGTGGATTCATTTATGCATTAACCCTTCTTCTTGGGTTGATCAAATTGGATCTCCTATTTGTGTATTTGAGGGTAAAAGAAAGGAGTGTCTTATCTTCCCTTAATCACAATTACAATATACAATCAATATCAAACTCAATTAAGTTTAATATGTGAATTTGGGTTAAGGATTTCAACACACTATAACAATTAATCAATCAATAAAATCCCCTTTCCAATCTTTATATTTTATCCTTAACACACCCTCAATTCACCTCCTTTAGATTTTGGTGAAGCCGCGATAGACAACTCTTTCTTTTTGGTGTTAGATTTACATTGTGTATGTTAGATCTTGCATATTCTTTCAAATTACATTTTAATTCAATTAATCAAAATTTTGTGTTAGTTCATTTGCATTATATTAGTGTATGAGCTTTGCCACATCTAGTCCTACTTATAGTATCTTGGTTAGAAGAAGTTGTAGACTTATGGGTTCCTTTGATCCTGAGTCTTCCACTCCTTTCCTTAGGATCCCGGATGTGTTGCACCACTTCTTATCCCGTTTCCATGATGTCAAAGTGTTAGTCTTGATGTTTCAAGTCAGGTCCGGTCATGTAATGTCTAGGTCTAGATTTCCTCTAGGATAGGAAATCTTTGCCAGGTTTCCCTTCATATTGCTTTCATGTTTTAACTGGGAGGGATGTTTTAAAAGTCTTTATGTTGGGTAGGTTATAGATCCCAACCTGGCAAGGATTGTGTGCTTCTATTAATGATCATTTTCAAGCAAGTTGGTGATTGAAATCATATGGATTTAGCTGGAAAGCATCATATGGAAATTCTCAGAGTATGCGCAGTCAGTTGTTTCAAAAGTACTTCATGGAATGCAATAGAAACAGCGTGCAAGATTAAGAATTCAATTCTCTGAAAACAGTAAATAATTGCATTCTTTCTTCATTCAAAAGAAAGAATTTCCTTTAGAGTTGATGGCTCTGTTTGCAGTAGGAATTCAAGAAAGGTAGTAAAACATGAAATGAGGACAACATGATATGAATAGGCTGGGATCATAAAAGATACTGCAAGGTGATGCGCGGATTGATCAATTGAAAATGTGCAGCAGAGCCAAACTTGTACTCGCCCAATGTATTTTTCACAGTCAATTACAGTTGGTGCTTTTCATAATTTGAAGGCATGGATCGATTCTTTAAGTCTTCACGATCCCAACAGTGAAAACAACATGTAATTTGGTGCTAAAATGAGGAAGTTATAAGACAGCGGGTTTCTCAATTTCGGCTACTCCATGGCGGCTTTCGCACCTCTCAGGTGATTTTCCGCAAAGAAGAACTTTGTTCTATGTGGGTTTCGAACCTCTCAGGTGATTTTCCGCAAAGAAGAACTTTGCACTGTACGGGTTTCGCACTTAGCTGGTGATTTTCCAGAAAGGAAAACTTTGTAATGTGCAGGTTTCGCACTTAGCTGGTGATTTTCCGCAAGCTTAGTTATAATAAGGTGGGCTTGATTTATTAAAAAGGAATATTATGTTATTGTTTTAAGAGATCAAATAAAGCATGTGCTTTAAGTTAAGTAGCCCGCACACTAAAAAATGACGTGCAGAAAGACAGGTAGTGGCTTCTCCACTACGCGAAAATCGCACCTACTAGGTGCGATTCCCGCAAAGAAATTTTTTCACATATTGCAGGTTTCGCACCTCTTTTCCAATTTTCCACAATGGAGAAGTGAGATGGTCATTTTCCGCCATGAGAATCTCTTTTCCAATTTTCCACAAAGGAGAAGCTCTTTTCCAACTTTCCGCCGGAGAAGCTCTTTTCCAATTTTCCACAATGGAGAAGCTCTTTTCCAATTTTTCAACGGAGAAGCTCTTTTCCAATTTTCCATAATAGTGCTCATAGATGGTCAAAGCGGGAAATCCAAAATCAGGTGCGCCGCAGCCATTTGCGCACTCAGTTTACCAAAACCCACCGTCTCATATCTTGCAGGTTTTGAATTCTTTTTACATCTAATCATATGGGTCTCCATAAAATCTCATGAAGAACATTTCATCTTCAGATAATTTTGTGTGAAAGCGCCTGGAAATAGTCATAGCAGAAAATCCAAATGTAAGTGCGCAGAAGCCATTTTCGCACTGAAAACTAAAAAAATCTGCTGGCCGATATATCCATGGTTTCGAAGTCTTTTAAAATTTTGACCACATGGGTCATTTTGAAATCATTCAAACAGTAAATGATATTTCAACTATGTGGCCCAATGGATTCAGCTCGATAATGCTGGTTGGAGATGAAGAGTTTTAGATTCCATAGTGACTGTTCAAGTTCTCAGATTTGAAAAGTCTTTTTCTTTGCATTCTGTCTCTTTGTATTCAAAGAAGAGGAAAGGTCATTGGCTTTTAGAAGCCTGATGTATTGTAGAGTTTATAAATTCTATAAAGAATTCAGTATTGGGGGTCGACAAACTTGTTAATGAAGTAGAAGTGATTCTATTTACAGAGGCTTTGTCTCATGTTTGTTGCGCCATTTTAGTGAATCATTTGCATTTTGAATAGATAGAACAGTCATATGTGAAGCCACAGTTGCAT
>MU223644.1:2288907-2300618 GCA_018584345.1 Thuja plicata
AAATAAATTACATATTATTGAAGATGACTCTCTTCTCTAGTGTTATCTATGATTTTAAAAATTTTATGAATTGATTTAGAATTTTTTTATATTATCCAAAGCAACGACTTCTGAAAGTTTTAATAACCTACATGTAGTTTTTGATGAATTTGTTCAATGTTTTGTAGTCGAAAAAATATAAAATTTATATCTCAAGAATCGTTGTTCTGAGATCTAGAAAAGGGCACTTTTAGTTTTTTGACATTGTCTAGTTTGAGCAGAGAAAAAACTAGCAGAAGTGCAAACTTCTGGATTGTTTATGTTTTTGGAGGTTTGGCTGCCACATGGCATGCCACCTAGGTAGACTCGGCTGAGTCAGACTCGGCTGAGTCAGACTCGGCCGAGTCCTACTGGCCCTCCCATTGGCTCACGCACGAGCCGACTTGGCCACGTAGGTGCCATTTGGTGCCACATAAACTCGGCCGAGTTAGACTGGGCCGAGTTTGACTCGGCCGAGTATGATATGAATGAGTGCCCAAAATTGTCCTTAGGGGTGACAGATTATTGTGCTTTTACCCTAGTGGTTGACTAGGGTAACCCAAGGGGTGAGGGCTATGTGATGACACTCACCTAGTGTGTCTTAAAGTTTCTATTGATGTGTCTTATTTTTTGTATTCTTCTCATGTTTTCAATTATGTTTTGGGGAAATGCACTACCCTCTCCTTAGGAATGGCCTAGTTATCACCTTCTTGTGTGGATCATGGTTTTTATCTCCTAGAACAGGGGAGTGGATCATTTTTGGGTATCCACGTGGTTGGGTGGTAAATATTTTATTGAAGTATCTCTCATAGAGTTGTGAAGGGATCCTGCTTGTGCTTTCTCTAGAATTGTGAAAGATGAAGACTTTCTTGTTGTTTCGCATTGTCGATCATGTAATGATATTTCATTAATGTAACCTCCCAAGAGGAGATTAATGTAAATCAATATTTGATATATTTTAGATTGATGTAATGGGATGGGTAGTTTTAGGAAAATGGGAAAAGGGATCAACTACCTTTCAATGTAAAAGATGTATTTATTAAAGAAAAGAAGTGAACTTTTCTTATGGAAAATATGATAGAATTATGATGTTTCATGGTTATGAAAGAGAATAAGAGAATTGGTTATATTGATATTGAAAATGCAATGATGGTTTATTTCTAAATAGCAGGCAATAGTTATTAGGAAAGCTCTTTAATTTATGCACACTTCTTTTAAAAGTTTGAAAAGAAAAGAATCATGATAAGTTAGAAGTTAAATGATTTAGACAAACAAAAGTTATGTAATGAATATGTTAGAGACTATGTTATAATTAAAGTTATGGAATCTTATGTTCTTTCTTTAATAATGAAAGTTATGGTTAAGTCTTGTTCGTTGGGGAAGCTAGGGAGAATCTGTAATCAAAATGTATAACTTTATAACTTTCAATAATAATAA
Organism: Thuja plicata; assembly: GCA_018584345.1. NCBI lineage: Eukaryota > Viridiplantae > Streptophyta > Pinopsida > Cupressales > Cupressaceae > Thuja > Thuja plicata. The sequence goes on from MU223644.1 coordinate 2,290,363, forward strand.
TAATAATAATAATATATGCATATAGAATCTTAACTGAGTAACCTTTCTAGTTTTTTCCTGGTTCCCTGGTGGGGCATGACATAAGGCCTTGAAACAAAAACATCTAACCAAACACTAAACTTGCCAAGCTAATAAGGTCTAACTATGGTTTCAGGAACCTAGGTTTATAACTCACCTTAGGTCCATTACCTTACATAATAGACCTATAACAAAAACACACGCAAGGGTGATCTCAAGGATGCACCTTATTACAAACAAAAAAAAAGAATGGTAAGATCTTCAAGAGGTTCCCTACACAAAACATGAGCAAGAGAAATCCTGCATATAGAGGTAGGCTTCTAGGATGTCAATTGGATCCAATTCAATTCCTACAAACACACTTTGCAATATAACCCTTAACGAGTTCCAAGAAACATAGAAAATTCCCCAAAAATAGGGATACAGGAAACTAGGCCTAATTAGTTAGCTTTTCCCAAATAACTTGAAATTATCCTTAACAAGGTGGAAAAATACCTTTTAATTCTGATACCCTTTACAAAAATCTAAAATATTTTCTATATCTTGTCCTCCCAAGCTTTCCATACGGTGGGTTCCTACATACAAGCCTAAATTTAAGGGTTTTAACTTAGACAGAGCATGGCCATCCAAATCTTCATTTTTACCATTAAGAATCCCTCACATAAGCTTCCCATTTTATTTGGGACTTCTTCACACATATTTCCACCTCTCCACAAGCTTTGATTGAAGCAATCAATGCTTTCAATATCTCCTGACACCTCTGCAACTCTGTGTGATCCCTAGCCATGCATCTTGGTGAAGGAGCACCTAGGCCACCTACTAAAACATAGACATTTTGGCTTGTAACTAACCTTATCCAAGCCAATTTGTGTGTTTATTTTGGACATTAGAAGGTCTTGCAAGGTGTGTTACTAGGTGGATAGATAGTTAGTGTCTAATCAAAACTAGTATAGTTAGGTTACTTTATTGCTTAGGTTTGGTCTAAATGGGAAATATGCACTAAATGTGTCCTAGACCTTATCATAGGAGGAAATATTATTTTCTAGGATTTTATGAGGTTGGTTCATCAAACAATATGGGTTAGAGGCCCTAAAAGATAGGATGGAAGCATAAATGCAAACATACAAAAAGCTGCTCAAAATTTGTCATGACAACATTTGCAACTTTTTGCAAATGTTGCATGCAACTCGACAACTTTGGATTCCCCTCATTGTAGGAGTGGGAAATTAATGGAAAAATCCTAGAAATATGGAAGAAGCATCTTAGAGATGTATGTGACTCATTTCTTGAGGTAGAAGTGGATGTAAGAAATTTTTAGAATAGTAAGAAGCTCTACAATTTTGTGTTGTTGGCAATATTCGAGCATTTTGAGTTATAGAGAATTTGGATGGATTAAACTGGTCAATGTGATGATAGATTTGTGTTGAGTGGGTAGATACAATAATTTTTAATTCATTGAGAAATCAATGTAGAGTTAGTTTAGTAGCAGTAATAAATTGATTAGGATTTAGGGAATCTGTTGGTTCAGTTTAGAGTAGTTTGTGTTTCCATGGCTCCCCCATGAAATCTAACCATGGGAATCTCCTAAGGGTAGATGAATGTTTTAGGGAAGCCAATGTAAAGTGTATATATTCAAGTAGAGGTCCCTAAGAGTTGAGCTACAATTTTTAAATCCATGCCCTAGGCGAGCTAGGATAGTCCGGTTAGTGGTATGGCAGGGGAAAACAAGAGTGAAGAGAAAAGGGTGTGTATGGGAGTACTAAACCAAGTGTGATCTTAGTGTCATTATATTCTCATAGACCGATAGTGTCAATTTCAGAACCCACCCAATCCATTTGGATTGATTTTTGCATAGAAATCAGAGAAGTGCTTGTGAGGAGCAAAATAAGGCCTAATAGCCCTACATTTTAGGAAAGAGGTGTATAGACAGGTTGGGAACCCTAGACGTTATAAATATTTTAGGTTTTCCAAAAGGGTATCGAGATCCTAGAATTTTTTTAGGGGTTGTGTGGACGTTTTCAGAGAAAATCTTTAAAAACCATCTGGATAAGGCTAATTGGTGTTTTAGGCCTAATAGGACAATTTGGGTGCAATTTTGAAACTCAACTAAGTAGGGATTGAAGACCTATGGGATTTGAATTGCATGGATGTAGAATAAATATACAAAGAGTATAAAATACCCTTGTAACATGTATGGAATTAGTTTGAAGCATTTAGCATTGGAATTATTCAAGGCAAAGAAGAAGCATTGAGACAAAACTTGTGATGGAGGTTCTTAAAGGTGAAACACAATAGTTGTAACTCTTAGGGAAGAGTTAGGAGTAGTCATAGGCTCAGTGCATGTAGAATTGTGAGGTCCTAGAGTGGATTTAGGATCCTAAAGTGGATTAGGAAAAGTAAGGTCTTGTCTAGTATATTGTGAAGCACACCTTGGGAGCATTTCTATCACAGTGGTATAAGAGCCTCTTTTGATCAGACTTGTGGTTAATGTTAATTATAGAGGAATCCCTTGGAGAGTCAACAATGGTGACTAATGCTGAATTAGAAAAGAAGTTAGATGAAAAAGAGGAGGAGAATAGATTACTCTAAGATAGGCTGGCTCAATTGGAGAAAAATGTGGATGAAGTTGATGTAAAAGTAGATGAAGTGAAGGGAAAAAAGGAAGGGAAAGGAAAACAGGTTGCCATTGAAGATGAGGTCCCTGAAGCTAAACTTTTCATAAATGAAGAACCATTCCTGAAACCCATAAAGGCTATGAGTGGGAAAGCATTGGAAGGAGTTCCCATTTTCAATGGAAAAATGGAACCAGAGGTAGTCCTTCGATTGGATAGAAGGACTAGAGAACCATTTTGAGTGTGATGGAATAACAGAGGCTCAAAAGGCGAAGGTTGCAAAAGCTATATTGGGAGGGTCTTCTCTCACTTAGTAGAAATTCATGCAAGATGAAAGAGAGAAAGAAATAAAAAGTCACATTTCTTCATGGAAGTCTATGGTAGCAAGAGTAAGAGATGCTTACATCCCTAAGGATTACAAAATCTAGTTGCACAAGAGAAGACAAGGTCTAAGGCAAAAAGAACTAGATGTCAACTAATACACTGAAGAATTCTAGAGACTTTGTATGAGGTCAAGAGTAGCAGAGGATGATAAAGTGAAGGTAGAAAGGTAACTTAATGGACTTAAATGGACCATTCAAGATGAGATGATTCCTTTGACTCTAGGAACAATTTAGAAATGCCACCAAATTTCTATCAAGGTGGAAGAAAATTTGAAGGAGAAACAAGATTCAAACAATTCAAGAGGAAGGGGTAGAGAAAGAGACACTAGAGGACAAAGAAGTGGTTATGGTGGAAGAAGATCTCATCTAAAGGACAATCAATGACTAAGGTCACTGAACAACATGAAGGAAACTTCAATAGAGGGAGTTCAATTATAAGAAGGAACTCTAACAATAGAGGGAGAGGCAGTAGTCAAGGAATAGGAAACTATTTATCCAATATGAAGTGTTATCACTGTAATCAATTAGGACATATGACATATAGGTGTACAGAGAAGGGAAGTACCTCTCAAGGAGGTGACAAAAGAGTGAACTATGTTCATGAATAGACAAGTAGAAACAAGAACCCTGAAGTGTCATTAGAATTAGAGGAGGGAGAGAATCTCATGTTGAGAAGTACTCTAATAAAAGAACCAGTGAAGGAAGAACTCAATCAAAGGAGATCATTGTTTATAGTAAAGTGTAAGATGATGAGAAAAGTGTGTAGATTCATGACAGACTCGGGGTAAAATGACAACATAGTGTTAGAGGAGGCAGTTAGCAAGCTGAAAATCACAAGGATATCCCACACCAGTCCCTATAAGGTCACTTGGCTAAACAAAGGAAAACATTTTCTAGTTAAGGAGCAAGCTTGGGTAGAATTCTTAATTGGGAGATACAAGGATACATTTTTATGTGATGTCTTACCTATGGACACATGTCACTTGCTCCTAGGTAGACCATGCCAATTTGATAGGAGGGTCATGCATGATGGAGTGAAAAATTCATACTCCTTCAAGAAAGACAATGTGACATAAAAAATCCAGTCACTGTTGGAGGATGTAGAATTGAAGCATATTGATCCCAATAATCTCATGGTGAGTGAAAAAGAGTTCTTAGAGACCTTAGATAAAGGAGGAGTTGTATTTTCCTTGGTGTGAGAGCCAAAGGAAGTTACAGACAAAACAATGAAGAGGATAAAGCTGCCAAAAGAAGTCCAAGAGATGTTAGTAAAGTATGAAGGAATAGTGAGTGATTGACAACCATCAACCCTACCCCTAAGAGGTATGTAAGTGATCAGATAGACCTAATACATGGAGCCACCCTACCCAATAAGGCAGCCTATAAAATGACTCCCCAAAAAAATCAAGAGATTGGTAGACAAATCCAAGACCTCTTAGAACAAGGCCTTATAAGAAAGATCATTAGCACTTGTTCTGTGCCCACATTCCTAGCCCCTAAAAAGGGAAGAAATTGGAGGTTATTTACAGACTCCAGAGAAACCAATAGGATCACAATTAGGTATAGGTTCCCTATCACTAGGATAGAAGACCTAATGGAATGTCTAGGAAGAGAAAGGTACTTTACAAAGATAGACCTAAAGAGTGGCTATCATCAAATCAGAGTAAATGAAGGGGATGAGTGGAAAATAGCTTTCAAGACTACAAAAGGACTATATGAGTGGCTTGTCATGCCATTTGGGTTTTTAAATTCCCCATCAACATTCATGAGGTTGATGAATGAGGTAATTAAAGTCTACAATGGAAATTTTATATTGGTCTACTTAGATGATATACTCATCTATATTAATTCAACAAAAGAGCACCTCAAACACCTTGAACTAGCTTTTAAGAAGCTGTATGAGCAGAAGTTGAAGATCAACTTATAAAAGTGTGAGTTCATCAAGACAGAGTTGGTGTACCTTGGTTTTGTACTATCTCAGGGAAACCTAAAGACAAATCCTAGCAAACTAGAGGCCATCATCAACTGGCCTACTCCAAGAAGAAGCACTGAGGTAAGAAGCTTTCATGGCCTAGCACAGTACTATAAAAAAATTGTTAAGCAATTTTGTGCAATATGTGCTCCTATGTTGGACACTATTAAAGGAGGCATGAAGACTAAGTTTATTTTGAATGAACAAGCTAACCATGGGGTTGAGCTACTAAAAAAAAATATTGAAACCCAACAAATTTTGGTTTTGCCAAGTTTTGAAAAGTTTTTTACATTGGAGTGTGATACCAGCAATGTGGTAATTGGAGCTGTCGTAAGACAAGAGGGAAGACCAGTGGCCTTCCACTCTGAGAAACTAAGTGAAGCTAAGAATAAATATTATTCTTATGACCTAGAGATGTATGCTATGGTCTAGTCACTGAGAAAATGGAGGCATTACTTGCTTCCCAAGGATTTCATAGTCTATTCAGACAATCACGCCTTGAATTTCTTGAACCAACAATACAAATTGAGTCATAAGCATATGAAGTGGGTTGAATACCTACAAGAATACACATTCAACATCAAACAAAAGAAGGGATTGAAGAACAAGGTTGCAGATGCCTTGAGTTGAAGAGCCCTTACTTTCCAAGAGATCCACCTACAGAGCATGGGAATAAACAACTTGAATGATATATATGGTGATGATGAAGACTTTGCACACATTTATAAGGTATGTCAAGAATATCATAACCACTTTCATAGTAAATATTCTGAATATACTTTGCAAAGTAATCTCCTATTTAAAGGAAGTCAAATATGTGTCCCTAGAGGGTCTATACGGGATAATTTGATTCAAGAGAAACATAATGGTGCATTGAGTGGCCATTTTGGGGTCAATAAGACACAAGAACTTATTCAGAGATTTTATTTTTGGCCAAAGATGAATTTGGATATTAGGAAATATGTTGAGAGTTGCATTGTGTGTCAAAAGGCCAAGGGAAAATCCACTAATGCTGGCCTATACCAACCGCTTCCTATCCCAACTAGACCATAAGAATATTTGAGAATGGACTTTGTGGTTGGATTACCCAAGTCAAGAAATGGAATGGATAATGTCTATGTGATAGTAGACAAGTTTGTAAAAATGACTTACTTTTTTCCATGCAAGAAAACCAATGATGCCATTCAAATAGCTTCTCTTTTCTTTAAAGAGGTTGTTAGAATACATGGATTTCCTTTGAGCATTGTGTCGGACAGAGACACCAAGTTTATGAGTCACTTTTGGAAGACTCTGTGGAAAACATTGGGCACCAACTTATCCTTTGGATCTAGATAGCATACTCAGACTGATGGTCAAATGTAGGTAGTTAATAGGAGCCTTGGCAATCTCCTAAAATGCTTAACAAAGGAGTATGGCCAGACATGGGACCAACTCATAGGTCAAGCTGAATATGCTTACAATGACACTTTGAATAGGACTACTGGTAAGAGTCCTTTTGAAATCATATATGGCCTACACCCTAGAGGTATTTATGAGCTCAGAGAACTGAAGGATGGAGTAAAAGGCAGTGGATATGCCAAGCACTTTGCAAATTCTATGCAAGAATTTCATGACACGGTTAGGAATACATTGATTGACAACACTGAGAAGATCAAGAGGAAGGTTGATGAAGGGAAAAGTGATGTTCAATTCAAGGTTGGGGATCTACTGATGGTATATCTTAACAAGGATAGAGTACAGAAAGGAATCTCCGACAAGTTACAAATGAGAAGGATTGGCCCCTGCACTATACCGGTCAAGTATGGAGCAAATGCTTACAAGGTGGAGTTACCAGAGAATAGTAGCTTATCACCTATCTTTAACATTGCACACTTGGTTCTATATAAGGGACCAATCCTTGATGTAGATCATATTTTTACTGAGGTCATCAAAGAGGTAGAAGAACTCCATTTTCCATCTACACTAGTCAAGAAGGAAGAATGCATACTGGAATCTAGAATTTACAAGAAAACTGCGAAGAAGGATTACAAAGAGAACTTAGTGAAGTGGAAAGGAAAAATGCATGCAGATGAAACATGGATAAAGGATTCATAATTCAAAAATCTGGGCATTGACCCTAACTTATTCAATCCAAGGATGGATTGAAAACTTTCACTTAGGGAGGATGATGTAGGAGCACCAAGGCCACCTACTAAACCCTAGATGTTTTGGCTTGTAACTAACCTTGGAAAAGTCAGTGTGTATGTTTATTTTAGATGTTACAAGGTCTTGCAAGGTGTGTTACTAGGTTGATAGATATTTAGTGTCTAATCCAACCTAGTATAGTTAGGTTACTTTATTGCCTAGGTTTGGTCTAAATGGGAAATATGGTCTATATGTGTCCCAGACCTTAGCATACTAGGAAAGATACTTTTCTAGGATTTTATGAGGTTGGCTCATCAAACCATATGGGTTAGAAGCCCTAAAAGATAGGATGGAAGCATAAATGCAAAGATGCAAAAAGTTGCTCAAAAGTTGTAATGATGACATTTGCAACTTTTTGCAAATGTTGCATGCAACTCGACAACTTGGGATTCCTCTCATTGTAGGAGTGGGAAATTAATGGAAAAATCATAGAAACATGGAAGAATCATATTTAATATGTATGTGACTCATTTCCTAAGGTAGAAATGGATGTAAGAAATTTTTAGAATAGTAAGAAGCTCTGTAATTCTGTGTTGTTAGCAATCTTCGAGCATTTTGAGTTACAGAGCATTTGGATAGATTGAAATGATCGATGTGATTATATATTTGTGTTTAGTGTGTTGATAAAATAATTTTTCATTCATTGAGAAAGAACTGTAGAGTTAGTTTAGTAGCAGTAATAAATTGATTAGGATTTAGGGAGTATGCTGGTTTAGTTTAGAGTAGTTTGTGTTTCCATGGCTTCCCTATGAAATCTAATTGTGAGAATCTCCTAAGGGTAGATGAATGTTTTAGGGGAGCCTATTTATAGTGTATGTATGCAAGTATAGGTCCTAAAGAGTTGAGCTACAATTTTTAAAGCCATTCCCTAGGTGAGCTAGGACAGTCCGGTTAGTGGTATGGCAGGGGAAAATAAGAGTGCCAAGACAAGGGTGTGTATGAGAGTACTTAAGCAAGTAAGGGTTCAGTGTCATTTGTGTCTAATAGACCCATAGTGTTAATTTATAAACCCACCCAATCCATTTGCATTGATTTTCACATAAAAAATAGAAAACTGCTTGTGAGGAGCCAAAATAGGCCTAATAGCCCTACATTTCAGGTTAGAGTTGTACGGACAGGTTGGGAACCCTATAACTTAGAAATATTTTTGGTTTTCCAAAAGGGTATATGGATCCTAGATTTTTTTAGGGGTTGTGTGGAATTTTTTAGAGAAAACCTTGAAAAACCCTCTCGATAGGGCTAATTGGTGTTTTAGGCCTAATAGGACAATTTGGGTGCAATTTTGAAACTCGACCAAGTAGGGATTGAAGACCTATGAGATTTGAATTGTATGGATGCAGAATGAACATAAAAATATTATATAAGACCCTTGTAAAATTTATGGAATTGGTTTGAAGAGTTAAACATTGGAATTCTGCAAGGCCAAGAAGAAGCATTGAGACAAAACTTGTCATGGAGGTCCTTCAAGGTGAAACACAATAGTTGTAACTCTTTGGGAAGAGATAGGAGTACAAATAGGCTTAGTTTTTATAGACTTGTGAAGTCCTAGAGTGGATTTGGAATCCTAAAGTGGATTAGGAAAAGTAAGGTCATGTCTAGTATATTGTGAAGCACGCCTTGGGAGCATTTCTATCACATCTCTAGCTCGCCTAGGGAATCACTGAAAAAATAGCTTGCTCGCCTTCCAGGTATCATCCTTCACTATAAAATATGTACAATGAGTCATCTTCCTAATTCCAAAGGCCCGTAGAGAATCCACGGTGGAACGAGAAGTTATGTCCCTATTTTGAGAAACTGCCTAGTTTAGACTAGTGCTACTAAAGGAATGAGAAATTTTTACATAAGAAAGGAAATATGAACGAAAAAAAAACTAATCACATGTCGAATGAATATTTTTTAGACACTAACTCATGCACCAAAAAAAATGCAGAGTTCAATCCATTAAACCCCAAAATGCAAAGAAAATGCTTAACTGTAGCTATTTTTCCAGTAACACAGTCCGTACATAGAAATTTCAAAATCAACTAACCTCATACAAAGTTCAAGGGACCCCTTATATAGTTGACCATGACCCTATCTCAATGGTTTTAGACAGTTATAAACCCAAATGATTGAAAAGACATCGTTGCAAGAAATGTTATCAATGATGTCAATGACAACATTGACAACTTATACAACTTTCAATAATTCCATAGAGAATTCCATAACATTCAAGAAAGGAGGTAGAAATTTCAAGATTCAGTCTCTATTAGAAGAGGATCATCCATAGCCCAAGACTCCTAGCATTTTTTTGTTTTATCTTCTAGCTAACTTTCTCTACACATTGCTTACTAATGCCTTTGTACCATTGTTTTATTGCGGCTCATTCACGGACATAGATAGAATCCACCATCTTGTGGGTTAATGACCACACAGGCATGCATGTTATGTTTTCCACTTTTTCCTTCTTTTGAGGCCAAAAAATTTCCATAAGGCTTGTCATCTTTCGTGACTCTTTCTACCATGACGGCCGATGCATGGCATCCATGGGGTATTAACTAACTCCAGCATTTACCGATATCCTTGCATGGATTATATAATGGTATTTCAAAATTTTTTAATGCACTCAAAAAAATAACCACATCTTAAATTGAGTCTTTTCCAAGTGAAATGGGTTCCATCGTCTCCAAATCAGGACTATTATAAACAACCGACACATAGAAAATCTTTATTTTCCTCTATCATAATGTCCCTAAATCAAGACTGTCAAAAATTGATGCTTAAGACAAAAATGTGCAACTTATTGTTGACTGTTATCAAAGACTCAAGACTCATTTCGTTAACTATTAATTTTCATTCATCAAAAGTTGTAATAAAAAACCAGATAGCAATCCATAAATATGGAACTCTCAAAACTGATTTGCACAAGAAGCCAACATTCAAGAATGCAAGATGTCCCAATGAAACTTGCAAAACCTATTTGACTGATTTACAAATTCTTAAAAATAACATTAATGGCTCTCTAGCCTTCAACTAGAGAGCTGATTCCTTTTCCAAACTCTCTCTCTCTCTCTCTCTCTCTCTCTCTCTCTCTCTCTCTCTCTCTCT
>MU223644.1:2316126-2332296 GCA_018584345.1 Thuja plicata
TCCTTTTCCACACTCTCTCTCTCTCTCTCTCTCTCTCTCTCTCTCTCTCTCTCTCTCTCTCTAATATTCGGTTACATCCCTCTCTCCGTATGATGTATGTGTTCCAAGGTTTTCTTGCACATCTATCAAGGGACCTAGCTTGTCTCTATTAAGATCCTAATCTTCTCTAGAATCTCCCAAAGTATTAGATGATTAACTAATGCCTAATCTAGCTCCTCTCCAAGAGCCCAAACCCTTGTGCTTCACCTTGAAAGACTAACACCATCTAGATTCTTCACTTCTTCTCCTACACTTAGAGGGATCTAAGTGCCAACTCCACACTAGCATTCACTAATCATTGCATGGATGCTAAATATGTTGGAATCCTTCCATATGTTACCATTTGTCACCATTTTGAAGGATCTCCGATACCTTTTCAGTTGAGTTCAAGCTTTAGACCCTAAGAAGCCTAATTAGGCCTAATTCCTTGTAGCCTTTTGCAAAGACCTTTTTCCATTTCTTGCCAAAACTTTCCAAACAACCTAAAAATCTAATCCCGCATTTAGATTCCCTTTTGGATTTTATAAAGGATTTTGAAATTTTTAGACTCCTAAGCCCTCCATACACAAGGTTCCTATTATCTAGGACCAATAGGGATAATAAGCCTCATTAGTAGGACCTTATTGGTTTCTTTCTCAAAGCTCAACCAAATGGATTGGTGAGTTCAAAAATCTCTTGAAAGGAAAATATTAGGTCATATCAAACCTATTAATAAAATTTTCCCGTACTGTACTTTCCTTTCCCACATGAAATGCTCAATTCTTCACCTCCAAACCTCTAACTGGGCACTGCCAGCTCGCCTAGGGCTTGGTACTAAAAATAGAAAAATGACTCCACAAGACTCCTAACTCTACATATATACAGACCAATGAATCCCCTAACATATCCACTTAGCCTTAGGTAGTTCCCATTTTTATATTTCATGGGGGAGCCATGAAATGACAAATTGGTCAGGACAGGACCAATGAACACTCTAGACTGAAAAAAAATTATTTTAGACCTTAGATTAACTCCTATCAATTTACTTACTGAATGGAAAAGTCTTAGAACTATCCTATCAACACAAAACAATCACTAATTCAAAGCATTCAATCCATATGATGGCACTGTCACACTGAAAAGCTTGAGTTCATCATAAAATCATAGTTGCAGAGTTATATTCACCATTCAAAACTTGTTACAATGAAATCTCCCTTCTAGATTTGAGCCTCTCCATACATTAGATTCCATATTCCATGTTTCTAGGGCCTATTGGTTGATCTCCCACTCCTATCTTCTATGGTGATCCTAAGTAACTGAGTTGCATGCAACATTTGCAATAATTACAAATGTTGTCATGACAACATTGTAACAATTTTTGGCATCTTTTCCATTATGCCAACTTCCTAATTCTTAGGACCTCTAACCTCTTTATTTTGAGGAACTAACTTCATTAATGGCCTCCAAGCATCTCTATGACAATATTTATGTGTTTAGGACTCGTTCAAACCTCAAATCCATCATTAAGCTTCTAAGCCTAAGAAAATTAAAAAGCTACTAACAACGACAATTTTTGAGACCTTAGTCCTAATGAATAACTCATCTAGTCCACAAAGAAATGACCTTCTAAGGTCTAACTAAACACACTATCTTGACTTGGCCAATGTCAAGTACAAGACAAAACATTACAACTATGGGGGTTAGCCTAGGTGTGCTCCTGCACCATTCTCCCCAAAACAAAAAGTTCAATCCACCCTTGGATTTCGTAGAGTAGGGTCAATCCCCATCTTCTTAAACTCTTATTCTTTAATCCATATTTGATCAGCATCCAATTGAGCATGTCCCTTGATCAAGTGTTCTTTGTACTCTTTAGTCCTGGTCTTTTTGTAGACTCTAGTATCCAGTATACTGTCAACTTGCTTGACTGTAGAAGGAGGTAGTTTAAGTTCTCCTACATCTCTGATCACTTCACTAAGGCTTTGATCTGTCTCTCATGGTGGTCCTTTATAATGAACTAGGTCTACAATGTTAAAGACAGTGGAAAGTCCACTGTCTTCCGGTAGTTCCACTTTAAAAGCATTATTCCCATACTTTGCCAAGATAGGACAGGGGCCTATCCTCCTCATTTTCAACTTGTGTGGGACTCCTTTTTGAATTATAGACTTATTTAGATGCACCATTACTAAGTCTCTCACATTGAACTGAATTTCTCTTCTACTCTCATCAACCTTAGTCTAGTTCTCTTCTACTCTCATCAACCTTAGTCTTATGCTTCATGGTGTTCTCTGTCAAAGTCTTCCTGACTGTATCATGTATCTCCTGCATTGCATAGAAAAATCATCAGCATATCCACTTGCCTTCACTCCATCCTTTAATTCTCTTAGGTCATAGAATCCTCTAAGATGTAGACCATAGACTGTCTCAAAGGGACTCTTCCCTGTTGAACTATTTATAGTGTCATTATAAGCATACTCAGCCTGTCCAATCAATTGAGCCCATTGTTGACCATATTCCTTGGTCAAGGATCTTAATAGATTTCCAAGGCTTCTATTTACCACTTTGGTCTGACCATCAGTTTGGGGATGGTATATAGACCCAAACGATAAATTAGTACCCAAGGTTTGCCAAAGAGTCTTCCAAAAATGATTCATAAATTTAGTGTCTCTATCTGACACAATGCTCATAGGTAACCCATGGATTCTTACTATCTCTTTGAAGAAGAGAGAGGCTATTTGGCTGGCATCATTAGTTGTCTTTCATGGCACAAAGTGAGCCATCTTTTTGAATCTTTCCACAACTACATATATACTATCCATGCCTTGTCTTGTCTTGGGTAACCCAACTACAAAATCAATACTCAAGCATTCCCATGGCCTAGTGGGAATAGGTAGTGGTTGATATAGGCCTACATTTGAAGAAGTACCTTTGGCCTTTTGCATACTATGCAAATTTCCACATACCTCCTAACATCAAGGTTCATTCTTGGCCAATAATATAACCTTTGCACAAGTTCTTGGGTCTTAGTGATCCCAAAGTGATCACTCAATGCACTATTGTGCTTTTCCTAAATTAAATTCTCCCTAATAGACCCTCTAGGGACACATAACTGATTTCCCTTAAACAAGAGATTTCTTTGCAAAGTGTATTCAACATATTTGCTATGGAAATTATTCTTTTATTCAGTACATACCTTATAAATGTTTGAACATTGTCTTCATCATCAACATATAGATCTTTGAAGTGATCTATTCCCATGCTCTTCAATTGGATCTCCTAGATGGTAAGAGCTCTTCTACTCAGGGCATCTACCACCATGTTGACTTCTCCTTTCTTGTTCTTGATATTAAATGTGTATGCTTGAAGGTATTCAACCCACTTCATGTGCTTGTGACTCAAATTTTCTTGAGAGTTCAAGAAACTTAAAGCTTGATTGTCCAAATAGACTATGAACTCCTTGGGGAGAAAATTGTGTCTCCATTTCCTTAAAGCCTAAACTAATGCATACATTTCAAGGTCATAAGAAGAATACTTCTTCTTAGCTTCACTCAACTTCTTTGAATGAAATGCCACTGGTCTACCCTCTTTGCTTAAGACAACTCCAATAGCCACATTGCTTGCACCACACTCAATAGTGAAAATCTTCTCAAAGCTTAGCAAGACTAAAATAGGTTGGGTAGAAATCTTTTGTTTTAACAACTCAAAGCTCTTGGTGGCTTTCTCATAACATACAAACTTAGTCTTCATCCCTCCTTTGATTGTGTCCAACATAGGAGCACAAATAGCACTAAACTGCCTTATAAACTTCCTATAATACTGAGCAAGGCCATAAAAACTTCTTACCTTTGTTTTTTTCCTTGGAGTAGGCCAATTTATGATGGCTTCCAATTTACTCTTGTCCATTTTAAGATTTCCCTAAGAAAGAACAAACCCAAGGTACACCAGATCTATTTTGATGAACTCACACTTCTCCAAGTTGATCGTCAACTTCTCATCATGCAGCTTCTTGAAGAAAGTCTCAAGGTGTTGAAGATGCTCACCTCTTGTCTTACTATAAATCAGTATATCTTCAAGATATACCACTACAAATTTTCTAATGTAGTATTAGAGGACTTCATTGATGAGCCTCATGAATGTGGAGGGGGCATTAGACAATCCAAATGGCATAACAAGCCATTCATACAAACCTTCATTGGTTTTGAAGGATGTCTTCCACTCATCTCCCTCATGTATTCTTATTTGGTGATAGCCACTCTTCAACTCTATCTTTCTATAGTACTTAGCTTCACCTAGACAATCCATTAGATCTTCAATCCTAGGAATGAGGAACCTATACCTAATGGTTATCGTATTTATGGCCCTTGAATCAGTACAAAGCCTCCAAGTTCCTCCTTTCTTAGGTACTAGGATAGTGGGTATGATACAAGGGCTAATTCTCTTCTTGATAAGACCTTGGTTTAGGAGTTCTTCTATTTGTCTAGCAATATCCTCATTTTGTTGAGGGGTCATCTTGTAGGCTGCTTTATTAGGTAGGGTATCTCCTAGTACAAATTCTATCCTATGACTTATGGCTCTTTAAGGGGGTAATGCTAATGGTTGTCCATCACTTACTATACCTTCATAAGTCTGCAACATGCTTTGTATCTCCTTAGGTAGCTCTAGCTTCTTGTCTCCATTGTCTTCATTTTCTTCTCTTGGCCTTAGCACCAATGCAAATCCAACTCCTTATCCTTCCTCCATGGCCTCTAAGAACTCTTTTTCACCAACCATAAGCACATTAGGACCTATTGTCTTCACTTCTGCATCCTCTAATAGTGATTGAATTTTGAAAGTCACTTTGTCTTTCTTGAAAGTATAGGAGTTCTTCACCCCATCATGGATAGCTTGGTGGTCAAATTTCCATGGCCTACATAGGAGAAAGTGACATTCTTCAATGGGAAACACATCACATAGAACCTTGTCTTTATATCTCCCTATAGAAAACTTCACCCAAGCCTACTTGTCTACTAAGACATGTTATCCCTTATTGAGCCATGTGACCTTGTAAGGATGGGTGTGGGGTATCCTTGTCATGCTTAGCTTGCTGACTGCTTCTTCTGACACAATGTTGTTAGTAGACCCTGAGTCAATATTGACTCTAGACACTTTTCCCATCACCTTGCATTTTATTCTAAATAGGGACCTTCTTTGGCTTTTCTCCTCTTTAATCGGCTCCTTGATAAGTGTTCTCCTCATCATGAGGCTCTCACCTTCTTCTAAATTTAATGGTATCTCTGGGTGTGTCTCTACTGCATTTGTCTCCTCATGAACTAGATTAGTCCTTTTGTTACCTCCTTGGGAAGTACTACCCTTCTCTGGACACCTATAGGTAGGGTGTCCCATTTGATTGCAATGATAACACTTCATATTGGTAAAGTAATTGCCTCTTCCTTGTCCACCACTTATTCCTCTAAAATTAGAGTTCCTTCCTCTACCACCTCTACTAGAACTTCCTTCTTGTTTCTAAGTGTATTTGACTTCTCCTTGAGTCCTTGATCCTGAACTCCTTCCACCATAGCCATCTCTTGGTCCTCTACTATTCCTTCCTCTACCTTTTCCTTTGGAGGTTTGTTCTTGTTTTCTTTTGCCTTTCTCCTCTATTTTCAAGGCCATTTGATAACATTAGCGGATGGTTTTGAAGCTCACAAGACTCATGTATTCTTTAATATGTTAGAATTATTGGATGTACTAAGAGGTGAGGGGTGAATCAGTACCTCTAAAACTTTTTATGTGATTGGCCTATTAACCTTTGTGTCATCAAATTTGTATATTCACCTATCTATCTATTCATTTTTCTTTATGTATGTGAAATCATAAAATAAGTTCTTTGCATGTGTAAACATTCAAGAAACATACATGAAAGTAAATAATACATAACACATGATATAAAATCACACAAAACTCTTGTTAGGAAGTAAAAACTACAGTGGGGATGTCACCAACAAAAATTCACTATCTATAGATAAGAAGGGAGCTGGTTATGGCTTACAATTTGATCAATTTTGATGATCTACCCTATTAGGAGTATTAGAGTGGAGACCTGTTAGGATCTACTTCATTTGAAGCTTTAGAAAAACCATTAGGTTTGCACTCTATTAAGAGATTTATCAAGAACTGTTAAGTCCACCTTCTATAAAAGGATTTTTTATGTGATGCACTTGTTGGAATGCAACTACAATATAAATGTTGATCTGATAGTATATGCAATCTCTAATTTCTAATAACAAATCCTGTAAAGCTTACAATGTATAAGTAATCACCTTGAGTGGTTGAATGATACCTTGTCTCTACTCGTCGGTAGCCTTGTTTGTGTTCTTGAGAACTGATATGATCTGTTTCTGAAATTTGGATGAATTCACTTCTACTGCTTAGATGTTCTCCATGGCTAGAATAATTTATCAACTCATTACCTATTACAAATGATTGAACATCTATATATACTAGTTTCTAGGTCCATTCTTGATTCATGCTTTTCAGATTAACTCTAGATCCAAGGTTTACAAATTGACCTTGATCTTTAGTTAGTTATGTTTTAGATCAGTTAGGATGCTTAAAAAATTTAAACTATGCTTGATTTACCCTCAAGTAATATTTTAAAACAAATTAAAATCCTATAAATAGAGTTACAATGTTTTATTTGACGTGGAAAATTAGATCCACTCTTTGCAGGTTCTGTAACTGACTATCGGTTCTGATGGTTGGGCTGCTCTTTTAGACTGTTAGTTTTCTTTCATTCTTTTCTTTGTTGGTATTCTGCTCTGTTAGTGTCCTTATTTTCAACTGTTTGTTGGGTTCCTTGCTTTTTTTTCTCTGTCAATGATGTTCACAAAATTGTACTGTCGGTGATGTCCTTTATGCTTTATCATCGGTTCAATGCTTATCAGTGTTCATCAGGCAATACTATACTTAGCATTTTTATGTCAAGAATTGTTATCTCATTGATTATGCAGTATGTTATCTGTTAGTTATGCTTATACCAATGACCTTAATCATGTTTTTTACTTAAGTATACTAATGGAAAAACTTAATGTCATCAATCTCCCCCTTTGACATTAGTAACAATAAATGATATGTGCAACACAATTAATGTATTAGTATGTACACCTGTGTATACTTCTTCCTTAGTCATTTTTCTTTTAGTCATGAAATGAATCCCCTTATGCATATGCAGGTAAGTGTAATTTTATCTACATATCTATTTTTACATACAACATACATTCTCTTTCTACTACTGTAGTATATTTTACATATGTACTATTCATTCCTCCTTTTTGATAATAAAGGCACAGGTACTTACAACTTGTCAAAAATGTGTGAGTGTGAGGCTTTTATTTCCTCCATCATCTTCTCCCATTTCTCATTTAAATTCTCTTGAGCCATGTTTTCAAGTGATATCCTCACATGCATATCGTAGATGTTGGCTACCATAGACATCTCTAGGGTTGCTATTATATTTCTTGCATATGTAATGTGTTGTTGCAGAGTGGTGAGGTTTGGTAATATGTGAGGCTGAAAATCAGTAACCTCATTTCTAAATTGTGTCTTTGCATCCCATATCTCTTGTCTTAATCTATTTACCCCTTTGATCTTGTCATGATGGAACTTTATTGTATTTACATCAGAGGTTAAACTTTGTGCACTCGCTATCAGATCTGAATCTAGCTGGGACAACTTTTGAGTATTCTCTTTTGTGAAATTCTCAAGTGTGCAAAATTTTTGAAATAAGGTAATAGCTTCTGCAATCATAGGTTCTAATTGACTTGATAATTCAGAAATCTTTACCTTGTTCTCTGCCACTTCTTGTCTTATCTTCTCTACTAGTTTGTGTTGATACTTCTTCTCTGCCCGTTCTTACATTGCATGTTCTGCATCTACACTCTGAGTAGTGATGGTGTCACTAAGAACTGCAATTTTCTACATGACTAATATGCCATCTTCAATTTTTGTATCAGGAACAAGTTGATGTATTATATCCCTAGCTTTATCAAGTTCTTGGCCTTCCCTATGTGCCTTTTTCATTTTCTCTTTTATTTCTTTTCTTTGGCATATCACTCCAAACTTTTGAAGTGTTTCAATATCCAAAGTAGATACATCCCACTTAGTTATTTCAATTACCTCATCAAGTGTTACTACCAAGATGTCTTTCATTATTACTTTCTTCTTCTTCTTTTGTTGAGAGACAGATTGGTGAAGTACCATATATAGATCTTGAGATTGGATTGATTT
Organism: Thuja plicata; assembly: GCA_018584345.1. Classification (NCBI taxonomy): domain Eukaryota; kingdom Viridiplantae; phylum Streptophyta; class Pinopsida; order Cupressales; family Cupressaceae; genus Thuja; species Thuja plicata. The sequence goes on from MU223644.1 coordinate 2,324,407, forward strand.
TGTAGGTGAAGGTTGAGAAGATGAAGCTTCTTGTTGCTTTTGTTCAGAGTCCACCTACTGGTTTTGTGAAGATGTCTCTTCATTGGCCTTGGGTGTATCAAAAGATTTTTCTTCCTTTATCTTCATGCTATCATCTTTGTTAACTTCTTCACTTTTTGCTTTCTCTTCATCCTTTCTCAATGTTTCATCTTTGTTAATATCTTCTCCTTTGTCCTTTTCAATAGATGACTCTTTCTGAGTGTCGATTGCATCTTTCATTTTTCTCTCTGTATCTTTTTGAGTGTTTGATGCATCTTTATTTTCTTTATTTCCCCTGTCGTTTGGTATATCATCATCTTTCTTAAATGATTTCTCCTGACTTGAATCAATATCAATATCTTCCATCAATAATTTTATTTTGGTCAGTATATTTACCTCTATAGTGGTATTAAGTGTGTCCTGTCCATCGATATCACCTTATGCAACAGTGACATCTTCATATTTTTGCACCTCTTCTCTAGGGTCTTTTCCTATAATGTCATTAATGACATTATCTAACCATGTTTCATCATTGACATCCTCATTTAAGTTACCTTGTATTGTCAATTCTTCTTTTGTAACTTCTGCCTCATCATTCAAATCAATATGAATTGGGCTTGGTGGAATTTGGCTTTCTTCACTTTGAGTTTTGTCAAGAGTAGTGTCGGACATACCTCATATATAACTTCAGTATGTTTGGGGCTTGTTGTATCACTCTCTTCTTTGTCCAATTCCACTTATGAGTCATCTTGTACATCTTTGATGATGATGTGTGCTTTCTCTGGGGTAGCTTCCTTAGTGGGATTGTTAAGTATCTTGCACCACTTTTTAATGCTATCTTGATCTAGCTCAATTAGCTTCGCTTTGAGAAATGTGTATGCTCTCATTTTGGGTGAGAACTCCTTTTCATACTTTTTCATCATTTCACTTATCTCTTCCTTCTTTGAATTAGAAGGCATAAGAGTAACAAGTACTCTTTCTCTTATCTCTTTTTCCTGGTGAAGTGCAAATGTCCATCTTGCAAACAATATCTTTGTTAGTTCCTTGGGTACATCATATTCTAAGAATTGAAGTGGAACATAATGGTGTTTGCACATTTTATTTATTATAGCTTCTTCAATTTTGTTTTGATCCTATGGATCAAATTTCAAGCATTTCCTAATGTTAGGATCAAAAAAAGATGGTGATTCTGAAATGTTCTTACATATTTCATCAATGGTCTTTGGAATCAAGGGTTCTTTCTCTTTTTGGACATCTATGTCAGCTTCATCCATAGCTGAGTCTTCTAGATCATCTCTAGTTCTATTTAACTTCCTCCTTTTGGTCTATTTTTCTTTTGGTGAGACAAGTTTCCTCTTATATGTTCTCACTTTTCCTTTCTTTAATGGTGAAGGAGTTGCTTCCTTTGCAGTTTTGCTTCTTGTCCTTGAAGCAACAGTTGTTCTTGATTTCTTAGGTGGGGGAGGAGGTGGTGAAAATGACCGTGGATCCTCTGTATCACTCTTTTCTATATCTCCATAGATGGGTGTTTGGCCCTCAATTTCTTCCTCCTTTCTTTCTATTTCCTTTTCACCTTCTTCTGTAACTACAAATTTCTTGGTTAAGTCTTTTACCATTTTGTTCTTCTTGTTTACAATTTTCTTGACAACAAGATCTGATTTGATTTTTTGTTTGGCCTCTTCATAATTGTAAAATCTTGGTTGCTTGTTGTCCACTGGTTCATTTAATAGTGCTTGGATGCACTTATTAGCTTGTCTTGTTTTGATCTCATAATCTAATGGTGACAGCCAAGATTTTCTAGGTACTACTGGTTTGATATAGGTAAAATCAGTGTCTAGCATAAAACATATGTCTTCCCTATGTTCTTCTATCAAAATCTCAGGTATCCTAGTTCTAGCTTGCATCTTTTCCTTAAATCCTTTGAAATACTCATTCAATAGGTCATCAAAATCTGCACCTAATGATTCTATGTGCTCACATATCTATATGGTGACTAGTTTGCTTGTGTCCCATACTACTTTTCCTATGGAAGGAAAGTATTCTTCAAAGTAAAAGAATATGCACATAATTAGAGAACCAAACTTACAAGTGTTTGTCCTTGATGACCTTATGGTGTTCATGTTGTCCTCAAGTTGAGTTAAAAATATTTATGCAAGATCCATCTTCTTTCCTTCTTTGATGATCTTGTAGGTTGTGCTCATAGCAGTGCTTTCTATGTTGTTCATTCTGTTGGCCTAAAATATTTTATAACCTATCACACATGCACCAAAATTAAGTTCCTCGTCAGTGATGGTGTTAACCTTGAGATCTTTTTTGTCTGATTTTGCACCTGTCAAGTTTTCTACCTCCTTCAAGGATGGGTGCTTGTGACCTTTTGGCTTGTCGGTTGTTGGATATCCAGTAACCGCATGAATAACATTTTTTGTTAGTTTTTTAGGCTCATTAAGCCACAATGTCTGGTTATGCATTCTACTAAGAACTATATGTATACACTCTGTGTTAAAAACCCTAGGAAAGTGTAGTGCATTTGTTAGACCTTTCACTTCGAGATGCTTGTGCTCTTCTTTCAGGTTTCTAGTTTCAACACATAGTTCCTTATAGGAATTGTCTAGGTCTATATCTCCTAATTCTAAGATCTTGCAATGAATATAGGACCTTACGTCCCCTAGCAGTAAAACCCTAGGTGGGATTCTGGAGAATGCTCTAGAATCATTGGGTTGCAATGCAATTTCTAGGTGTAACATGTATTTAGGTTCAACACAAGTACTATTTCTGATAAGATTAATCATTTTCTTCTTATCCTCTTTCAATTTCTCTATTCTTGAAGTAGATGGCATAGTATTTGAAATTTAGGGCTTTCCGTAAATAAACAGTGCGATCAGTGATTGTAGGTATTTATTGAATTTATGTGATTGCTCGTGAATCTGTTGAGTCATATTGTAATATTGTTGAGATCACACTTGAATATGCTCTTCAACCGCTCTGCTTAGCTCTACTTTCTTGCTCAAAAATTATGGGTACGAAATGTGTTCTTTCGTTGTGCTTTTATAACTTTTGTGCCCTAAGTTATCATTAATGCCCAACAACTTGTTGGTATACAAAGACTGAGTTTGTCAGTTGAGGCATAGATAACATTGTCGGTGTAGGCACAAAGTTTTGGAGTAGCTAGTAGCTTTGGTGTTTTCACTGATGATTTTTTGTAAGATGGTGACGACAACTTCTGTTTTCTCAAAGATCACCTATGTCTGTCGGTTACACTTAATGACTTGGCTTTTGTAATGCCTGATACATTTTGGTAAGCAGTGTCAGCTTTACTATGTGTGTTCACCTTTGCTTATTTGTACCCATTAACCAATGGAATTTTTAAAAAAAAATATTACAAGTAACAATATAGTGCATCTTCAATAATGCTTATTTTGTCAATATTATCAATGTATAATGGAACTAATGCATAATATAACTTTTCATAATGCAGTTCCATACTTACTTGTGCAACTTAGTTGGGAATAGTGATGACACCAAATCCATTGGATGGGGTCTCATCATTTGCATTGCTTGTTCCAGCACCTTCAGTGTTTGTAGCTTTTCTCCACATCGTGTTTCTCATCTTCTTGATGTCATCAATGGTGTTTCCATTGGGATAAGTGCTTGTGTCTGTCAGTCGGTCTTTGCAATCTTTTACCACATGTCCAACCTTATGACAATGTAAACATGCCATACCTAGATTGGTCCATCCTCTTGGTCTTCTAGTCCATTTTCTCATAGAGTGGGCAGAAATATGACCATATCTTCCACATGGTGTGCAGTTTACCCATGTGTTATAGTCCCAAAAATATGAGTTACCGATTCTTGTCGGTTTATAGCCATTATCATGTTCTTTTGGTGTCCATGCTTTCTTGTTCTTTTTCCAGCATTCCTGATGTGTATGTCCATTCATTTTGCAGGTAGGATAGTACTTGTCCATGTAGGTTTCTTCTTTGGATTTTTCACCTTGGATCTGCATTCAAATGCCTTATGTCTTTTCTTGGGATATTTATAACAATTACCAATGAAAGTAGATTGTGATTGAGGAATACCTTTCATTTTGTTTCTGCAAATGTTTGAGGTGTGGCCTAGTTTTCCAAAGTGATTGCATGACAGCTTCTTGGTTCTTGGAGTTGGATAAAAATTCATTTGATCTGTTTGATTAGATGATTCCCCATTGTCGGTGTACCCTATACCTGTGTAGTTGTTGACTCTTCTTTTTCTATCAAGGAAATCATCCATTCCTTTATTTCTATCTTCAACTTTCTTGATTAATTCATTGTGCTATTTTGAAATCTGACTTCATGCTTTAGCTTCTCATTCTCTTCTCTTAGCTCACCGATGATTTGTATTTTTTCAATGAGTTCAATATTTAATCTGTTTGCCTCTTGACTCATAAGAATAATCTGATTGGTAATCTCATGGTGATGATCAGTAACTCTTTGAATCTCTGATTCTTTTTCTTGTAGCTTCTCTATAATTTCCTCCTATCATCAATAGCCAATGTTCTCTCTGATTCATATTTACTTGAATCATTCATGACATCAATCATTTTTACCATTTGAGTCTCTTGACCAATTTGCAGCATTTTGATTTTTTCTGTTAGATGTAGATTGACTTCCTATAAACTTGTGATCTCTTCTACTAATGTGTCTAATGCTTTGATTGTTGAAAATTCAGCTAATTTGAAGTAATCAAAGATCTCCTCTTCTTGATAATCTTTCTCATCAAGCCTAGTTGCCATAATATTTCTTTCATCAAGCAACTTTCTCATACTTACTCTCGCCTCTTTGTACTGCTCATAGTAAATATGAATTTGTAACTGCTCATTCCCAATAGTCTTGTCCAGTCTGTACTTTTCCATTGTCTTGATCTTTTCATTTAAGTCTTTAAGCTTTTCAAGAAATAGACTTAGCTCTGACACCAATTTTTGGAATTACTGGAATGATGTACTGAGAGGGGGGCGGTGAATCAGTACCTCTAAATTTTTTTTATGTGATTGGCCCATTAACCTTTGTGTCATTAGATTTGTATATTCACCTATCTTTATGTATGTGACATCATAATATAAGTTATTTACATGTGTAAACATTCAAGAAACATACATGAAAGTAATTAACACATAACACATGATATGATATCGCAAAAAACACCTGTTAGGAAGTAAAAACTACGTTGTGGATGTCACCCACAAAACTTCACTATCTGGAGAAAAGAAGGGAGCCAGTTAAGGCTTACAATTTGATCACTTCTAATGATCTACCTTGTTATGAGTATTAGAGTGGAGATCTATTAGGATCTACTTTGTTTGAAACATTAGCAACACCGTTAGGTGTGCACTCTGTTAAGAGATTTATCAGGAACTGTTAATTCCACCTTCTTCAAAAGGATTTCTTATGTGATACACTTCTTAGAATGCAACTACAACATAAATATTGATCTAATAGTATATGCAATCTCTAATTGCTGATAACAGATCCTATAAAGCTTACAATGTATAAGTAATCACCTTGGGTGATTGAATGATACCTTGTCCCTGCTCATCGGTAGCCTTGTCTGTGTTCTTGAGAACTAATAAGATCTATTTCTAAACTTTGCATGAATTCACTTCTATTTCTTAGATACTCTCCATGGGTACAAACATTTATCAACTCATTACCTATTACAAATTATTCAACATCTATATATACTAGTTTCTAGGTCCATTCTTGATTCACGCTTTTCAGATTAACTTTAGATCCAAGGTTTACAACTTGACCTTGATCTTTACTTAGTTATGTTTTAGATCCATTAGGACGCTTTAAAACATTTACAATATTCTTTCTTGACCCCCAAGTAATGTTTTAAAATAAATTAAAATCCTATAAATAGAGTTACAATGTTTTATCTGACGTGGAAAGTTATATCCACTTTTTGCAGGTCTTGTAACTGACTGTCGGTTCTGACGGTTGGGCTACTCTGTCAGACTATTGGTTTTCTTTCATTATTTTATCTCTCGGTCTCATTTTCCTTTGGTGTCCCTATTTTGAACTGTTCATTAGGTTCCTTGCCTTTTCTTCTTTTTCGGTGATGTTCACAAAAATGTACCGTCACTGATGTCCTTTCTACTTTGTCGTCGGTTCAACACTTGTTAGTGTTCATCGGGCAATACTATACTAAGAAATTTTATGTCAAGCATTGTTATCTCATCAGTTATGTAGTATGTTGTCCATCGGTTATGCCTATACTAATGACCTTAATCATGTTTTTTACTTAAGTATACTAGTGGAAAAACTTAATGTCATCAGAATAGACCACTTGAGTCCATTCAAATACCTTGCTAGTTTGATGTTGTCATCCTCCACCACTTGTTATCTTAAACACAACTTTTTGAATTCTTTGGTGTATTCTTGGACATCCAAATCTTTTTGTTTAAGATTGTGTCTTCTTCTATACAAATGAACCTCATAATCATCAGGTAAGTAAGTCTTCTTTATCTTGGTCACCATGCCCTTCCATGTGACTATAGGAATCCTTCCTTCATTTTCCCTTTCAGTTTGAACAAACTTCCACCATGTGAGGGCTGAGCATCTCATCCTAGATTTGTCCACCTTCACTTTTTGGGCCTCTATTATACCATCACATTTGAAATATTTTTCTATACTGTCAATCCAATCCAAAACTGAATCTTGATCCATTTGTCCACTGAATAGTGGTACACCCTCCAAAGCTTTGCCACTTAAGGCCTTTAGTTCTTTCAATAAGGGTTCTTCAGCAATAATAGTGTTAGGTGTTGGAGCTTCCTCCTCCAATTCAAGTCCTTTTTCCCTTTCTTCTTCTTCTTCCTTTTTTTCTATATTATCCTCCACTTTATCATCTTTGTCTTGGACTTCACCCAAGAGTTTCTCCATTTGAGACAATCTTTCTCTTAGAAACTTATTATCTTATTCTTTTTCTTCCACCTTTTTAGCTAACTCAGCGCTAGTCACCATGGTATTATCTTCTACTTATCCCACTGGTGTATTCTCTCCCACTGATTCAATAGGTTGAAACATCCACCACAAGCTTGATCTTAATCAAGCTCTGATACCAATATGATGTATGTGCTCCAACGTTTGCTTGCACATCTATCAAGAGACCTAGCTTATCTCTATTAAGATCCTAGTCTTCTCTAGAATCTTCCAAAGGCTTGGATGATGAACTAAGGCCTTATCTAGGTCCTATCCAAGAGCCCAACCCCTTTTGCTTCACCTTGAAAGACTAACACCATGTAGATTCTTCACTTCTTCTCCTACACTTAGAAGGATCTAAGTGCCAACTCCACACTAGCATTCAATAATCATTGCAGGGATGCTAAACATGTTGGAAACCTTCCATATGTTTCCATTTGTCTCCATTTTGAAGGGTCTCCTAGCCCTTTTCAGTCGATTTCAAGCTTTAGACCCTAAGAAGCCTAATTAGACCTAATTCATTGTAGCCTTTTGTAGAGACCTTTTTCCATTTCTTGCAAAAAATTTCAAAACAACCTGAAAATCTAATCCCACATTCACATACCCTTTTTGATTTTATAAAGGATTTTTAAATTTTTAGACTCCTAAGCCCTCCGTACATAGGGTTCCTCTTATCTAGGACCAATAGGGCTAATAGGCCTAATTAGTAGGACCTTACTGGTTTATTTCTCAAAGGTCCACCAAATGGATTGGTGAGTTCACAAATCTCTCAATAGGGAAATATTAGGTCATATCATGTTAGAATTAATCTTTCCTTGGTATGTATGTAATTAAAAGATATACCAAGGTCATGTCTTATATTTGTAATTCCTTTAATAAGGAAATTTAGATATTCCTCCTTAAGAGGATTCCTACACAT
>MU223644.1:2336056-2347853 GCA_018584345.1 Thuja plicata
TCTCTCTCTCTCTCTCTCTCTCAGTATTTTGGTAAAATCTTTTCTTGTGCATACTCTCTTGGATTATTTCCTTCTCATTTTCATTATTTTCTTTATATTTCTAACATATCACACCTAGTACTACAATTTTCCCATACTATACTTTCCTTCCCCGCATAAAATTCTCAATTCTTCACCTCCAAACCTCTAACCGGGCACTGTCAGCTCACCTAGGACTTGGTACTTAAAATAGCAACTTGACTCCACAAGAATCCCAAATCTACATATGTATAGAAAAATGACTCCCCTAACATATCCACCTAGCCTTAGGAATTTCGCATGGTTAGATTTCATGGGGGAGCCATGAAATGACAAATTGGTCAGGACAGGACCAGTGAGCACTCTGGGCTGAAAACAATTTATTTAAGACCTTAGATTAACTCCTATCAACTTACTTATTGAATGGAAAAGTCTTATAACTATCCTATGAACACAAAAAAATCACTAATTCAAAGCATTCAATCCATATGATGGCACTGTCACACTGAAAATCTTGAGTTCTTCACAAAATCAAAGTTGCAGAGCTATATTCACCATTCAAAACTTGTTACAATGAAATATCCCTTCTAGATTCAATCCTCTCCATACATTAGATGTCATATTCCATGTTTCTAGGGCCTATTGGTTGATCTCCTAGTCTTATATTCTAGGGTTATCCTAAGTAACCAAGTTGCATGCAACATTTGCAATAATTGTAAATGTTGTCATGACAACATTGTAACAACTTTTGGCATCTTTGCCATTATTCCAATTTCCTAATTCTTAGGACCTCTAACCTCTATATTTTGAGGAATCAAGTTCATTAATGGCCTCCAAGAATCTCTATTACAACATGAATGTGTTTAGGACACATTTAAAGCTCAAATCCATCATTAAGCTTCTAAGCCTAAGAAAATTAAAAAGCTACTAACAATGACTATTTTGGTGACCTTAGTCCTAATGACTAACTCACCTAGTGCACAATGCAATGACCTTCTAAGGTCTAACTAAACACACTATCTTCACTTGGCCAATGTCAAGTACAAGCCAAAACATTACAACTATGGGGGTTAGCCTCAGTGTCCTCCTGCACCACTTTATAGAGATAAATCTCTTTATCAAGATTCTTGGGTAGTTATGAAACCTGTTCATCTACCCATTATTCCCATTCCTATTTTTGGTTACAAATGTCATCTACCCAATATTTCCATTCTGAAAATTTCATATAATCCATTTTAAAATACATTACAATGCATTTATAAGAAATTAAAACATTTCTTGACATGGTTCCACGAAATCCTAAATAAATTAAACAAAGAAATATTATGCAACTTGGAAAAATGCTCAAGGGTTGAGGTTCCCCCGCATCATACTCCCAGGCTTAAAATATTTCCATGTCCCATGGAAATGCTCTAGGGAGAGTTCTACAAACAAATATTTTTTTGCTTTGTCTTCATCACTTGGTTAATGCTTCCTCTACATCCTCTTATGCTTTAACACGACTCCCATCAATGGAGTTTATGCTGGTTGTTGTCCACCACTTTTCATACTGTTGCTTCACACCACCACCATACTATCATCTTACCCATACAAAATTATAGAAGATGCTTCCCACACTTCTCTTAGTGGTTTCTCTCTTTGAACCTTCTACCCAGCTTCATCTTGATGAAGACAATACCAAGACCTCTCCTAAGATCTTCACGCGCAAGAACAATTCCATCCTTCTGCAGCTTGGATGGATCAACTCGCAATGAAGATCCCACACTACTTCTTGGTGTAGATTTCCTTCTACATGCTCATAATATTTTGAGCGCTGATACCATTTTGATGTATTGCAACATTAAACCCATTCTTTCATCTCTACAAACTACATTATTTCTCTTGAATCTACTTCGAAGATGTATGTATCTCTTCAAATTTCATCTTTTCTTCTCTATAAACATCATTTTTAGATGCTTAAAGTCTTTTCCATAATCCTTCGTTGAGCCAACTCATCGATATTTTATTGGTGTTGCATGCCTACGGTCAAATGCCCCATCAAAATTCATGAGGTTTCTGAATGAGGTACTTAAAGAGTACAATGGAAATTTCATAGTGGTCTTCTTAGATGATATACTCATCTATAGTAAGACAAGGGAAGACCACCTCAAACACCTTGAACTAGTTTTTAAGAAGCTGCAGGAGGAGAAGTTGATGCTCAACTTAGAAAAGTGTGACTTCATCAAGACATAGTTGGTGTACCTTGGTTTTGTACTATCTTAGGGAAACCTAAAGATGGATCCTAGCAAAGTGCACGCCATCATCAACTGCCCTACTCAAAGAACAAGCACTAAGGTAAGAAACTTTCATGGCCTAGCATAGTACTATAGAACATTTATTAAGAAATTTAGTGTAATATGTGCTCCTATGTTGGACACTATTAAAGTAGGCATGAAGACTAAGTTTATTTGGAATGAACAAGGTAACTATGGCTGAAAAAAGAAGATTGCAACCCAACCAATTTTGGGTTTTCCATGTTTTGAAAATCTGTTTACGATGGAGTGTGATGCCAACAATGTGGCAATTGGAGCTATCTTAAGCCATGAAGGAAGACCAGTGGCCTTCCACTCTGAGAAACTAAGTGAAGCTAAGAAGAAATATTCTTATTATGACCTAGAGATGTATGCTCTAGTCTAGTCACTCAAAAAATGGAGGCATTACTTGCTTTCAAAGGATTTCATAGTCTATTCAGATAATCAAGCCTTTAGTTTCTTAAACTCACAAGACATATTAAGTCATAATCATATGAAGTGGGTTGAATACCAGCAAGGATACACATTCAATATCAAAAACAAGAAGGGATTGCAGAACAAGGTTTCATACACCTTGAGTAGAAGAGCCCTTACTATCCAAGAGATCCAACTACAGAGCGTGAGAATAGAAAACTTCAATGATCTATATGGTGATGATGATGGCTTTGCAGACATTTATAGGGTATGTCAAGACTATCAGAATGATTTTCATAGTAAATATTCTAAATCTACTTTGCAAAGTAATCTCCTATTTAGTGGAAGTCAACTATGTGTCCCTAGAGGGTCTATAAGGGAGAATTTGATTAAGGAGAAACATAATGGTGCATTGAGTGGCCATTTTTGGGTCAGTAAGACATAAGAACTTATTCAAAGATTTTATTTTTGGCCAAAGATGAATGTGGATATTAGGAAATATGTTGAGAGTTTCATTGTGTGTCAGATGGCCAAGGTAATATCCACTAATGCTGGCCTATACCAACCACTTCCTATCCCAACTAGACTATGGGAATGTTTGAGCATGGACTTTGTGGTTGGATTTCTCAAGTCAAGAAAGGGAATGGATAGTGTCTATGTGATAGTAGATAGGTTTAGAAAAATGGATCACTTTGTTCCATGCAAGACAACCAACGATGCCAGTCAAATAGATTCTCTTTTGTTTAAAGAGGTTGTCAGAATACATGGATTGCCTTTGAGCATTGTGTCAGATAGAGACAATAAGTTTATGAGTCACTTTTGGAAGAATCTATGGAAAAAGTTGGGCACCAACTTATCCTTTGGATCTGTATACCTTCCTCAGATTGATGGTCAAATATAGGTAGTTAATAGGAGCCTTGGAAATCTCCTAAGATGCTTAACAAAAGAGTATGGTCAGACATGGGACCAACTCATAGGTCAAGATGAATATGCTTACAATGACACTGTGAACAGGACTACTGGTAAGAATCCTTTTGAAATCATATATGGCCTACACCCTAGGGGTATTTATGAGCTCAAATAACTGAAGGATGGAGTCAAAAAGCATTGGATATGCTAAGGAATTTGCATATTCTATGAAAGAAGTTCATGACACAGTTAGGAAGACACTGATTGAAAAAACTAAGAAGATCAAGAGAAAGGTTGATGAAGGGAAAAGGGATGTTCAATTCAAGGTGGGGGATCTAGTGATGGTACATCTTAATGAGGCTAGACTTCAGAAAGGAATCCCACACAAGTTACAGATGAGAAGGATTGGCCCCTGTACTATACTGGCCAAGTATGGAGAAAATGCTTAGAAGGTGGAGTTACCAGAGAACAGTGGCTTACCACCTATCTTTAACATTGTAGACTTGGTTCTATACAAGGGATGAATCCCTAATCTAGATCATATTTTGACTGAGGTCATCCAAGAGGTAGAAGAACTCCATTTTCCATCTACACTAGTCAAGAAGGAAGACTGCATACAAGAATCCATAATCTACAAGAAAAATAGGAAGAATAATTAGAAAGAGAACTTAGTGGAGTTGCAAGGAAAACTGGATGCATATGCAACATGGATAAATGAGTTAGAATTCAAAAACTTGGGCATTGATCCTGACTTACTCAATCCAAGGATGGATTGAAAACTTTCACTTAGGAAGTATGTTGTAGGTGCACCTAGGCCACCTACTAAACTCTAGATGTTTTGGCATGTAACTGACCTTGGCCAAGTCAGTGCATTTGTTTATTTTGGGCCTTTGAAGGTCTTGCAAGGAGTGTTACTAGTTTGATAGATATTGAGTCTCTAATCTAACCTATATAGTTAGTTACTTTATCGCTTAGGTTTTTTCTAAATGGGAAATATTGTCTAAATGTGTCCTAGACCTTAGCATAGTAGGAAAGATGCTTTTCTAGGCTTTTATGAGGTTGGTTCATCAAACCATATGGGTTAGAGGCCCTAAAGGATAGGATGGAAACATAAATGCAAAGATGCTCAAAATTGCTCAAAAGATGTCATGACAACATTTGCAATTTTTTGCAAATGTTGCATGCAACTCGACAACCTTGGGTACCCCTCATTGTAGGAGTGGGAAATTAATGGAAAAAGCCTAGAAACATGGAAGAATAATATTAAGGATGTATGTGACTCATTTCCTGAGGTAGAAGTGGATGTAAGAAAGTTTTAGAATAGTAAGAAGATCTGCAATTCTGTGTTGTTAGGTATATTCAATAATTTTGAGTTATAGAACATTTGGATGGATTAAACTGATCAATGTGATTATGGATTTGTGTTTAGTGGGTATATACAAGACTTTTTCATTGATTGAGAAAGCATTGTAGAGTTATTTTAGTAGCAGTAATAAATTGATTAGGATTTAGGGAGTCTGTTGGTTCAGTTTAGAGTAGTTTGTGTCTCCATGGCTCCCCCATGATATCTAACCATGGGAATCTCCTAAGGGTAGATGAATGTTTTAGGGGAGCCTATTGAAATTATATATATGAAAGTATAGGTCCTGAAGAGTTGAGCTAATATGTTTAAATCCATGCCCTGGGTGAGCTAGGACAGTCTATTTAGTGGTATGGCAGGGGAAAACAAGAGTACAAAGACAAGGGTGTGTATGGGACTACTAAACCAAGTGTGGGATGAGTGTCATTAGAGTCTCATAGACCCATATTGTCAATTTCAAAACCCACCCAATCCATTTGTATTGGTTTTTGCATAGAAATCAAAGAAGTGCTTGTGAGGAGCCAAAATAGGCCTAATAGCCCTACATTTAAGGACTTAGGTGTACGGACAGGTTGGGAACCCTAGACCTTAGAAATATTTTAGGTTTTCCAAAAGGTTATCTAGATCCTAGATTCTTTTTAGGGGTTGTGTGGAATGTTTTAGAGAAAATCTTGAAAAACCCTCTAGATAGGGCTAATTGGTGTTTTAGGCCTAATAGGACAATTTGGGTGCAATTTTGAAACTTGACCAAGTAGGGATTGAAGAACTATGGGATTTGAATTGTATGGATGTATAATGAACATAAAAATAGTATACAAGACCCTTGTAACATGTATGGAATTGGTTTGAAAAGTTTAGGATTGGAATTCTTCAAGGCCAAGAAGAAGCATTAAGACAAAACTTGTGATGGAGGTCCTTCAAGGTGAAACACAATAGTTGTAACTCTTAGGGAAGATTTAGGAGTAGTCATAGGCTCAGTGTTTATAGAATTGTGACTTCCTAGAGTGGAGTTAGGATCCTAAAGTGGATTAGGACAAGCAAGGTCCTGTCTAGTATATTGTGAAGCACACCTTGGGAGCATTTCTATCACATCTCTGGCTCGCCTAGGGCATCATTGTAAAACTAACTTGATTTCCTTCCTGGGCCCATTCTTCACTATATAATATTTACAATGAGTCATCTTCCTAATTCCAAAGGCCCACAAAGAATCCATAGAATAACGAGAAGTTATGTCCCCATTTTGAGAAACTGCCTAGTTTAGACCTGTGCTAGTGTAGGAATGAAAAATTTTTACATAAGAAAGGAAATATGAAAAAAACAAAGTCACATGTAGAATAAATAATTTACACACAATAACTCATGCACCAAAGAAAATTCAGATTTAAATCCATTAAACACCAAAGTTCAAAGAAAATGCTTAATTGTAACTATTTTTTTAGTAACATAGTCTGTACATAGAAATTTAAAAATAAACCAACCTCATAGAAAGGTCGAGGGAGGCCTTATATAGTTGACAATGACCCTATCTCAATGGTTTCAGACAATTAGAAACCCAAATCCTCAAAAATACATCCTTGCAAGAAATGTTGTCAATTTCATCAATATTGTCAATGACAACATTGACAACTTTTACAACTTTCAAGGATTCCATAGAGAATTCCATAACATTCCAGAAATGAGGCAAAAATTTCAAGATTCAGTCTCTATTGGAAGAGGATGAGCCACAGCTGAAGACTCCGAGAATTTTTTTGTTGTATCTTCTAGCTGTCTTTCTCTATACATTGCATACCGATGCCTTCATAGCATTGTTTTCTTGCGGCCCATTCGCGGACTTATATAGAATCCACCATCTCGTGGGTTGATGAACACATGGGCATGCATGTTACATTTACCACTTTTTCCTTCTTATAAGGCCAAAAATTTACAATAAGGCTCATTGTCTTTTGCGACTCTTTCTACCATGACGATCGATGCATGGCATCTATGGGGTATTAACTGACTCCACCATTTATTGATATCCTTGCATGGATTATATAATAGTTTTTCAAAACTGTTTAATGCACTCAAAAAAATAACTACATCTTAAATTGAATCTTTTGCAAATGAAATGGGTTCCATCGTCCCAAAATCAGGACTGTTATAAACAACTTACACACAGAGAAAACTGTATTTTCCTCTATCATAACGTCCCTAATTCAGGACTGTCAAAAATTGATGCTTAAGCCAAAAAGGGGCAATGTAATCTTGACTGTTATAAAAAAATCAAGACCCAATTCATTAACTATTAATTTTCATTCATCAAAAGTTGTAATAAAAAACCAGATAGCAATCCATAAATATGGAACTCTTGAAACTGATTTGTGCAAGAAGCCGACATTCAAGAATGAGAGATATACCAACAAAACTTGCCAAACCTATTTGATTGATTTAGAAATTATTAAAAACAAACATTAATGGCTATCTAACCTTTAGCCAGAGAGATGATTCCTTTTCAAAACTTTTGCACTCTCTCCTCTATTTCTTGTAGCTTCTCTCTCTCTCTCTAATATTTTGTTACATCCCTCTCTCTTTATAGAGATGATTCTCTTTGTCAAGATTCTTGGGTAGTTATGAAACTTGTTCATCTACCCATTATTCCCATTCCTATTTTGGTTACAAATGTCATCTACCTGATATTCACATTCTACAAATGTCGTATAATTAATTTTTAAATACATTACAATGCAATTATAAGCATTGAAACCATTTGTTGACATGGTTCCACGAAATCCTAAATAACTTAAAAAAAACAATATTATGCAACTTGTAAAAATGCTCAAGGGTCAAGGTGCCCCCACATCATACTCCCGGGCTTAAAAGATTTCCATGTCCCATAGAAATACTCTTGGGAGAGTTCTGCAAACAAATATTTTGTTTCTTTGTCTTCATCACTGGGCCAATGCTTCCTCTGCATCCTCTAATGATTTCACACGACTCCCATCAATTGAGTTTATGGTGTTTGTTATCCACCACTTTTCATGCTACTGCTTCACACCACCACCATACTGCCATCTTATCCACATAAGATTCTGGAAGATGCTTCCCACCCTTCTCTTAGTGGTTTCTCTCTTTGCACCTTCTATCCAGCTTCATCTTGATGGAGAAATACCAAGACCTCTACTGAGATATTAACGCGCAAGAACACGTTTGTCCTTCTACAGCTTGGATGGATCAAATCGCAACAAAGATCCCACACTACTTCTTGGTGTAGATTGCCTTCTACATGCTCAGAATCTTCTAAGATCTAATACCATTATGATGTATTGCAACATTGAACCCATTCTTTTATCTCTGTAAAGTGCATTATTTCTCTTGAATCTACTTCGAAGATGTATGTATATCTTCAAATTTCATCTTTTCTTCTCTACAAACATCATTTTTAGAGGCTTACAATCTTTTCCATAATCCTTCACTGAACCAACTCATCGATGTTCGATGAGTGTTGCATGCCTACGGTCTCTACATGACCGAGTAATCTTATCACCATTGTAACCACAACCATATCCTAATCATGATAATGTCGATATAACAATATCAACTTGAAATCATGATCCATGCCTACTTGCTGAATCAAACTCACTGGCAGGCAATTTACATTTACTGATGTTTCATTCTTTGCGAGTCCTCCAAAGTTTACGACTATGTTTACACTATAAACAAAATATTCTCATTACCCTTTCGATATTCCAATACAAATATCGTAACTTCTGCATCTTCTCCCTTCTGTAAGTTTGTATCTTCTAAATGTCTTTCTCTATACATTGCATACCAATGCCTTCATACAATTGTTTTCTTGCAGCCCATTCCCAGACTTAGATAGAATCCACCATCTCGTGGGTCAGCGATAACATGGGCATGCACGTTACGTTTGCCATCTTTTCCTTCTTGTAAGGTCGAACATTTACCATAAGGTTCGTCGTCTATCGCGGCTCTTTCTACCATGATAGTTGATGCATGGCATCCACACGGTATTAACTAACTCCACCATTTTCTGATATCCTTGCATGTATTATATAACGGTTTTTCAAAAACATTTAATGCACTCAAACAAATAACCACATCTTAAATCAAGTCTTTTCCAAATTAAATGGCTTCCTTAATCCACAGATTGGGACTGTTATAAACAATCGACACACTTCAACAAAACTATATTTTCCTCTATCATAACATCCCTAAATCGAGACTCTCAAAAACTGATGCTTAAGCCAAAAATGGGCTACATAATGTTGACTGTTATCAAAAACTCAAGACCCGATTCATTAACAATTAATTTTCATTCATCAATAGCTGTAATAAAAAACTAGATAGAAATCCATAAATGTGGAACTCTCAAAACCGATTTGCCTCATTTCTTGAATGTTATGGAATGAACTTCAAAAAATGGGTGTGTGTATCTTAAAACCTTTAGTGGACACCATACTGCCACCCTGGTTTTTGGTTTGGGACAAGCTTGGTCCCACCAAGCATGTGCTTGGCCCAACAAAAATATGGCTAAGGCACTCGAATATAAAAAAATTTCCTTGTCGTAATTTTTTTGAGGCCTTCCCAAATGAATTTTGTGATGAAACTAAAACCCATTACATTTCTTATTGTACAAATTATAAAAGTATAAATTTCATAGTGATATGAATACTCTGTATTATTAAAATATTTATTTAGCCAAAGTTGTACCTAAACTTGAAATAGTAAGGTTAACTAAAATTTTAATAACTTTATTTATTTTAGTTGTTTTGAGAAATGAATTATATGAAATTAATCTACATAGAATTTCCTTCAAGATAAAAAAAATTTAAAAAGTTAAGTATTCATCAAAGTATGGTGGTCGTACACCATAGGTAAATCAAAAATGTACTTTATAGTCAATTAAAAATTAAAAAATAAAGTATTCAATAAAATAAAAGGCATAAGTATTTTCATCAATATTTTTTGTTTTAGTTACCTTATCTTAGAAGGATTCACAAAAATTCTATTATTTACTTCAAAATAGGGTGGTTATCCATGTGTAGTGTATGGTCCTGAAACATGCATTTTGAAAATTGGGTTTTTAAACATGCCTACTAAACTGCAACTTCTACCATGTGGGTATTAAAATAAATTACATATTTTAAAAGTAGACTCCGATTACTACATTTTCTATCTTCAATGTGTTCAAGATTCAATCTTTAAGTGCCTCAAATTTTGTTGTCAATTGATAAAATATTTGTCAAACAGGGAAAGCACTTCTACTTTTTGCCCAAAAGTGGGACTCAACTTCTTGAAGCCACACATAGAGATCATTACATTCAAGACCAAGTCATGGACAACTACAATCAAGTCTAATAGTAGCCAAAAAAATTCACAAATTCCATATACCATCACCAAGCCTCTTGTCAAGGTGAAATTTTAGTTGTGTAAAGGGTACATTTTCCAAAATAACTACTAAGAGGGAAGTATTAGCATAACAAAAAACTATTACATTGTTTCTATATTTTCATTTCTTAATGGTTTTCTGCTAGCTCCCTCACTCTAATGTTGCTGAACTACTCAATGGTGTCATTTTGTATATAATTTGTATTATATAATAATGAAATCATCACATTGTATTTGATATTCCATTTGTGCACTTATATCTAGTATTAGAGTAGAGAGATAAGGATGTATTGCATAGTATTTATTAAAACCACCATGAGAAGAGATTTTTATTATAGAGAAATGCATGTGAATGACAACAACTTTTCCTAGTAAAGAGGCTGATAAGCCAAGGTCATTGTGCATAGTCTCCACACAGAATGCATAGAGAGACAAAGGAAAAAACTTAGAAAATCTACAAATGTTGAAAACACATCATTTTTTTTGCTATTTTTTTGTGAATCTACAACACAGGGGTTGTAGATCATGAAAATAATATGCTGAAATTTTTGCAAAATATTTTTTTCTTTTCTTAAGTTTAAAAAGTACATATTTTATGGGGGATAGTTGTATCCATCCAAGTCTACGAATCATTCAATCTATTTTTTGTGAAGAAGATTGTCAACGGTGTAGCCACACACACACACACACACACACACACATATATATATATATTGTAACCTCCTGAACTTGGTTTGTTCCAACTATGGACCCTATTTGCCCTAAGTGTGATCATACCCTTGATTATGTCCAAATGACCCTGTTACTACTTGGCATAATTCTTCAAATCAATTTAATGTCCTAGGTGATTTTTATCACTAATTTGTATTAACTATTATAGCCATATGATTCAAATCAATTCAAACTAGTTAAATCAAACCAAATCCAAACATGGTTATAGTATTTAAATTAAATAAATTCCTAAATCAATTACCCACTTGCAAATAACCCCTTCCCCTAGCCTATTTAATTTAATTAAAGTGGCTATTGTCCCCTAATTATTAAACAAAGGAATTAATTTGTTTGAATAATTAGTTCCTATTTTTGAATGAATTAAATAAGTTTAATTCATTTAATTAATATTCCCTTAAACCCCAACCTAACCTATCTCAACCACTTCGACCCTGGGTTCTAACCCTTCTCAACCCATTCACCCTTGCTAATCTAATTCTAATCCTAATTCTAACCCTAACCCACCTCCTAATGTTTTCACATTCCATTAAGGAATGATTAGCAACTCAACCCACTTGACCACTTTCTCAAGCTTGACTTTCTCAAGTCCACCTTCTCAAGCCACCCTCTTACACCCTCCCCTTGCTTCTTTAAGGCTTTCATTAATGCCTCATTAATGAAGATGCCTTAAGCCTATGTCTCCTCC
>MU223644.1:2347903-2361003 GCA_018584345.1 Thuja plicata
TCCTCCATGACTTATTAATGCCCAAGGCATTAATGACTCTTACACCTCCATTAATGACTCCCTCAACTCATTAATCCACCTTGTCTCCTCTCTCTCTCTCTCTCTCTCTCTCTCTCTCTCATTATTCTATAAATAGAATCCATTTTTGAGAGAAACTAAGCCTTCAACTCATATCCTAAATGCAATGTTATGCTATTAGATTAATCTTAGACACATTTTTCACTTCTTATTTCATGCTTTCACATTGTTCTTATTTCCATTCTTAGAGCTAGAATGCATGTTTTCTCATATTTTAGCTTGTTTTTAAACTAAAATCCTTCATGCTTGGTCATATATATCACTGATTGTAGCATAATCTGAGGGCTATTATGTTACTAATCACACTCTTCTTAGTTAGAAGGCAATAGGTCAATATTAGTTTGTTTTGTATGCTTGTCTAACCTTTTTGAACTAATGTAATGACTTATTGATGTGTTGTGTCTCTCTTATGAGGTACATAATATACACACACATTTTTGGTGCCCACCGTGGGGCTCGATTTCCAACTTGGTCTCATTTTATAACACTTTTTTGCTAATTTGTATGCTCAAAATTTTGTCACAAGATCATTTTTGATCATTTAGGATCGCATCCGGAATACGCCATCATACCGTGGAAAACTAGGCTCACATCCGGGATTTCCTGGATCATTTCCAGTTTTGTCTTACATCTGGTAAGCAAGGGATCGTATTTGGTAAGGAAGCTCACATACATTATGCTGCATTGCATTCAGTAAAATTTTAGGATCGCATCTGGTTAAAAAGCTTGTACATTTCGTTTGCCTAATCCTAACATTTTGACAAAGTTGTGTTTTTGGTATCTTGCAGCTTAACAAGTGTTTACAGGTTGTTTTTGGAGGTTTTCATGGGAGTTGAACTAAATGCATACTAACTTGGTTTTACAGGTTGCCAACCCCCCATCTTGACCTCTATTTTACTTGCTTTCAAACATAAAATACATATTCCAATTTATCACTAAACTGACTAGAGGATTATGCTCTTTTCCTTTTAAGGAAAATCAGAAACTCATACATTAGTTTATGTATTGAATAGAATTTGGGGTAAATGAAAAAGAAAACACATCACCTAATTCTTTTTGGAAACATTAAATGAACAAAACAAAGCACTAAATATGTGGGATTAAAGAACAAGTTCAATCATTTAATTCTTTTTGGATTAGTTATTTAACAAGCAAACTCACTAAATTTTGTGGTTAATTGAACAAAGAAAACTTTCCTTTTCAAGCATCTTGTTTTCTTTAAAGTAGGAACAACTAAATCAAGCTCAACATAGCTTGAAGGAATGAACTTTGCTTTGAGTGTTTTGGGAGAAAACGACTTAGATTAGGAGAGTATGCTCTTCTTCTTCGGAAGAATCAGAAATCCAGACATCCAAAGCTTGTCAATCCTAGTTACATACATTTAAACAGTAGAGGTCCTACTGGTTGAGGAAAAAATCTCCTGGGAATGACACAAGTGAGGACAGGTTTTATGCCAACCCTTCCAACTCACTATAAATAGTTGCTTCCTCGTAGGCCAAATCCTCGGAAGATGGAACTGGTTTTGTTCGTGGAATTTCAACATCATTCCTTGAACATATCTGGGTATATGTAGAGTGGAGCCACTTGAATATTGCTTGCGAGACTACATATATTTAGGTACTCATAGGGCTATACACCTGAATTTTTCCTTGTGCAATTCTATGGGGGACAGTTTCGAACGGATTGCCCAATAATTTACAACTTCAACTAAAAGAATTCCTGATTCATCCCCGAAAGGGTGATAATATTTTTGCAATGCAAAAAATAATTGCCCCAAGACACTCATCATATTGTACCCTCACTTGCATTTGGAGTCGGCTAATACAACATCATGACTGGAGCCATTGCGTGCTTGGTGATGGTTGTATTCTCATTAGCATTTGAATGTGTACCTGAGTCAACGAGCAAAGATTTTCATCCTCCACCTAGAGAATAGGAAAAGAAGAGTGTTTGTTTCACCCTCTTAACAATGCAAAATTGTTTAACATGTTCAAAAGATCATTAAAAAGATAAGCTCCTCAAAATAATCAACGAATTTCAAACCTTGGAGTGCAAGTGTTTTCACACCGTACAACACCTCTTAACGCAATCTGGAAACAAGCAACTTCACGCACTTCAAAAATGAACTTTTCAGAACTGACCCAAACTAAAAAAGACATCATAAGATTGTATCCTATATTTCCCAAGTCACATTCAGTTTTTAGGATCGTATTTGGTACTCTGGATTGTATTTAGTCAGCAAGAAGTCACATACAAATTCTAGGATCGCATCTGGTACCATCAGAGGCTCGCATCTGGGAGCTTGCATTTAGGATAGTGGGTGCTTGTAGGAGTTTTTCTTAGGAAGTTTGAGTTGATTAGGATACCCTTTTTTCTCTTTATCTGGTTCCTGTTATCTCTTCTGGTCTCCCTGGTATATTTCAAAATACTTTCAAAACATCTACCTTGCATGCTTAGTCAGTCTTTCACGATCAGTTCAATACGTGTGGTCTACCTATTTTATATCAACAACTTGGTTCCCAGCTCACTATCAGGGCATTCTAACCCTCTAACACTGGAATAATTTACATCCACCAACAACAAACAGTTACTTTTACCTAGACATGCCCACTTGAATGATCTGAAATCCTTACTTGCACTATTGGGAAACATTAACAAAGTTGAGAAACAAACTTCATGGTTAGCACCAGACGCAACCAGTACACAACTAAAGGATCAAAACTGCCTCCTAAAACACCACACTTTCAAGGAGAAACATCTCACATTTCGCTTCTTGATCTAGATTCCCCTCAAATGGATAGCAACACTAATGAATGGAGTAAGGATTTTGAGGGTTATAATGATGGAAAACACGAAAAATCTGAAGGAACAAAAGAGGAAGAAAGACCCAAGTTTGAACATATATTGTTTGGATCAGACAGTGAAGAGGAGATCCTTGAAGAGGAATACAAAAAACTCAAAGTAAATGAATCCAAAAGCTATTGGAATGGATAATTAGTGACGATAGAGAAAAATACTTCCTCAATCTAGCATCCATAGGTGTCAAATTACCCAAGGATTATGATGTAGAAAATCTCAAGGAAAAGGAAGTACCAAACCCAATATCTATTCTCACCAAACAGCTCAATCTAATGCAAATGGATCTCACAAATCTCAAATAGGAGAAAGAGAAACCCAAAACAAAATACTCTTTGGAGGTCATTTGTCCATTTCCTTTTGATAAGAGTATCACTATGGTCCCGTTTCCTCCCAATGTGGCAGGGCCAAAGTATGACAAGTACACATGAGAAACTGACCCCCATGACCATGTAAGGGAATTCTATGCTCTACGCATTGAGTACATGCATGAACCCACATACCTCATGTGACTATTTCTAGGAAGTATAGGAGGTAATTCCATGGAGTGGTTCTGAAAACTAAACCCTAAGGTCAAAACATTTGAGGAGTTGATCCAACGGTTCAGTCAACATTACTCCAACATCCAACATGATGTAACTATGATGGACCTATGTAACACCAAACACCAAACTGGAGAATCATTCACACACTTCCTCCAAAGATGGAGAAAGATTTTTGCACGATATTCGAGGGCCATTCCCGAAATGGAGAAGATGGAAATCTTCATTAATAATCTAGTGCCTGAATTGAACTATGCTCTACAAATGCAAGACTCTCCTAGCTTTGATAGAATGATTAAAAATGCCCTTTGTATTGAGGAAGTCATGGTTAAAAGAGGGGAAATCACCCTTCAAAATGAAAACAAAAGCAACAACTCCAACTCCAAGCCTAAATGGTGGAAACAAAACAAGAATGTTGTTAATGACGGAGTAGTTTATGCCTCTAACATTAATTCTAAACCCGAGGCATTTAATCTGACCAATGGAATGCAAGCAAGCAAAGATGCTAAGGTAACACCTCTCGTCCCCAAAGCAAACAATAATAACAACAAGGAACGAACATGGAATTCAAAACCCCAAAGAATATTCACTCCTTTGGGGGAGACTCTTGAGACCATTTTGAAAACATTGGTGGATAACAAAGTTCTTACAATTCCTGATTCTAAACTGTGGGAACCAATGGTCAAACCCAGGTGGTGGGATGATAATTCCCATTGTGTTTTCCACAAAAAAAAGGGACACAAGACTAATAATTGTCTCAAACATAAACATGTCATCCAAGACCTCATCAAAGGAGGTAAGATCAAAGTAGATGGACATACTACCAATGAGGATCATATAACATTCACCAAACCCTTTCCTAATTATAATCAAGGAGAAACATCTAAAGGGAAGGGTAATGAGATAAACTACACCTATTCCAAAAGTGAAAATGTGATTAATATGCTCAACATTAAAACTGAATCCATCAATGTGATCATGATTAAAGGTGTCTCATCCCACTCAAATGTTGTAACATGGAGCCAAGCACAGGTTACAATCAAAGGACCTCCAAAACTAACATTAACATCAACATCCAAGGTTCCTATTGTAATTATTCCTAAACCAGCAGCAAGACACATGGTCACAATTCCTGGAGAAAAATATGACTTGGTAGACCAATTGCAATGAACCTCTACCAAAATCTCTATCTTTGAGTTTCTCAAGATATCCATGGTACATAGGGAAATCGTAGAACAAGCCGTATACACTGCTAATGTTCCAAAAGATATTAACATAGACATGTTCCAAGTGATAGTCACTCATATCTTAGCGCCACACTACCTCTCCTTTTCTGAAGAGGATGACAAGTCTTTGAACCATCCACACAATCAACCCCTCCATATCGAAGTCCTTATTCATAAATCCCATGTTAGATGCATATTGATAGACGGAGGCGTAGGATTGAATATCTGTACACTGGAACTAATTAGGAGACTAGGTCTCTCAGAACAAACAATTGACACTAGAAAAAAGATAACCATCAAAGCTTATGATGAGGAAGAAAGATCCTCTAGAGGTCTTATTACTCTACCTATTAGAGTCAGACCAATCCAGAGGAACGTCATATGTCAAGTTCTAGATTTACCATTGGCCTACAATACCCTACTAGGGAGACCATGGATTCATGAAATGCAAGTTGTACCATCCACTTATCACCAATGCATAAAATTCCCACATAATGTGGTGGAAGTGACGATTCTCATAGATGCTAACTACACTTGCAACAATATCAAAGAAGGTAGCATGATCCCACACAACAAAGAGGGTATAGATGCAGATGCTCCTAAAACTACCAAGGACATGGTTATGAAGAGTTTTAGCAAAACGTTGAAACTTGAAGAAATTGGTATGGGAGAGTACAAGCTGGACCTGACTCCCTCACTGACAGACCTTCCGGTGTCACCAAGATCCTATGGGAAACCTTCATAGACATTCACACCTACAGCATCCAAAGAGATAGAAGTACACAAGGCAACTGGCATGGTAAAAGAATCCACATCTTCTTCAGATAACACAGAAGAATAGACAGTCTTGGATTGGATTTACAAAGGTGAACCGGTGGAATCTGAGATCAAACATGTAAAGATATCCCCAGAACAGTATGGAAAGGGATATGATTTCCTCACACAAATGGGATACAAAGGAAAGGGGCCTCTAAACGACACCGGATGAGGGATCATTGAACCTATACCTATGGATTTCCACAACACTAGAGATAAAATAGGACTGGGGTTTAATGCTAAATTGATAAACTTGTTTCCAAAGAGAGTCCACCTTTTGAGACAGGGAGCGATAAAATAGATGAAATAATACTATAACCATGGCCTTATGAAAGATTATTACATGTTGGTACAGAAAATCTAGAATATTAAGGAGAACACTATGTACCTAGCTTTAAGGTACCACAGGATATTCATGCTCCTTTGCTAACACAACCTCCCATTCAAGAGGTAGGAGACACCATAGCAACAATCACTCAAGAGATACCCCGGCCATAGAATTTACATCCTAACTAGGGGCAATTGGTCACAATTTCACATGTCCTTGATCTACCCCACTTTGATCTACAAATAGCTAATCGAGTACATTAGATAGCCATTGCTGAATACTTAAATAGATCTGATGATGATGTCACAGACTCTCATGACTATGAATGGGATCGGCTATCTATTGGCTCTAAAGATATTGGAATCAATACAATTCACATGTTTGAGGCTCATTCAGCTCCTAGAAAATGATCTTACACTCCTCTCCATGATACTGATCCTCCTGAAGAAGAAGAAAAGTTCCTTCCCCCGATCATTGATGAACACATTGGTGAATACATAAGTCTAGAAGAATTTCATAGGCCCCACAAAAGAAACCTCCATTTATAGAGAGATGATGATGATACTTCTATGGATGAGTCGCTAGATTTTGATCCATATATGACTAACAAAGACCCTTTTAACAATGATCTCACTCTTATTGATCTAAATATTGAAGAAATTAACTTAACAGATCATGTCATGTCGGTTAATGGTCTTGATGCTAGCATGATGTTGTCCTTCCCAGAATCTGACTCCCTAACATTGGTACTTCTAGACCTAATTGATTGGACTAAAATAGATACTACTCCTATCCTCGACTTTTCCAATGACCACTCCCTAGCTTGTTATCTCAATGTTTGTGAACCTTACCCTTCTTCCACCAATGTAAGGAGCAAGAACACGTAACAGGAAGATATCAAGTTTCTTAGTCACAAACTGAAAAAGAAAAAGAAAAAGAAGACTGATGGTGAAAACCACTCTGTAGTAGTATCAGATCCCAAAATAGTAAAGAAAAAAGACGTATCCAATGGTTAAAACCTTTCCAAGGCACCAAAGGGTGAGACTCTTGATATTCTCCTGGAACACTTTTAGGAAAGATCTTCAGTATTCATTGAACCAACATAGCCAGTAAACTTGGGCACTGTTGAAAATCCTCAAATAGTTCATCTAGCACAATCTTTATCAGATGAAGAGAAGGTATAGTTCACAGAGTTCCTGAAAGAGAAGAAGATTAACTTTGCATGTTCTTACACTGATATGCAAGGGCTAGATCCTAATTTCATCATGCACCACTTATCTATAGCTCTTGGGATCAAGCCCGTAAAACAAAAACTTAGAAAAATGCATCCTCATGTTGCATTATTTGTGAAAGTAGAACTAGAAAAATTGTTGAAAGATGGATTTATTCAAGTCATTGCCTATGCAGGGTGGATCTCCAATGTGGTCCCCATTTCTAAATCTGATAAATATATCAGGATCTATACAGACTTAAGAGACCTAAACAAAGCATGTCTTAAAGATGACTTCCCTCTACCAAACATTGACATGATCATAGATCTTACAGCAGGCTTTCAGATGTATTCATTAATGGATGGATTTTCAGGCTATAATCAAATCAAGATCACCCCTGAGGATGAAGAGAAAACCGCATTCACGTGCGCATGGGGTACCTTTTGCTGGAATGCCATGCCTTTTGGGTTAAAGAACGTCGGTGCAACATATCAAAGAGCCACAACAAAAATATTCTATGACATGATGCACAAGAACATGGAGGACTATGTAGATGACACGTTGGCTAAATCCAAGGAGAGAGGTACCCACATTGCTGACCTAAGAAGGATATTGGATCAAATGGAATAGTTCCAACTTAGGATCAACCCAAAGAAATGTTCCTTTGGGGTCCAATCAGGGAAGGTCCTAGGATTCATAGTATCCACGAAGGGAATCGAGGTAGATCCTGCAAAGGTAAAGGAAATTCTAGACATGGATCCTTCACGTAATATCAGTCAAATGAGGATGCTACAAGGGAGACTTTAGTCTATCAAGAGATTCATCTCCCAACTTGCAGATAGGGCATAACCCTTTACTAAGCTACTACATAAAGGGGTTACCTTCAACTGGGATGAACACTCTGAAGCAAACTTTAGAGAATTGAAAGGGTACCTGGCGGCTCCACCCATTCTTATGGCACCTATTCATGGAAAACCCTTACTCCTATACATTTCAGCTACAACTACATCCCTGGGAGTATTATTGGTGCAAGAAGATGAAACAAAGAAAGAACGATCTATCTACTACATTAGTAGAACACTAGTTACTTGTGAGCTCAATTATAGCATTATTGAAAAAGCGTACTTAGCAGTCGTCTTTGCATCACAAAAATTGAGACACTAGATGCTCTCTCATACAGTGAAGCTCATTGCTAAGATCAGTCCTCTAAAGTATCTTTTGAGTAGAATAGCATTAATAGGATGTTTCGCAAAATGGTGCCTGATTCTAAGTGAGTTTTACATTGAGTATGTGGAACAAAGAGCTATCAAAGGACAAGTACTTGCAGATCAATTGGTTGATTCACCACTCCAGGATGATGAACTGTTACTAATTAAATTCCCTAATAAAACAATCATGCATCTCACTGAACATCCATGGAAAATGTACTTTGACGGTTCATTCAATCAACAAGGATCTGGAGTAGGGGTCCTCTTTATAACTCCACAAGGATACAAGATTCCCAATTCTTACAAATTAATGTTTCCATGCACCAACAATATGTTAGAATATGAAGCATTGGTCAACGGCCTCAAGCTAGCTATGGAATGGAAGATCATTGAGTTACACGTGTATGGTGACTCCCAACTAATTATCAATCAAGTCAATGGGGAGTATCAAACAAAAGATGAAAATTTGATTCCCTACAAGAAAATGGTTGATGATCTGAAGAAGTACTTTGTCTTCCTCACCTTCCAGCAAATACCAAGATCAGAGAACAAGGCTGCAGATGCTATGGCTACCTTGGTATCTATGTTACAACTGGAGGAGCATCAATTCCACTATGACTTCTTGGTGGAAGAAATATCCTATCCTGCCTTTGCTAACCCTGAATACTAGATAATATGTACCTTAAAAACCCCAGATCAATCTCGGTATGCTAGTATCATTGCTTACCTTTTTGACCAAACCATTCCCATCGATCTATCTAGAAATGAGAAAAGATCCCTGATTAGGACATCATTATGTTACATCCTCATAACTAACAACCTATATCGACGTGGTCTTGATGGTACACTTATTTGGTGTCTAGAACTTGAAGAGTCCAATCTAGCATTAAAAGATGTCCACGAAGGTGTATGTGGATCACACTCGAACGACTTTTCATTAGCTAAGAAACTACTCAGAGTAGGCTATTATTGGCCTACCATGGAGAAGATGCTATTTAGTTTTCAAAAGCATGTCTTAAATTCTAGACACATAGAAACCTTATCCATCCTCCTGCCAGAGAACTTATTCCTTTCATAACATATTGGACATTTCAACAATGGGCCTTTGACTTGGTTGGACAAATATATCCCAACTCTTCAAATGGACACAAGTTTATAATCATAGCCACTTAGTATTTCACAAAGTCGGTTGAAGTCATACCGCTAATCAAAGCCACTAGAAAATGGGTGGCTATGTTCATTCTAAACTACATTATTTGTAGATATGGGATACCCTCTTCAATTGTAACAGACAATGGGAGCCAATTTATAAATCAGGACATTGATGACCTTTGTGAACAGTTCCATATTACTTAACATTGCTCCTCAATCTATTAGCCTCAAGGTAATGGACAGGTTGAGGCATCAAATAAAAATATTCTCAAGATTCTACATAGAACTGTAAGTAAGTCTAGCAGAGACTGGCATCTACAACTGAATCTGGCACTATGGGCCTATAGAAGAAGCATAAGAACACCAACTGGAGCCACGCCATTTTCTCTAGTCTATGGTGCTGAAGTAGTACTACCCATTGAGGTTGAAATCCCATCTTTGTGGATATCTTTACAAGGAATGGTTACTGACAAGCAGTACTGCATAGATAGGGTAAATTCTCTGGACTTGCTAGATGAATGCCAACAACAAGCGTTTGATCACCTCAAGGTATATCAAGCATGTATGTCCAAAATTTACAACAAAAAGGTCAAACCATGCAAATTTGAAGTGGGAGATCTCGTCCTCAAGGAGAATCCTAAGAACCAGCCTAATAGGGAGCAAAAAGGAAAGTTTGAACCTAACTGGCTGGGACCTTATGTCATCACTGCCACTTTTGGGAGTGGAGCTTACCAGTTAGCTACACCTAAGGGAGATGTTCTTCTAGATCTTATCAACACTCTACATTTGAAGTGGTTCTATGCTTAATGTTCAGCTAGCAGAGCCTGTACAACAAAAATTTCTTGCAAAATACCAAAAACATTTAGAAAATTGATCTTGAAGAAATCCAAAAACAGTGGAAAAGATCCTTCAAAAAGGGTATCCTTGGTGAAAACCTGGTAAACAGGCGCCTTGATACTACAAAAACATTCAAAAAAGAAAAAATAGCAAAAAAATTGAAAAAGAGAAAAGTGCCTTGATGAGCACCTGGTAAAATAGGCATCTTGGTAGAAAAAAGAAAAAGAAAGAAAAAGATCTTGCCAAGTGGTGAAAACCTAGCAATCAGGCATCACTTGTGTTCTACGCTCCATCTATCAATGCACTACTAATACTAGGCCTTCATAATTTTTCCTATGCTCATACGCTGCCTTCATCTTCCTAAATGATTATCTTATCCTTGCTTGGGATTTGTCTATCTTTACGTCTTAGGAATAAGTCATTCTGCACTGGGGGCATCTTTGCTGGCATAGTCAGTTGCGGTTTCGAGGTTGCTCTAGGATGGTTTGCCTCACAAACATAATGTTTCTTGATACATACAAGACAATGTCAATTTCCAAAACATCGGACATGACATTTGCATTAAACGGACGTCCTACGAGGCTATATTGAATCGCAAACATGAACGAATTATCTTATCAATGCATAGACATGGAACACCATATTGCTTGTATTACAATTTTTTGATTGATGAATCTCTACTGTGTTTGATATATGAATGAACAAGTACTACCTAAACACATAGTTTGCTTTTGGTTTCATTATGATTGTTTTATGTCCTGATGATGTTTTCAACTAGGGGCATCTAAGTAAATATAAATTTTATTTGATCGATTCACAATTGATGATTTATTATGTATTCTTAGTTACTCAATGACATATGTGCAAAGACAAAGAGTCACAACGATAGGAGGCATAATTTTTTTTTTATTCTCTATGTATGGTGATTGTTCCAAATGATCCTATAAATTTCACCTAACTTGGATGTTTATGGTAAGAGCTGCCACTATGGGTGGATAGCCGCATATATCTTGATCTTCATTATGTGTAAACTATGGTGAGGCTGACTCAATTTCCTTGTCTTTTTTCTAATCTAGATTCTTACTAAGGTATACGAATCATAATATACCCAAGGATATGAATTTTCAAGATCATTGCGGGTCCAATATCTTTCCTTAATCAGAATCTGGTATATTAAAAGGAGGGTGACTATTTTTGTTATCCTAGCTTCTATGCCATGATGCCTTAGTCTCTTTCTGACATTTTAATAAAAAAAAGTATTCATAATATCATAATATCAGTGGGTATTAGTGATGGTTGTACTATTAGGTGGTTTCCATTCCGAAAAGTTCCCAATGATGATAAAAATGTTGCAATATTTGCTAATGAGTGACAAGTCCTAAGAGTATGCATATAGCTGCATTTAGAGATTGCATGATGCATTTAGAATAGGAATAAAAGCATAAGGAAATTTGAGCTCAAAAATTATTTCTATCTTCTTCTAAATCCAAGTTAATTACATAATCAATGATTCCCGAAATCTCTGATCTATCGGGAACAAAATCGAACTCACATTTTCAAAACATGATTAACTTGGTACTCGTGTGTTTTTAAACACACCTTTTCCCAGTTCTCCTCCTCCATTATTTCTTGTCCTAACCACCTCCTGCAAATGATACATTCTTTCAAACTGAGGGATTTTATTCTTTTCCTTCAATTTCATTCCTGAGGGGGCATGATCACACTATTGACAATTAATATTTTGCTCAAAACAACTTCATTGTCAAACATACTAGGGGCATAACAGTTTCCTTGACTAAAGTCAGAAATGTTGGATAGAAATATTTCGTTCTCATGAGCTAGATATCTTATGTTTCCTCATTTTAAAATATTTTTATTAAGCTCCTAGCAACTTCGTACTGGCCTTTTGGATGACAATCAAGTTCAGAATCAGTATTATCAATCTTTG
This sequence comes from Thuja plicata, assembly GCA_018584345.1. NCBI lineage: Eukaryota > Viridiplantae > Streptophyta > Pinopsida > Cupressales > Cupressaceae > Thuja > Thuja plicata. Next base: position 2,360,106 of record MU223644.1, read on the forward strand.
GATGACAACCAAGTTCAGAATTGGTATTTTTAAAATCTTTTATCGATCTTTGGATGAAAACCAAGCTCAAAATCAATTCTATTAGTTTGGTTCAATCAAGTGCGGACTGATCTCATCAACATTTCATTTGACAACCAAGAACGGGATTCTCAATATTTCCAAAGTTAAAATAAAAAAACTTTCTTTTAATCAAGGCGCTGCTCGCACATCAATTCAAAGAGGGAAAAATGTAACCACCTAAATTTGGTCTGTTCCAACTATGGACCCTATTTTCCCTAAGTGTGATCATACCCTCGATTATGTCCAAATGACCCTGTTACTGCTTGGCATAATTCTTCAAATAAATTTAATGTCCTAGGTGATTTTTATGACTAATTTGTATTAACTATTATAGCCATATGATTCAAATCAATTCAAACTAGTTAAATCAATCCAAATCCAAACATGGCTATAGAATTTAAATTAAATAAATCCCTAAATCAATTACCCAATTGCAAATAACACCTTCCCCTAGCCTATTTAATTTAATTAAAATTCCTATAGTCCCCTAATTATTAAGAAAAACAATTAATTTGTTTGAATAATTAGTTCCTATTTTTGAATGAATTAAATAAGTTTAATTCATTTAATTAATATTCCCCTAAAATCCAACCTAACCTATCTCAACCACTTCTACCTTGGGTTCTAACCCTTCTCAACCCATTCACCCTTGCTAATCTAATTCTAATTCTAATTCTAACCCTAACCCACCTCCTAATGTTGTCACATTCTATTAAGGAATGATTAGCAACTCAACCCACTTGAGAAAGTCCACTTTCTCAAGCTTGACTTTCTCAAGTCCACCTTCTCAAGCCACCCTCTTACACCCTCCCCTTGCTTCTTTAAGGCTTTCATTAAT
>MU223644.1:2361062-2378210 GCA_018584345.1 Thuja plicata
TCTCTCTCTCTCTCTCTCTCTCTCTCTCTCTCTCTCTCTCTCTCTATAAATAGAAGCCATTTTTGAGAGCAAATATGCCTTCAACTCATATCCTAAATGCAACGTTATGCTGTTAGATTAATCTTAGACACATTTTTCACTTCTTATTTCATGCTTTCACATTGTTCTTATTTCCATTCTTAGAGCTAGAATGCATGTTTTCTCATCTTTTAACTTTTTTTTAAACTAAAATCCTTCATGCTAGGTCGTATATGTCACTGATTGTAGCATAATCTGAGGGCTATTGTGTTACTAATCACACTCATCTTAGTTAGAAGGCAATAGGTCGATATTAGTTGGTTTTGTATATTTGTCTAACCTTTTTAAACTAATGCAATGAATTATTGATGTGTTGTGTCTCTCTTATCAGGTACACACACATTGTTGGAAATATTGCTACAATGTAGACAATCATTATTTTGTCATTGATGTCAAACCTTAACTGCTGAGACTATCGCTGTATGTTTGAGTACCTTATCCATTGATTCATGAATATTTGAAAAGAATAGGATAACAAGAAGACCAAGGAAATGGTTGAGTTATGAGTATAAAATAGGGTACTTGATCATTTGGCACTTTGGCAAAGTGATACGTTGTTTATCCAGCATTGACAATTCACTACAAGGTCAATGTCGAGCAAAGAAAATTCGATGCTGAGCAAAGTGAAAGGTGATGCTGAGAAAAGAAAAGATGATGTCGAGCGCCAGTGAAATGCCGAGGGATATAGTGAAATGTCGAGTGTCAGTATTTTGTTTATTGATGAGATTTGAGATCTATGGCCGACATAATTGATTCTATTGGGATATGCATTTTTAATTAAGATTGGTCCATATTCATTTAATGCATGGGAAATGGTTATTAGCGCATGGATTCAATGGTTAATTAATGACTGTATTGGAGAAGTAAATTAAATGTAAAGATGGAAAGATCTATTGGATCTGACCTAACCGAAGATCTACGATCTTGGTCAAGCGGAAAAATATTTATCTGACCTAGATGAAGAGGTATAATATAACCTAATATGGTTATTGTTTAGGCATCGAAGTGGAATGTAAAGTGTTGCATGGTTAATTGATTGATTGGAAAGACCTAAGCAGTGGCTTGATAGATTTCCAAGCAGACCTGAATTTTGAGATGAGAATGGAGGCCACTCAGTGAATTAGCAATAGAGCTGAAACTGGATTTGGATTTGCAAAGTAAGTTGTATGAATCAGATCACACCTACTAATTAATTTCTAGCCATTGTATCAGTTCAAATCCTTTAACCAGGTTGACCTAACAGTCATTGTATAAATCCTTTGAACAAGGTGACATTAAGATTGGAATGTTCTAAGTCCTCTAACAAGGCCACTCCTAATAGGGTGATTAAATCCTTTAACTAGGTCACATTTGATAGTGTGTTTTGTAACCTTTAAGAGGGTTGGCTCATCATAGGACATTACTTCAGAAGAGTAAAATTTTGGTAGCATGTTACTGGTGGTTTTTTTGATATTAGGTTTTCACGTTAAATCATGGTGTCAAAATGTGTGAATGATATTATTGTGTTTTACTGTTAAGTTTTTGCAAGCTTATTTCATTAGAACATAAAACTGCACACTTTTATTGTTTATTACTGTCAGGCAGATCTAAGTTGTTGAAGTTGATTTAAAGTTTTATATGGGCACATCTAGACCTGAGGATAATTGATTCACCCCCCCTCTCAGTTTTTCTGAATTCATATTAACAATGGGTATCAAAGCTTTGTTCTCTTGAAAAGATTGAAGATACTTGGAGATAAAGATCAAGATGTATAAAAGGGATGGACCAAAGATCAACAAGGAAAACTTTCCTGCATGGAAAAGTTTGATGAAACTTCATCTAGCTAGTATTGGTGATTCTACACAATGACATATTGAAATAGAATATGTAGCCCCTTCTAGAGTTCTCAATGATGCACAACTAAGAGAAAATCATGAACATAATCAAGCAATGCTGGAACTTGCATCATCTCTAAAATATCATGAATTTGAGGACATAAAAGATTTTACAAGCACAAAGCAGATGTGGGATGCCCTTACAACCATCTATGGAGGTGATACAAATGTACTAAGAGCCAAACCTAAAATCTTGAGAGGTTTGATGATTTAAAAATTCAAGAAGGAGAAAATATAGTGCAATACTATGATAGGATAAAAGAAGTTATAAATGCTATTAGAGGAGCTAAGGGAGTCATTGATGATGATACTATCATGAGCAAGGTACTAAGAACACTTCTTCCTATTTATACTATTAGAGTATATGCAATTCTAGAACTGAGATGTGCTCCTAATAACAATTTAACTTTGGAAAGTCTGGTAGGCAGACTTATTGCATTTGAGATGTCAAATTTTGACAACTATACTCCACAAGCTGTTGAATCTGCATTCAAGTCACAGATGGTCATCAACAAATCTAAGAAAGGAAAGAAATGTGTGGACAGTGACAATGAAACCTCAGCTGATGTTCTAGTAGAGCTTGAGTAACTTATGGAAAGAAGACTAGCAAGAGGCAAAGGAAAATTCATAGGTAAACTTCCTATTATTTGTTTTTCTTGTAACAAAGTTGGTCATATTACTGCTAGATGCCCTGACAAGAATGAGAAGGATGAAAGAAGGGATAGCAAGTATAAGGACAGAAAGGATGACCGAGACTATAAAAAGTACAAGGAGTACAAAAATAATGGTAAGAAATCCTGCTATATAGCTGAAGAACCTTATGAAAGTGAATCTGAAAAATCTGATGAAAATGATATAGAAGTAGTGTATGTTGCAATGAAAGATGATTCTGATGATGATGAGAAAACTACACTAATTTCTTATGAGTAAAGGTGGTCGTTGAATTATTGACAGTGGTTGCTTGCATCACAAGACTGGTGATAAGGACAAATTTGAAACATTAGATCAATGTAGAGGTGGATATGTTAAATTTGGTAATTACACACCTTGTAGAGTAAAAGGGAAAGGATCAATTCAATACACTAATAAGATTATATGTGATGATGTATACTGGGTTGATGATCTTAAGTATAACTTGTTGAGTGTTTCACAGCTAAACACTTCTGGTTACAGACTTGAGTTCCATCATAGGAAAGAAAAGATCTATGATACAAATGGAGATTTAGTTGGAGATGGTAAGCAAACAAAAGGTAACTTGTTTTATCTAGATTTAGCTGAAGAGACATGCTTGTTTGCACAATATAATGATGTTTGGCTATGGCATAAGAGGCTATGTCATGTTAACTTTGATAACTTGGTAAGCATAAGTAAATTGAAAAAGGTTATAGGGCTGCCTACGCTAAAGAAACTTAAGAATGTAATGTGTAAGCAATGTCAGTTGGGCAGATGACTAAATCTAAATTTTAAAAGAAAAACTCATACTTCTAAGAAAATTCTTGAATTAGTTCATGCTGACCTTTGTGGACCTATTTGTGAGAAAAGATACTGTGGAGACAAATATTTTATTCTATTTGTAGATGAATACTCTATGATGATTACTGTTATGTTTCTCAAAGAAAAATATGATGCATTTCATTCATTTAAGTGGTACTTGGCAAAATTTGAAAAGGAAATAGGTAAGAGCCTGAAATGTCTCAGATTTGATAGATGAGGAGAGTTTATTTCTAATGAGTTTAACAAGTTCTGCAATGACTGAGGGGTAAAAAGATAGAAGTCAACACCTAGGATGTCACCACAAAATGGTATAGCTAAAAAGAGAAATCGATCTATCATGGATTGTGCCAAAACATTAATGATGGAGAAAAATGTTGCACAAAAATATTGGAGAGAAAATGTAAGCATAGCTGTTTATACCCTGAACAGAGTACAAGTCAAGAAAGGTACAAATTCTACACCTTATGAGCTATGGTATGGATATGCACCTACTGTAAGTTATTTCAAAGTCTTTTTTGAGAAAATGTTTTATACTGAAGGATAACAAAAATGGTAAACTTGATGCTAAAGGAGAAGGCATAATTCTTGGATATTCTACAAAAAGTAAGGCATACAAATGTTTGAATTCTAACACTAAATAAATTGTGGAAAGTGCAATTGTTAGAATTGATGAATATGCAAAAATAAATGAAGCTGAAAGCATGATTGAGCCTGAAAGTTATAGATCATTCACATATCCTAAAAAAGAGGATTCCAATGAAACTAAAAAATAAAGTTTTTTTTGCACATCTTCTAGTTTTGTATGAGAGCTCAACAGTATTGGCAGTGGATTCATTATTTCTTCAAGCCCTTTCGGCTTGAGCCTTTTTCTTGGCACATGGTTATCTTATGAGATTTCCTTAGACTTCCCTCCAAGTTTACCTAGATTTGGCATACTTTCAAGATGGAGATTTTGTTCACGTTATGGAAAGATAGGAATGCTGTTATTTTTTCTCACAGCTTTCTTGATACGAATGTTGCTCTGTATAAAAAGGCTTGCATTTGTAATAATGTTATGATGTAGATTCAAGTTTAGGCCAATAAAGTGGCTCTAGAAGTGGCTCACTTGCAGGAGCTTCTCAATCATTGGGACAATGCTCCCTGTATTGTTGCCTAGGTTCCTCCTGATGCTATTTTTGCTGAGGGTACTCCTCCTAGAGGCCGCCTCCGTGGGTGCAGCTCCTCGGCACGCCGCTCACACACCCTGAGTTCACAGGCACCCCACCACCACTCTCTGAGAGGTGGCAGTGAAGAATGGCAGTGTCGCTTGGCTTCTCCACATTACCATTCTTCTGGGTGGTGTCCAGGCCCAGCTCATTCTGCCCCTCCTGATGCTTCTCATTCTGATCGTGGATCTGATTGGCATCTTACCACCTCTTCCAAGTTTCCCCTCCTGGCTTTGGCCATTTCACCACCCAATGTGAAAGAGAAAGATAAAGAAGAAGCTGAATATGATGGGTGGTCGCTTCCTGACCCTCCTATTAACCCCAATAATGTGTGGGGTTCTGATGATAAAGATCCTCCTCCTTCTACCACTGCTCTTGCTGCATAATGGCTATATACCTATTTTTTTATGAATAGTTGAACTTTGTTTCTGAGTTGGCTGTGTGAAATTTGCGTGGTGATTTTTATGTGCCACGGCCCCTTTTTTAAGGATATGTAGCTTTGATATTTTATTAATCGAAAAGGAACTATTCATCAAAAAAAAAATGAAGTTACCGAACAACAGTCTGCACTTTCCGAGACACCGGACGAAATTGTCGAGCAATATGAAGTGACTTTCGAGCTATCTGATGGAGATGCTGAGTCACAGTTTCATCCTAAACTCAACTTGAACGATCAAAATGAAGTTGAGAAAGAGCCTAATTTGGCAAAATATGTAAGAAGGAACCATAAACCTTATCAAATCATAGGAGCAAAGGATTCTGCAATCATGAGAAGAGGAAAATTAAGAGAAGACACATGTTTGTTGTGTGATTTCGAGCCTAAGACAATAAAATATGCTTTGGACAATGAAGACTTGATTCAAGCCATGAATGAAGAGATAGACCAGATTGAAAAGAATAAGACATGGACACTAGTACCTAGACCTGAAAAAAAATGTAATTGGTACTAAGTGGGTATTCAGAAACCAGATAAATGAACATGGAGAGGTCACAAGGAATAAAGAAAGACTGGTATGCAATGGTTATGCACAAGAGGAAGGAATTGACTAAGGAGAGACATTCATCCCAGTTGTAAGATTGGAGGGTGTGAGAACTCTACTTGCATATGCAATCTACAAAGGATATAAGGTCTATCAAATGGATGTGAAGTCTACATTTCTAAATGGGATACTAGAAGAAGAAGAATATATTGAACAAGCTGATGGATTTGTTGACCCAAGTAAGAGGAACATGGTTTGTAAACTGCATAAGGTGTTATATGGACTGAAGCAAGCACCAAGAGCATGGTATGAAAGATTGCACAATTATCTGATGAATATTGGATTTGCAATAACTAATGACAACAACAATCTGTATTTGAAGACAGAGCAAGGTAAAGGAATTTTATTGGTTAAAATTTTTGTGGATGACATCATATTCAGTGGACAAGATATGATATGTAAGGCATTTTCAAAGGAGATGCAAATTGAATTTGAAATGTCTATGTTTGGTGAGATAAAATTCTTTGTTGGACTACAAATACATCAAATGAAGAATGGTATCTATACTACACAATCAAAATATATCAAGTAGATAATAAAAACTTTTGGTATGGAAGATTAAAAATCAGCAAGTACACCCATGGCTACTAGACAGAAGTTGACAAAGAATGATGATACAAAAGAGGTAAATCAAACTCTGTACAGATCAATGATTGGTAAGCTGCAATATGTTGTACAGAGTAGACCTGATATTGCATTAACGGTTGGAATTGTTGCTAGATTTTTTGCTAATCCAAAAGAGACACATATTATTGCAGTAAAAAGAATTTTGAGATATTTGAAAGGTACAGAAGACTATGGTCTATATTACAAAAGGAATGACAAGTTTGAACTCAGAGTCTATACTGATTCAGACTAGGCTAGTAATGTTGATGATAGAAAATGCACCACAGGAGGAGCATTTATTTTGGGGAAAAGATTAGTTTCCTGGACAAGCAAGAAACAAAATTGCACCTCACATTCTATAGCTAAAGCTGAGTATGTGGCAGCAATAGGTAACTGTTCAGACATTGTGTGGTTGAAGATACTACTCAAAGGTATGAAAGAGGAGATCATAGAACTAGTTGTCATATATTATGATAACAAGAGTTCCATTAATATTTCTAAAAATCCTATAATGCACTCTAAGACAAAACATATAGCTATCAAGTATCATTACTTGAGGGAGCTAGTATAGAAGAAAGAAGTGAGACTGGAATATGTGAACACTAAGGAACAATTGGTAGACATATTTACAAAAGTGTTATCTAAGGATGCTCATGAGTATCTAAGAGGTTAATTAGGGGTAATTCCCCCAGCAGAGGCTAACTAGTTGGGAATGGTATTTTTGCATCAAATGTTTTAATCACAACACTTGACACATTGATCCACAGTAAGTCACATTTTTAGGATGCTTCCTAAAAACTGTGAAGTGGAAAACCAGAACTGAAAAGTAGATCAGTCATACACAAAGATGACAGAAGCAACATGATACAAAGATTAGCACAAAAAAATCTGCATGATTAAGATGTCAACATCTTTGGCATTATTGTCAAAGAGGGAGATTATTGCTGAAACAACAGTTAACAACAAATACAAGGGAGATATTATTGAAAGAGGGAGCTGAATAGTAACAGAAAACATCAGTGTGATTATAGACATAGGGGGATTTCAAATAAAGCTAACGAAATTAATGAAGATTTGTTCATATCAGGAACACAGGCACTTTTTGGATTGTATGGTAACTTTGGTTTGGAATTATTGTTTTATAGTTTAGTGTTGTCATCAATGCCAAAGAGGGACATTGTTGGAAAGATTGCTACAATGTAGACAATTGTTATTTTGTCATTGATGTCAAACCTTAACTGGTGAGACTATCGTTGTATGTTTGAGTACCTTATCCATTGATTGATGAATATTTGAAAAGAATGGGATAACAAGAAGACCAAGGAAATGGTTGAGTTATGAGTATAAACCAAGGTACTTGATCATCTGGAACTTTGGCAAAGTGATATGTTGTTTATCTAGCACTGACAGTTCACTGGAAGGTCAATGCCGAGAAAAAAAAATTGATGCCGAGCAAAGAGAAAGGTGATGCCTAGAAAAGAAAAGATGATGTCGAGCGCCAGTGAAATGCTGATGGAGACAATGAAATGTTGAGCATCAGTATTTTGTTTATTGATGAGATTTGAGATCTATCACCGACATAATTGATTCTATTGGGATATGCATTATTAATTAAGATTGGTCCATATTCATTTAATGCATGGGAAACCATTATTAGCACATGGATTCAATGGCTAATTAATGACTGTATTGGAGAAGTAAATTAAATGTAAAGATGGAAAGATCTGTTGGATCTAACCTAGCGTAAGATCTACGATCTTGGTTAAGCGGCACAAGATTTCTCTGACCTAGATGAAGAGGTGTAATATAACCTACTGTGGTTATTATTTAGACATCGAAGTGGAATGCAAAGTGTTGCATGGTTAATTGACTGATTGGTGAGACCTAAGCAGTGAAGGCTGAATAGAGAAGCAGAGAGAGATTTCTTGATGGATTTCCAAGCAGATCTGAACTTTCAGATGAGAATGGAGGCCACTCAGTGAATTAGCATTAGAACTGAAACTGGATCTGGATTTTCAAAGTAAGTTGTATGAATCATATCACACCTACTGATTACTTTCTATCCATTGCATTAGTTCAAATCCTTTAACCAGGTTGACCTAACATTCATTGTATAAATCCTTTGAACAAGGTGACATTCAGATTGGAATGTTCTAATTCCTCTAACAAGGCATCTCCTAACAGGGTGATTAAATCCTTTAACAAGGTCACATTTGACATTGTGTTTTGTAACCTTTAACAGGGTTGGCTCCTCACAGGGCATTACTTTAGAAGAGTAAAATTTTAATAGCATGTTACTGGTGGTATTTTCCATATTGGGTTTCCATGTTAAATCATGGTGTCAAAATATGTGAATGGTATTGTTGTGTTTTACTGTTAAGTTTTTGCAAGCTTATTTCATTAGTATAGAAAACTACACACTTTTATTGTTTATTACTATCGGGTAGATCTGAGTTGTTGCAGTTGATTTAGAGTTTTATATGGGTACATCTAGACCTGAGGATAACTGATTCACCCCCCCCTCTCAGTTATTATGAATTCATATAAACATATATATGTGTGTGTGTGTGTGTGTGTGTGTGTGTGTACATATATATATGTATATATATACATATCTATCTTCATATATATATGTATATATATGTACATATATATATACATGTATATATATATATACATGTATATATATATATATACATGTATATATATACATGTATATATATGCATATATATACATATATATATACACATATATACATATATATACATATATATATATACATAGATATATATATATACATATATATATACATATATATATATGCATACAGATATATATATATATATATATATATGTATGTATATATATACACACACACACACACATATATATATATATACATATACATATATATATACACACACACACACACACACACACATACATATATATATACACACATACACATACACTTACATATAGAGCTTTCTTTCTCTCTCCAAGACCTTCACTTGGTCTTCCTCAAGGTCTCTATCACTATCCTAACTTGAGGATACCTCTCTGATCCTCTAACACATTAGGAGCTCTCCACCAACTTCAAACAGTTCACTAAGCCCTTCTCTATAGCCTTACTCTTTCATGGCTTCCTTGATCACCTAACCATCCAACTAACATTCCCTCTTGTGAGTTGGTTCCTTGACACTTTCCTAAGTCCTTTCAACACCCCTAGATCCAATCTTGAGGATCTTTCAACCTAATTCAAATCAGGTTCAAGATTATAGTCTTTTAAGCCTTGTAGCCTTCTTAGGAAAATTTGCCCTCCTAAACACTGAAAAGTTGGATTTTCTCTAAAAATCCCTCAACACCCCTATAATATGATCACATATTATTTGTGGGTTTTTTTTAACCTTAGGTATTTTCTATGTCTCAAATTCCCACACTGTTCGTACAGTGGACTTCTACCAAACCCCTTAAAACAAGGGCTTCTAGGGCATGAAGACTAGTTTGGTTTCTTGTGATTCTTTAACTAATCAATTGAGTTCCTCATAAATTCTCCTTCCATAAAAATTTCTTCACTTCATGCCATCACACTCCTCTATCCTTGATTGGCACATACCAAACACTTATCAATCTCCATTGCCTCTGAACTGTTCAGTTACTCTAGCCAAAATAACTAGTACTCGCCTAGGGCCTCAATGTTCTCTTGATTCTCCTGCACACACACACACACACACACACACACCATATCTACATATTATATACAAGCATTTAATGGACTCCAAGTGATCATGGGAGTTTGAAACATGGGAATAGCAAGAAAATCCATCTTTTACATGACTGGACATAAATTGGCCAGTGAAATCACAAAATACAGAGAATTAATTAAAATATAACCAAAAAAAAATTAAATAGACCAATGCTACAAAGATATAATGAATTACATATAAAAAAATTCTCCATTCTTTTATTCAATCCATTCAATCCACAAAGGTGTTAGATAATGGCTTTGTATGTTAATTACACCGCAAATTGTTTCTTTCCAATCACCAATCCGTACAAAATGAAATCTAACTATCATATTAGGGTTGTAGTAACCTTATATACTCTCATCCCACATGTCTAGACCCTTTAGTTTGTATTTGGGCATCATAAAAGCCGATTCCTAAAATCTAGGAAATGTTGTCATGACAGCTTTTAAAAGTTGTCATGACAACTTTGACAACTTTTCTCAAAATGACACTTTCTCAACTTTGATGGCCCTATTTGGTTTTGAACCTTACCAAATGACCTCAAATGACTTGAAAACAATAAAAATTTTAAAATCTCCCATTTTTGGAGTTTTGGTCAACCCTTTGACCTTTTGGTTGACTTATAGGTTCTAGACCCCTAGAATTACTTGACCCAACAACTCACAAACCCTAATCTCTTCTAACACTAAAACACTCTTAAAACACACTTGGGACTTTATAACATAGTCCTTATTCATGGATGGTTGGCCGGACCAAACTACAAGCCAAAATGACTAAAGATCTTCCTAAAGACCTTAGGGTGCTACTGCAACATCCTCCCCCTGCAACAAGCAAGTTAAGGTACCTATGGTGTGCAGAACTCCTCAATGATTCCATGATTCTTGAACTCACACTCAGCTATCCAAGTGGCTTATGGCTCTGGTTGTTTTCTCCACTTCACTAGATGCTCCATATAGACCTTGTGTCTTGTCTTCTTCTTTACCCTTGAATCCAATATCTTTTCCACTTGTGGCTTGACCTGTTCCAGAGTCTTGAACTCTCCCACATCCTTATGAACCTTTGTAATATATTGAAACTCATCCATATCTAGCCCCTTATACTTGATCAAATCCTTCACATTGAAGATTGGAGAAATTGACATCTCCTTGGGCAACTCCACCTTGTAAGCATTGGGTCCATACTTAGCCAATATATTGCAAGGTCTAATCCTTTTCATCTGTATCTTACTAGGTATCCCTTTTTGTATTCTTTCCATATTTAGGAACACCATAACTAGTTCATCCACTTCAAATTGCAAATCTCTTCTTCCCTCATCTATTTTATCTTTCAACTTCTGATTGGCCTCCATTAAGGTCTTTTTCACTTGTTCATGGACTTCCTTCATTGATTGTGCAAAGTCATCAGTATGTCCACTAACTCCCTCATGTCCTTTGAGGTCTCTGAGCTCCATCACACCCCTTGGATGTTCCCCATACACAATCTCAAATGGACCTATCCCTATAGTCCTATTTGTGTTATCATTATAGGAAAATTCTACCTATGGAATAACTTTCTCCCATCCTTGTCCATATTCCTTTGTTAGACATCTAAGCAAGTTCCCAAGAACTCTACTGATTACTAGAGTCTTCCCATCTATTTGAGGATGATAGGCAGATCCATGAGATAAGTTTGTGCCTAGTCTCTTCCATAGGGTCTTCCAAAAGTGCCCCATGAACTTCACATCCCTGTCTACAACAATACTCATTGGTAGACCATGACTCCTCACTATCTCTTTGAAGAAAAAGTTGGCAATATGGTTGGCATCATGTGTTGTTTTACATGGGATGAAGTGGTTCATCTTACTAAACCTGTCTACAACTACAAACACACTGTCTAAACTAGTTGGAGTCCTAGGTAACCCCACTATGAAATACATACTTATACACTCCAAAGGTCTATTTGGGATGGGAAATGGCTACTAAAGTCATGCATTTGATGAAGTTCCTTTAGCCTTCTGACATATTCCATACTGTTTAACATGTCTACTTACTTCCTTTTGCATTTTTGGCCATGAATAGAGCCTTTCCACTAGGTCTAGAGTCTTGTTTAGTCCAAAGTGTCCACTTAGGCTCCCATTATTTTTCTCTTGTATGAGGTTCTTCCACATTGAGCCTTTTGGAACATAAATTTGATTTCCTTTAAATAGAAACCCATTCCGCAATGTATACTCTACAAGCTCACTATGAAAGTGATTCTCAAAATATTTGCACACTTTGTAGATATTTGAAAAAATATGAATCTCCCTCATATAGGTCTCTAAAACCTTCAAATCTTGTACTTTGAAACTGAATCTCCTGAATGGGGAGTAGTCTCCTACTAAGGGCATCTACAACTTTGTTTTTCATCCCCTTATTATGTTTTATACTTAGGGTATATGACTGTAGGAACTCCATCCATTTAATGTGTCTCAAGCTAAGCTTGTCTTGAGTGTTTATATAACTCAATGCTTGGTTGTCTATCAAGACAACAAACTCTTTAGTAAATAGATAATGCCTCCATTTGTTTATGTCTTGTACAAGAGAATAAAGCTCCAAGTCATAGGAAGAGTACCTAGACTTAGCTTCATTTAGTTTTTCACTGAAAAAGGCCACAAGCCTGCCTTCTTGGCTTAGGACACCTCCTACTGCAATGCTACTTGCATCACACTCCATAATGAATGGTCTTTCAAAGCTAGGTAAAAACAATATAGGTTGAGTGGCTACTTCTCTTTTCAACCTTTCAAACCCCTCAATAGTTTCCTTGGTCCATATGAATTTAGTCTTCAATCCTCCTTTGATAGTCTCTAGAACTGGAGCACAAATCTCACTGAATCTCCTAATGAACTTCCTATAGAATTGGGCTAACCCATGGAAGTGTTGGAGATTTGATTCTGAATAGTTGATTGATTGTATGTTTGTCATTGATGACAACATTTAATACATAGTAGTACTTCTATATGTACTTATCCATATGATGACATGAAGACCAACGTCGATAGATACATGTTTTTGACATGTTTATGATTCTATGTTCATACACACAGACCCAAACATGAATTTTTAGTAAAGATATGTAATTCTATTATTGACAGTTACAGTTCTGGAGGATTAACGGTTTAAGGCTGACGTATGTCACATGCTGATCAAGTTACACCTATCTTCAAGATATGCATGTGTATATTCATGATGAGTTATGAGTTCATGATATTAATCTAAACATGCCAAACATATTTCAAGAAGATTACAAAGTTATGATTAATTTGGTGAAGCTAACTTAGTGAAGCAACGCGTCTGTTCAGCATTAACTTGTGCAGTTGTAATTGTGCTTGTGGGCTTAATAGAATTGACAAGGATGTTAAGAAGAGTTGTCTAATAGGTCCCATGATCTCATAATTGGAGTATGTATTTATACAAGGTCATTTGTGATAAGAAGAGTTGTGAAAGCCAGAGATTGACAAGCAGAGCAAAGTGTTGATGTAGCAGAGCTATATTTTTCATATGTTGATAATATAGATGTTTATGTTGAAGCATTTAGAATATAGATTAGATTTTTATATTTCTTTATAAGAGGTTAAAGCATTGGTGCATAAAAGGAACTGATCAGAAAAGCAGTTTCACATACAGCAGTTCATCTTATTGATATAGTGTGTATCAAATATCAAGAAGGTTGTAGCCTTCACTGCTTGGACAGTGAGTCCTTGGATAGTGATTCCTCCACCCCTAATAGGATTATTGTAAAAGACTCCTAACAGGGTCTGACCCTTAACCAGGTCAACTATACTACTGCATTGTATTGTACAACTCCTAATAGGGTTGAAGAATCTTTTAACAGGGATTACTATAAGCAGTATAGTTCTTTGTGGGTACTAATTTCCACTGGGGTTTTTACCATTTGGTTTCCCCATAACCAAATTGATGTGTTGTGTAATGTGTTATTTGAATGTGTATTCACTTTCTATCAATTTGGATTAATAAGTATAAGAAATATTTAAAGTTGCTGATAACTGATTCACCCCACCCTCTCAGTTATCTCTGAAGTATTCTAACAATTGGTATCAGAGCCAAGTGCCTTGGAGAAGAAGCATAACAGCTTAACATAGATCATGATGTCTTACTTCAGAAAAGATATCCCTAAGTTTGATGGAGATAACTACTTGGACTAGAAGAACAAAATGATAACACATCTTCTGTGCATTGGATTTGAGATCTTTGAGATTGCTACACAAGAGGTTGAAATTCCATCTCTGAAAGACCTTGCAAAGGATGATGCTACTAGAAGATAGAAGGAAACATTTACCAATAATGCAATTTCCAAAGAAGCCCTAATCAGTGCCTTATCTGACAGTGAATTTTCTAAAATCAAGAAGATTGAAAGAGCATATATCATATGGAAATATTTAGAAGACATGTTTGAAAGAGATGTTCAAGCAAAGAATGCACGAAGGAAGACATGGAAGAAGAAATACAACAGTCTTGAGGTGTTACCAGAAGAAAACATTAGAGCTTATAATCAGAGGATAAATGAAGTAGTATCTAGAATCAGGAACAATGGAGGAGAAATTTCAAAAGAAGATATAATGGATAAATTGTTAACTACTGTGACATTAGACTATGATAACAAGATCATTATTCTAGAGGAAACTATGTAATTCTCACAAGACTTCAAGAGAGAGACTTTGATCAACAAAAATCTCTGCATTTGAGATATCAAGATTGAAGACTGAACCTAAGAATGAAACAACCTTCAAAGCTTCAATCCACTATAAGAAATCCTCACTTATCTCTAGTCATAATGAGAATGAAGAAACTGATGAAGAGCTAGAAGAAATAATTGCCATGATTTCTAAGAGGGAAAAGAAGGGAAAAGGAAAGTATGAAGGACAACTTCCATTCAAGTGTTTTTCATGTAATAAGATTGGTCACTTTCAATCTAAGTGTCCCACAAGAGTCAAGAAGTTCAGATCTGATTACAAACCTAAATATAGGAAGGAATGTTACCATGCTGAAGAAGGTGTAACTGATGAAGATTCAGGAGAAGATGAAATTGGATTTGTTTCCCTTGAAAACATGGAAAGGTTGCTCGAAGATATGGACATTATAGATGAAGAAGAAGATCATGAATTAGCCTTAATTTCCAAACCAAATGTCAGAACTGATTGGATCATTGATAGTGGATGCTCACATCACATGATAGGTGACAAAGATAGATTTGTTCATCTAGACAAATACAAAGGTGGTATAGTTAGATTTGGAGATAACACTCCTAAACCTATCATAGGGAGAGGTTCCATCACCTTGGATGAAAAGAATAAGATAGATGATGTTCTATATGTTGATGGATTACATCATAACTTGCTGAGTGTTGGACAACTACTTGACAAAGGCTATCATTTGGAGTTCAAAGACAAAAAGTGCATCATTAGAAACAAGGATGGAGACATGATTGCATCAGGCTCTAAAAGAAAAGGTAATGTTTTTCAACTTAATTCTGATGTAATTTGTTTTGTTGCAAAAGTGGATGATAGTTGGTTATGGTACAAAAGACTTTGTCATATCAACTTTGATAATATAGTAAAGATCAGTAATGTCAAGGCAGTTAGAGACCTACCAAGAATTGCAAGACCAGTTGGCACAATTTGCAGGGAATGTGTTATGGGTAAACATGTAAGGAGTTCCTTCAGAAGCAAGTAGACCTCAGCTAAAAACAAGTTGGACTTAGTGCATACAGATTTATGTGATCCTACTCAAACAAGATTATACTATGGTGAACGGTACTTTATTTTATTTGTTGATGATTTTTCTAGGATGATGTGGGTTGCTTTCTAAAAAGAGAAGTCAGAAGCCTTTGAGAAGTTCAAAATATTCAAAGCTAAGGTTGAGAATGAATCTGGACTAAAACTAAAATGTTTAAGATCAGATAGAGGAGGAGAATTCACCTCTAACCAGTTTTATGACTATTGTGAAGAACATGGAATAAAAAGGTAGTTGAGTGCCCCTAGAACACCTCAGAAAAATGGAATTGTAGAAAGGAGAAATAGGATTATACTTGATACAACACGCACCATGATGATTGAAGGAAAAGTGGTAGACACCTATTGGAGAGATGCAGTGAACACAGTAGTGTATACTATCAACAGAACACAATTGAGACCAGGCATGGACAAAACACCCTATGAAATTTGGTTTGGTAATGTACCTACAGTAAAATATTTTAGAATATTTGGCAGCAAGTGCTACATCAAGATAGATGACAGTATTGGCAAGTTTGATGCTAGAAGTGATGAAGATATTTTTCTTGGTTACTCTACTAAAAGCAAAGCTTACAGATGTTTCAATTTGAGATTAAAGAAGATAATTGAAAGCACGCATGTTAAGATTGATGAGAAGTTTATGGTTCAAGAGAGGTACTATAAATATGCACCCTTGATTGAAGAAGAACCTAGACCTAATAGTAAAGATACTATGATTGAAGAAATGTTTGATTGCATTGATATCTCATGCAATGACCCTGATTCATGTAATGAAGAACAACAGATAACAGAGGAAGAAGTCACACCTAAGGTTCCTAATTTTACATCCAGATACCACTCTAAAAATGATATCATTGGAGATCAGAGCAGCAGTGTCTTGACCAGATCAAAAGCAAAGAATCTAACAGTGGATGAAGAGGTATGTTTACTTTCACAGATTGAACCTTTAAGTGTTGAAGATGCTTGTAATGATTCTGGTTGGAAAAATGCACTGAAAGAAGAACTAGATTAGATAATCAAGAATGACACATGGGAATTGGTTCCTAGACCAAGTGATAAAAATGTGATTGGAACAAACTGGATTTTCAGAAACAAAATGAATGAAGAAGGTACAGTAATAAGAAATAAAGAAAGATTAGTATGTAAAGGATATGCGCAGAGAGAAGGGATAGACTACACTGAAACATTTGCCCCTATGAGAAGACTCGAAGCCATAAAATTATTTTTGGCATATGCAACAATAAAAGACTTTAAAGTTTATCAAATGGATGTCAAATCAGCCTTTTTGAATGGTGACTTAAAAGAAGAAGTCTACATAGAACAGCCTGAAGGAT
>MU223644.1:2390447-2425554 GCA_018584345.1 Thuja plicata
GTACATGGCTCTTTACCTTCGTGTCATTCTCTTTTCTATTTGGCAGTTAAGACTTTTCAATGTCTTCTCCTATCGACATGTCAGCATGCTTACTTCATTTGACTGTTCTACTCTTCATCGCATAGTCGTGAATGAAAGTTACCTTCCATTTCTTGGTCTATGACTGAGCGGTTATCTTCTCATCGCACCCTCGCTATGCATTTACCTAACTTGGCTTTTACCTCGCGACTGAGCGATGACTCTTTATCGCGCACCTGCAATGCATTGTCCCGAGCTATGTTTTATGTTGCGACTGAGCGATGAGCTCAAGTCGCGCATTCGTGATGCTTTCATCCGAGCTGACTTTTTCTTTGTGACCGAGTGATGAGCTCATGTCGCATACTCGCCATTCATAAAATGAACTGCTCTTTTCACCTATGACCTTGCGATGAACAAGGTGTCGCTCACTTGCACAGTGTGACTTAACTGTTTGTCTTCGGCGACTGAGCGATTGAGTGCTCATCGCGCTGTCGCACCGGGTTTTCACTGACTGCCACTTAACTTGCGAGCTCGTGATGAGCTTCTCGTCACACTCTCGCGCACTCACATACTAAGAAATGAACTATTTGTTTAGCTCGCGAGTGTGCGATGCATAACCTTGTTGCTCCCTGCTGGCTCTGCGACTGAGCGACAATGCAAAACATGACTTGCTCGTTAGAAGACTTGTATCAAAACTTGTTCAAAATTTCTGGGGCTAGGGTTTTGAGCTAAACCCTAGGGTGCTCTGCACCATGTTCTCACCTATGGACTCACTCCACTCTGACATACTCTAATCCACTCACAAGCCTCTCAATGGCTCTGATAGCAATTTGATGGGGAGCTCCTCTCCTAGAGCTTTCTTTCTCTCTCCAAGACCTTCACTTGGTCTTCCTTAGGGTCTCTATCACTACCCTAACTGCAAGATACCTCTATGATCCTCTAACACACTAGGAGATCTCCACCAACTTCAAACACTTCACTAAACCCTTCTCCATAGCCTTACTCTTTCATGGATTCCTTGATCACCTAACCATCCAACTGACATTACCTCTTGTGAGTTGGTTCCTTGACACTTTCCTAATTCCTTTCAATACCCCTGAATCCAATCTTGAGGATATTTCAACCTAATTCCAATCAGGTTCAAGATTCTAGTCTTTTAGGCCTTCTAGCCATCTTAGGCCAATTAGCCCTCCTAAACACTAAAAAGTTGGATTTTCTCTAAAAATACCTCAACACCCCTACAATATGATCACATATTATTTGTGGGTTTTTTGTAACCTTATATATTTTCTAGGTCTCCAATTCCCACACTGTTCGTACAGTGGACTTCTACCAAACCCCTAAAAATAAGGGCTTCTAGGCCATGAAGACTAGTTTGGTTTCTTGTACTTCTTTAACTGATCAATTGAGTTCCTCAAAACTTCTCCTTCCATAAAAAGGTCTTCACTTCATGCCCTCACACTCCTCTATCCTTGATTGGCACATACCCCTCACTTAGCAACCTCCATTGCCTTTGCATTGTTCAGTTACCCTAGCCAGAATAACCAGTGCTCGCCTAGGGCCTGAATGTTCTCTTGCTTCCCCTACACACACACACTCCACACACCATATCTACATAGTATATACAATTCTCTAATGGATTCCAAGTGGTCATGGTAGTTTGAACTATGGGAATACCAAGAAAAACCATCTTTTACATGATTGGACCAAAACTGGCCAGTGAACCCACAAAATACAAAGAATTAAACAAAAGCTAACCAGAAAGAAAAATTAACTAGACCAATGCCACAAAGATATAAGGAATTACATTTCAAACACTCTCAATCCCTTCATTCAATCCATTCAATGCACAAAAGTGTTGGATGATGGCTCTATATGTTAATTACACTACAAATTAGTTCTTTCCAATCACCAGTCCGTAAAAAAAATGAAATCTTACTATCAGATTAGGGTTTTAGTAACCTTATATACTCTCATCCCAAATTTCTAGACCCTCTAGTAAGGATTTGGGCATCATAAAATCCGATTCCTAAAATCTAGGAAATGTTGTCATGACAACTTTTAAAAGTTGTCATGACAACTTTGATAACTTTTGTCAAAATGACACTTTCTGAGCTTTGTTGGCCCTATTTGGTTTCAAACCTCACCAAATGACCTCAAATGACTTGAAAACAATAAAAACTTGAAAATATCACACTTTTGGAGTTTTGGTCAACCCTTTGACCTTTTGGTTGACTTCTAGGTTCTAGACCCCTAGAATTAACTTGACCCAACAACTCACAAACCCTAATCTCTTCTAACACTAAAACACACCTAAAAGACACTTGAAACTTTATAATATAGTACTTATTCATGGATGGTTGGCCATACCAACCTACAAGCCAAAATGACTAAAGATCTTCCTAAAGACCTTAGGGTGCTCCTGCACCAATATATATGTGTGTGTGTGTGTGTGTGTGTGTGATATATATATATATATATATATATATGAACTTCTATGTATGTTTATTGGTTTGCATATTTGTGTGACCATTTCTTTGTGCATCTATGTATTTATTAATCTATAATTTTTATTATCACACTATGTACTACAGAGAAATAAGGTAATAAAACCCAGTGTTGTAGTGATTAAGTGAGAAGTTTTCTAGCCATGGTTTTCCAGTGAATGCCAGATCTAGAATAAGACACTAGTGTATATTGCAAGAAGGAATTTTCTTCTTATAACAACTCAAAAAATTGATATCAGAGTCAAGATAGGTGTCCCAAGCACCTTCAGTGTGGCATAAGGGGTGTGTTGGAAATAAGTCACATTGAGACAAAAAAAAAAGGCTAGCCAAGAGCTGCAGTAGCCTAGTTGGTAGAGAAGTCCAAGAAAAAATGGAAGGTCCTAGGTTTGAGTCCCTATTGGTCCAAATGAGAAACAACTCTACCGAAAGAACCAACATTCTCAATGCAATGAGGAAGGTCAACAAAAATATGTAAAAAATTTATTCTATATTTTTATTGACTGCTTGATGTTAAAATTTGTTTATGTTTTACCAGCAATCTCCTATTAATATATCCTCGCAGCTCTCAGAATTAAAAATTCTATTTGATATTCAATAGTATGTCTCAATATATAAGAACCAGATGAAAAGGGAAAATGCTATTAATATATGGGCATGTATTCGACCCTACCCCCTAAAAGGAAGAAATTACTCAAAAAAGGGGACAACACAAAAAGCAGATGTGCCCTACTATAAATTTAACCACAGTTATTACCTACTTTTTGTTTTATTTTTCATACGCTATATTTTTATGTGGCACTATTACATGTAATTTTTGTGGTGTAGTGAAACTTTTGCTAAGAACAATATTTTTTCTAGAATAATAATTTTTGCTAAGAAAAAAAATGGTTCTCAAAAGCTACAAGAAGAATAAACTGCGATGTGATGTTACGATTGACAATAGATCATACAATTCGAACCCGTAAAGAGACAGAACTCAATGCATCTCTCACTTCTGTACTCTACTCTGATAACAAATATAAAATATTGAACATCTATTCAAGGCCTTCAAATCCACATGTAATCCATGACTCTACTCCCCAAACGTTAGAGGTTAGATGAATAATTTTAGATAATTAGAGAGGAGTAGAAAGTGAAGGTCTAGAATGGACATAAATTCAACTCACTCTGTCAAAAGACAGACTTCTAATTTTCTCCCTTCCACATAAACGTGGAAACGATAGTTTTCTGTAATATTTAACAGGAAGTACACAAATTCAACTCATATAGGGTGTTGGTCAATGGCCAATCATATGCATGCCAACGCACAAGCTCAAACCAATGTTTAAGTTAATGAATCCACTTACAAGTTTGTCAAACATTTTAATGAGTATTTAAAACATTTTGTGCCTTATATTGATGAGATTTTAATTTAAAAAGTGCATTACAAAAGCTTATAATCTTATAAAAAAAGGGTCCATTTGGTTGGGGAATTGGAATTTGACTAAAAACCGTATTATCTCATAATAAGGTTTTGATCTTCCGGTTTTGCATCGTCTGGATATAGTTTAGACCGTTTGGTTGACTTGGAAGATGACTGAGACAATCCATCCTCTGCGTTTGGTTTCCAATTTCGAAATTAGAATTGGAACTGACAAATTCCAACTTCCACATTTGGTTCAACAATTCCGAATTGAAATTGGAATTAGACACTCCTATTTTTCGTTCTACATTTTGAATTGGAATTGGAATTTTACAAAGACTTTATAAAAAAAAAATTATTTAATGTTGTGATTTATTCTGTCCATTTTTTTAATTTTTAATTTTTATTTTGAGTTGTTTTTAATTTTGAGGTTTTTTTATTTATTATTTTCTTGAATTAGTGTATGAATTATTACTATGTATAGTAGCACGTCTCACAACTATTTTTTCATGCGTATGCTCATAAAAAATATATGTTGATCTTCTTTCTACTAATTATTACATTAAATATTTTAAATTTATAAGGAATATCATATTCAATCTTTCACAAATGACAAATACATCATATTTTATTTTTCTTTGCACTTAGAATCAAGTTTAATAGATTATTATGTTAATAACTATATTAAGTTATTCTATTAGGATCAGGCCTTCAAAATATACAGTGCAAGTGTTTTTTTTTTGGCAAAAATGGCTATGCCATTGAATATTTTATTTATATAAACCTGTTTCAAAGGCTCAGGAGGGAAAGAAATAGTAAAGAAAACCCTCCTTCCTTGCCATTACTTACTTAAAATCATTACACAACCATTAAAGGCTGATGAAATCTAAACTAAAAACTTAACGCATTAGAGCATTTGTTAAAACATCTTTAGAGGCTGAGATAAATATCTTACTGTAAAACCGACAGAGGCTAAACTATTAACATTCTCCCCTGAATATTCAAAACTATGCGGTTAACTAGCCCAACCTGCAAAAACCAAGGACAAAGGTACCCCATATTTCAAAATTTAAAACCCCCCAAAAGAGTAAGATCAATCTACATTTTTCATTTTGTTTTACCCTTACTGCGCCCGGACATGACTGATGGTGTCTGTGATGTTGACGCAACTGGGGATATGTCACCTAATTCAACTTCCACATAGGTGAGCACCATTATGAACCTGTCAAACAACAAAAATGCATTTTTTACCATTCCACTCGGCAGAATGTCCATAAACTTAATGATTTCTTTTCGCAGATAAACAATATCTCGGCCCTGCAGAGCAAGCTTTAAAACATCGTGTAAGCAAACAATTTATTTTTTGGTATCTAACTTTGTCGGGTGGAAGAGGCCCCCTACCCAATCCATAGATGACCACAGTTGATAACCATTTATCACTTCTTGAAGCTCTTCCACCGAGACAAAATCCTCTTTAATTATCTTCTTTGTCATTCTTAAAAAGACATCAAAATCTGGCTCCATGTCATACCAGTTGGAAAGAAAGACCGACACCATCTGAGTGTGTAGGAGATGTCGAGGAGCGTCTGGTAGTGTGATACCATCAGCCATAATGATTTTAATGGTATTCAGTACAAGTTCCGGGAGCTGTTGAAATGCAATGCTCATCTGGCGACCCAGATATGGGCCTAAAATTGGGTGCTCCCAATGCTGTACTCTTAATGCAATTCTCAAATTTAACTCTCTGTAATCCATTTTCTTATCAGAAAAAACCCCAATTTTAAGACCTTTCCTTAGCTCGACTAATCCACAGTGAACCTGCTTTGTGTGATAAATAGGTCTAGCTTGATGTACATGTCATGCTTGAAAAACATGAATTTTCTCGGGGAAATGACTGCATGTGTTTGGGATTTTGGTAATCTGGGGACCTTGCTCTGTATTGATTATTACACTTAATGAGGACATATATCACCTCAGTTTTGTCCTTTTTGACACGGATGAAATCTTTTGAATCTCCACCTCCTCACTATTATGACAAATCACATTGAAATCACGTTTTTCCTTCATTAATACCTCTCCTAATCACATGTGCCAATGCCTTACACACTGATTTGGGTGACATCTGTTGACTTACCATACCCAAAAATCATTGTGTTGTCATGATTTTACATGTTTATGTCCTTTGTGACCAATTGATCACCCTCAACTGTCACTTCTACGTCTTGCTCACTTTACATATTACATTCTCCTTTTAGATATCCATGTACCTCTGACGGATGGACATGTATGAATTCTCTCTCCCAATCCATCTTGGTTCTGTTAGCCCCCAAGTTTTCTAGCCATTCGGCTAGTTTGTTCCCTTCGCTATAGCAATGAGATATCATATATGAAGACAATTCTGAGAGAGTATTGATCACTTCTTGTAGAGTATATTTGATTTCCCAACTAACCGCTGCTTGTTTGGATAGATATGAGATTATTAGGAGAGAATCACCCTCAATATGAAGGTCCCTAATGCCCAATTGATATGCTAATCTAATCCCGCACAAAAGTGCCCTTGCTTCGGCCATATTATTCGTGCCATTTGGCAGAGTGCAATATGCAACTAATATTATAGATTTATCTTGTTTTCTCAATACAAAACCCGCACCACTTTTCCCTGGGTTTCCTTTACTCACTCCATCAAAATTTAGGTTGATTTTCTTTGAATCTGGCGGTGCCCATTTAATGTCTTTTCGCAATGTTGCTTTTGGCATATTTCCAATTAAGACTCCTGAGAACGGGATACAGATCTGTGGCCATCTTGATAAAATTATATTATCATATGACATGTAAGTTGAGGATATATTATTTTCCCTCAACACATGTGCATTCACCATTTCTAATGTGAATTTCTCTACCATGTTACAAACCACGTTTATAGGAGAAACTTGTTTCCTGAATATCCTCTTGTTCCTTTCCCACCAAATACACCAAACTATGGCTACCGGGATAACTCTCCATATGCTGGAGAAAAATGATTCCTGATGTAACAAAGGCCATTGTTGGAGCATCATTTGTAATGAGTTGTGTAAAGGACCACTACACCCTAGTTTTCCTAGAGCCCATTTCCATATTTCTTGTGAGAAGTCACAGTTTACAAGTAGGTGATTTGTGCCTTCCATATCTTTCCTGCATAGTAGGCAAGGGAATGTGTCCATAATCCCCTATCTTTTAAGCCTTACACTTATTAAGATCCTATCTTGGGCAGCTAGCCGAAAGAAAACTCCAATTTTTGGGAGTATAGCGCTGTGCCATGCGAAATTAAGAATGGAGTTAGGTAGTGGAGGTTCCTGGACGAGAGATTGATATCCTGCTTTGACTGTATATTTTCCTGTCTTGCTATTCATCCATAATAATCTGTCACAGTTACCATTAATTGATATAAATCATGAATTTAGGATATCTTGCATCTCATGTTTCTCCGATTATGGGATCTAAAAGTGTGAAATGTCTTTCCATTGAGCTTTACCATTGTGAAGACATATGTAGTCTGTAACCTTGTTCCCCCATTGTAGCTCAAGAATTTGTTTAAATCTCTGCATATTTGGGGTTGTGTGTAACTGAGGGTATTCGTTCCATGAATCTTGCCAAAATAGAGCTTTAGTGCCTAAATTTATTTGCCATGAAAGGTTAGGTAGAATGACTGCTCGGCTTTTGATAATAAAGTTCCACATATCTGAACCATACGAAGGATTGCTAATTGAGAAAATTCTCTCCGGGTCTTCCGAGTCTAATTATTTAGCTCTTATTACCTTAGCCCATAGACTATTAGGGCAGTCATAAATCTTCCATGCCAGCTTTACCCCTAGGCTAAGGTTCCTTTCTTGAATGCTGTGAAAACCTAGGCCCCCATTCTCTTTTGGTTTGAAGAGGTTTCTCCAGGACACCAGGGGTATCTTGGTTTTGTCATCCATATTTCTTTTCCATATAAAATATTTTAGGTATTTCAAGACTTTATTCATCACTCCAGGAGGTGGTGAGATTACTGACATGATGTAATTTGGGATGGAGCTGAGGACTGTTTTTGCTAGCATGATTCTTCTTGCTAAGGATAGCCACCTTACTTTCCATGAGGCAATTTTGTCTCTAATTTTTGACAGTATTCCATCCCAAAATGAGATCTTGGCTTTGCCTTGAAAAAGGGGTATTCCCAAGTATTTGCTAGGAGTGGTAGCCAGAGAGAATCCCAAAATTCTCTGAATAACTCTACTTGCTATTTTGCTGGTATTAAATATGAAAATTTTAGATTTTCCTTCATTTAGTTTTGACCTAAGGCCTCGCAATACTCTGCCAATGTTTCTTTGATGACTTTGCTTCTTTCACACAACCCTTACCAAAAAGAAATGAGTCATTTGCAAAGAGTGTGTGTGAGATTTTAATCTGGGACTATCTGATAGAAATGCCTTCACAAATGCCTTGGTTTTTCTTCATTGAAATGAGTCTGCTGAGACCCTCCGCAAGAATAATGAATAAAAATGGCGACAGAGAGTCACCTTGTCTAACTCCTTGTGTAGATGAAAAGTAACCACATGGGGATCCATTAATCATTACTGAAAATTTGGCTCCTGTGATGCACGACATAGTCCATTTTATCTATTTTTTATCAAAACCAAATTTTTCCATTACTGCTTTCAGAAATTCCCAGTTGACCCAATCATATGCCTTGGTCATGTAGAGTTTAAGGATGATTGTTGGGAGGCTTTCTTCTTTGATGGAATGTAGGACCTTGTGTTCTATCAGAGCACCTTCCACTATTTTCTTTCCAGGCACAAAACTGCCTTGCTATTCTGAGATGATTTTTGGGATCAATTTCCCTAACCGAGTGGCCATTAGTTTTGAAATGATCTTGTAAATAGTATTACACAATGATATTGGTCTAAATTCAGCAAAAGAAGAAGGTTGTAGACATTTTGGAATGAGTGTAATATTTGTGTTATTGAACTATCTCATAATGCATGAATGTTTCCTGGATTCCTCTGCTGCCCTAAGAATATCCCTCCCCATAAAGTCCTAGCATTTCTGGAAGAAAAATGGAGTGATTCCATCAAGGCCCGGGGCCTTGTCTGATTTCATTGCAAAAAATGTAGCTTGTACTTCTTCTAGTGTGAAAGGAGACAATAGGGCCCTATTGTCCACATCTATAACCAAAGTTGGGATGCAATTCAGAATAGGGGGATGTTGGGTGGGGGCTGCATTTGGGTTCGCTGAAAGGAGCTGGGAAAAGAATCTAGCAGCTTCATCTTGAATATCCCTCTAATTCTTGAGAATCATGCCATTACCGTCCTTAATTTGGAAGATAGCGCTTTTATGTCTCTTCATTTTGGCAGACATATGGAAGAAAGACGTGTTTCTATCTCCTTCTTTGAACCACATTTCTCTCGACCTTTGTCTCCAAAAGATTTCCTCTCTCAAAAGTAATTCATCCAATTTTTTATTCTATTGAGCATGTTCCTCATAGATTTCCGCAGTCATGCCATAGTTAAGAATATAATCTTGTATATCTTCTAGTTTATTTTGAATTTCCTTCTTCTACGTAAAGATGTTTCCAAAAGAGTTTTTGTTCCATTACTTCATGTTGATTTTCATAAATGTAAGTTTTTTGGATAGTTTAAACATTTATGTACCTGGTTTCCTTGGTGCTTGAGCCCACCAAGTTTGCAATAATCTAATGAAATTGGAATCTCGAAACCACATTTTCTCAATCTTAAAGTGAGGTCATTTTGTAGTGGGCTGGTGAGCAGTTTGGATTTCGGCAAATAAAGCAAAATGATTCGATCCAGTGAGAGAGAGGATAGAGGATTGACATATACCATGTTGAGCCAACCATGGAGAGTTCACCAAAAACCTATCTAGTCTAGCAACAAAAAATTTCTTGCCTTTCTGTTTATTTGACCATGTAATTTTACCATTCAGTGGAATACAGTCGAATAGCTAGTTTCCATCTATGAAGTTACGGAATTCATCTATGACTAGTGGAGAAGGAGTGCCTCCCCCCATTTTATCTTGAGTGTCTAGATACGCATTAAAATCCCCCCCCAGAATAATATTATTTCCATGCATACCACTCAACAGTTGAGAGAGGGAATTCCACAGTCTTTTTTTACTTAAAGGAGAAATTAGCCCATAAACATTGATATTAATGAAAGAGATTGAGAAAATTGTTACCTCTACTGCCATCCAATTGGTGTTTTTTGATATCAACACTACTTGGCATTTGTGTTTGTTCCATAGGATTGCCAACCCTCCTGATGCACCTGTTGCTGCTGAAGAGAGAAACCCCCAATTATACCAGTTTGGGGAGAGTTTGTTAGCGGCGTCTTCTGAAAGCTTGGTCTCTTGAAGTAACATCATATCAACACCTCCAACCA
Organism: Thuja plicata; assembly: GCA_018584345.1. Classification (NCBI taxonomy): domain Eukaryota; kingdom Viridiplantae; phylum Streptophyta; class Pinopsida; order Cupressales; family Cupressaceae; genus Thuja; species Thuja plicata. Next base: position 2,400,785 of record MU223644.1, read on the forward strand.
GGATCTAATTTTTAATCATCCAAGCTTTGTTAGAGGCATTTAAGCCTCTAACATTCCATGTTAAAATTCTCATATTCCTTTCAGAGAGTAGTTAGCTCTCCTACTTCCATTTACCTTCTTTGAGATTAACTTCGATGCCTCATCCTTACACTTCCTGGGTGTCCTCTGAAATTTAATAGTTAGTTGTGTTCCCTGAGCTATCTCTTCTCTTAGCTTGTTAAATCTAGACAGTCTACCCCTTGATTTATTTTGTGAGCTCAATTTAGCTATTTTCGGTAAATCTATCTCTGATTGGAATATTGAGCACACTATGTCTTTCTTACTAGAAAGATCCTTTGTATTCGTATCTAGCAATATAAGTTGATCTCCAATATCTATATCTGAATCTGAATTTGGTTCTGAACCACTGTGTAAGTCGTAAAGTTTGCTTTTTGCCACCTTGAGGATATGTGACTCCATCATAAGATCCTGGTCCAAGTTTTCCATATTAGCAATTTGAGTGAAATTTGACCAATTAATAGCCTCTTGGGTGTTAACAAGGAGAGTGTGAATATGGCCATTCTTTGTTTGTGGAGAAGGAACCCTAACAGGTCTATATAGGAGATTTTTACTTTCAGTGACCAGGGGACTTGATTGTGGGCTTAATATAATCTTATCTGAGGGGAGAGTAGCTTCCTTAGTGAATTTGGGTAGATCCCCCAAGTCCACCAGAACGAGACTTCCCTTATTATCTATCTTGCTTGAAGCTGAGGGAGCTGAGAGATTATACTAGCTACCCAAGTGGGCCTGGTATTTCTGATGTTTTCCCATTTTGGCCCCAAAATCTTGATAGACTACCATGTCTAGGGTGGGCAAGGATGTCTTTTCGGAGCTTGGTGGGGCGGTCAAAAGAAGAGGAGTTGTACCCTGAGGCTGGGAAGCATAGAAGAACCATCTGTTACTATATGGATGGTGTAATACTTAAATATAAAAAAAAACTATCTTCAATCTTTTCTTTGATTCTGCAAGTGATCTCCATCTAGGATATTTTATCTTGTGACTCTTAGATGGTTTCTTAGGTTCTCTATTTAAATTCCAAGGATATTTATATTCCAAATCAATTTTCACAGATTTATAGATTTATAGTTAATTTCCATTAACTAGGATTAAGAAATTGGCCTTTGATATACATGCGAGAACCTATTTTCACAATATAGGTTCAAAACCAATAATATTTTTCCAAATCAAACTTAACAAGAAAAGAGGTAATTTTATTTGTATGAATAGAGCGGAGAACATTATAACCCACAATGACACCCATTTATTATCTAATAAAAAGATAAAGTACCATTTGAAATGTGGACAAATAAGAGGACTACTAACTACTAGTTCACATCTTAGGGTATTTGTTATTCAACATTTTTTAGGAGTCCCAGTATATATATACTTTTCCAACAAAGTAGTGTTATTAGAGCACAAAAAAACATCATAGAAACTTGACATCGGCGTGGTAGGTAGCATTTGCTTTTTCCATAGCTGTCTCAAGCACCTTGCAAGACTAACACTCATCATCCACAACTGATATATGTGTAGATGGTGCAGATGATGTAGACATAGATGGAGCATCATCGGCCCATTGAAAGTAGTCACATCCATTTCCATCCTACAATATAAATCTAAGTTAGTATTGCTATAATGAGTAATATTTATTATTTGTAAACATTAAATATAGTGCTATTTACAACCTTTTTTCTTATTTATGCAAGTCCAAAATTTGCGCTCTGGATTATTGTATGTGTGTGACATCCTCAAAACGTAGTGCACTCCATCAACATAGTCACACATAGGAACATTTATCATAGCCATCACCCCTGTATCAAACATATTTTTGTTCATTCATGCTATTGAAGCAACAAAACTTAGTATTTATACTAAAAAAACAATGAAACATCTATAGAATTGGATAGAAGATGGGGAAGAACAATATCAATGAACTGAATGGTGGTGTGAAAACACACCATAAAATAAGAAATCCATGCTCTATTCCCTTAAGCCCCACACTCAATGAGAACCCATCTCATATACTACTCATTCTTCCCATTTTTGTTTGTACTGTTAGATGGTCAATCTTGCATATACAAACTAAACATGATAGAAAAAATAAAACTAGTTTATTTTTAAATGGAATACACCAAGGAGTACCATCAAAAATATTGATTTTTTACAATCATCAACCATAAAAAATCATCAGATAGCTCATTTTTTTATCATCATATGTGGAGACTCACATGTTTGTGTACTTTAGATTTTCTTATCAGATAGTTCATTGCATTCAATTGTGTACATAATTTTTGTATCAACGTTTTGGATCACACTATGTGATCCACCATCATGATTAAAGAGAAAAAATATTGAAAGAGAGAAAAATGATTAAATTCTCTTTCAATCCATTTTCTCTTTCATCCTAATGAAGGATCACAAACTGTAATCAGAAACGATGATGCAAACATATCTACACAATCGAATCCAGAAGCTAATTCAAACATTTTTAATATCAACATATGTGTAGTCTCACAATATCATCATACGTGTAGTCTCAGAACTATCCATTTATGTTTCTTTACCATGAGACATAACTATCCTAGTGCAGCAATAATAATAAATGCAATAGGTATATATATAACATGAGACAAAATTATGAATAATACAGTCATCTACCAAAACACATTTATAACACCATATGTTCTCAAGAACTAGAAATGGATAATTCTTAGAGTACACCTTGATAATGCATTATATTAAGCATTCATAATGTGGTACTCCTTGGTGTATTCCACTTAAATATGTTAAAGCAACATGACTAACAAATGCAAGAAGACCAAATTTTCCACCCCTTGCAATATTACATGTCTTTCTCAATCAGGTTTCCCCCTTTGTGAAGATATAAGAGGAATGTGTGAAAAACTTTTGAATGCAATATTTCATTTAATATCATTCAAGAGAAGATCTTTGAAGCATTGAAGATAATAATTCTGAAGCACACTACAGTAGATTTAAAAGACATTGAAGCTACCATAGTTGCAGTTTCACAACAGACCTTGTGTCAAAACATGCATTACTTTGAGCATACTTTTTTGCAACAATACTTTTTTGCACTCTTTACCTTTCCACTTTTAAATTTTTAATGTTTAGAAATTGTACCATTAAAACATCTATAGTAATTCTATTTTGGTGGAAATAATTTCCAATAATTGAGGCATTTCAAATAATGTCATACTCATTCATCTTCTATGAACTAGAAGAAGTAAATTATACCATGAAACAAACCATCCCCCTATCCCTTCTGACCTGAAAATATTATAGAGAACTCTTGTTTGAACTATAATTGCCACAAACAAAAAAATAAAGGCACTATCAATTAGGAAAACACCTTATCATGAAAAGGTGACCCTTTCTTCTCATCCCTCCTAAATTCAGCCACAATCAGAAACTACAAATATATAATCATCCTTCAGGCACTCTATCATCATGCATACAAAAATATTCCTTATTAAATCAACCCTTAAACAAAATACACCTTAATAAAATAAATAGTACAACATAAAGGCATCTAAAGTCTACTAAACGGGATGCACTCCAAATCAACAAATAGAGCAAATTTTAGTTTAGCAATCCATAAATAGATCTTGAAATGAGAATAAAAGAATACACCTCTACCGAAATATCATGCCTCACAAATTATGGTAAGGGAAATTCACTTATCCAAGATTGTCAACAGCCACTACAACCCTTTAAGGCCACTACAACCTTAATTATTAGTCACAAACCGTAAAAAGGGACATTTCTCATCAAGAGAATTTTTTTATTTATTAACACGGCAACATACAAACATTCTAAATTGACATGAATATAATTCTTTCCAATAGATATTGCTTGATACGGATTACATATAGATCACAAGCATAGAAAATAACTTCTCCCACATTCATATTATTTATTGATCCTGAAACCATGAACTTAAATCAATCATGAGGCTGCTGAATGTAGTGTCCCCTTATTGCACCTAATCAGTTTGAGGATTCCAATAGCCTATTCTCGGGTTCTCGAAGTATAATTGGATGAGGTTAGTCACCTCAGCATCCTGAGGAGAGCTATAGCAAAGAGATTTAAAATTTATTCTAGCATAGTGTCTATTTTTAGCATATCAATATTTTTAGTAAGTGCTCTAGCAAGTGTTTTAAAGTGTATTCTAGCATAGTGTCTATTTTTAATCCTTCAATTCTAAAAGTGGGTTTCTCATCCTATGAAGTGGATGGCCATAGTTTTGACAAGATCTTCACCACTAAGGTATTATCATCTAATATGAGATCATTTAGAAAGCATGAACATTCATTTCAAGAGAATTGAAGTATGAGATCATCAAGACATGGTACATTTCAATCTCCAGAGAAATATGAAGTGATTGCTTACTTTCAAATCTTATTATGTTCAACCCATACATAATTAATAGATCACACATTGGTTTTCATATATATATAGAATAAGCTTACCAAGGCCAAATCTACGGTTGCAACGAAGCCGGTATAAAAGTTGCGGAATCACTTTCTCCCTTAGCGACATATGTCCAATGTGATGTGAGCAAGGAGGAAGATGTAACAACAACCGTGGATTTGGCTATGGAAAAGCATGGAAAGCTTGACATTATGTATAATAATAACACAGATGAACACCCCTTAGAATATCCTCCCACCCTTAGGGCCCTTAGAATAATAGGTCCCACCCAACTATAGTCCCTCCCAACTATCTCCTCTTGTCCACCCCATTGGGATGGCTCATCGGGCCCCTACCATTCAGCAATTATATCCTCCCACCCCTGTAGAGAACTATTCAACTATATTTTTGGGAATAAAAAGAAGTCGTCATAACCAAAAATAGAGCGTGGCAGAGTAGAGCTTGGAAGAGTATCCTTTGTAGGAAAAAGATTTTTGGTTGGAAGTCCAAGTAAAATCTGTCCAAGTACGATTGGGCTTCATCTCTTATGGTGTTTGAGTCATGCATTCAGCAAGACTTGATTCCTTGTAGACTCGTTAAGAACCAATTAACTTCACTAGTAGACCAAAAGCCCATTGACAATATGCAAAATTTTGAATGAATGATGAATATCAATGTAAAATGAGCTAAGCATGCAGCCCGCCTTATGGTCCCCAATAGAAATGGCTGCATTATATCCACAGCGAGTACAGCAGGAATAGTAGGAGGATTTAGTCTTACGCCTACACTTCCTCCAAACTTGCAATAGTTGGGCTCATGAAAATTGTTGCAAGAGAGCTGAGGAAATTTGGTATATAAGTGAATTGTATTTCTCTGGCTCTGATTCCCGCGAATTTAGTACTAAATTCAATAGGAATGAATCCTTCAGCAGAGGCAAAATCCATGGTAGAGGCAGTGATTCAGGTCGAAGCTCCACTAAAGGAAGCGATTCTTAAAGGATAGGACATGGAAGAGGATTCTTTGTATTTAGCCAGTGAGGATTCTGAATATATAAGCGGACACAATCTGGTTGTGGATGGGGGGCTAATCGTGGTATTAGATGAAACTGTAGTGTTTGGAAAATACCGATAGGAATTTCTTAGAAACAATGCAGGCCTACTCTAGAAGTGCATAAATAACTTTGACATAATATATGTGGGACGAACATATTATAATATAAGTTTTTGTCATTTAAAGTTGAAAGGAAAGTAATTGTATTTGTGTAATTTATAAATAATTAATGATAATTTAATTATTATTAATTAAGTTTGAAATTAAAGTGGGATAATGACACATGAAGTTACATGTTATGACACTATAAATTACATTAAGAAAAAATATTAACTATCTTATTTTATATTTATTTAGATTTGTTTTGTTTTAGCTTGTTGATTTTCTTATTCTATCGTTCATGTGAGTGACCTGTAAGATATTTGCAATGAAGTTCATTGAGCATTTTAATATTGAAGTTTGAAAGTGATTTTTTGTTTTATATTAAGACTTAAAGTTTTTAAACACTTGGCTTGAATGAAATGTTAAGTTTTAGTGCAAAGGAAAAGGTATGTTATAGATGAGATGTAATCAAGAAAAAGGGGAAATCAAAATTGTGTACTTCATAAGAGGTAAAATATTTGCAATGTAAAGGGAGTAGTTAAAGAATAAAAAATGGCTTTGTCACCACAAAAGTTTGAAGCACTTGGCTTCTAGGGTTTTGGACACGAATTCAAGATTATGGTCGCAACAGTATTTCTTTGACAAAACAATATATGTGTTGCCAAAAGGAGTAAATTCTAAATGTTTTTCCATTATGAATGGAAGGAGCTAGGCTCCCCTCCTCCTCCTACTCAAGATCGTGGTTGGGAATTGGTGAGATCATTGAAGAGAAATCAATTAGAAGATAGGGCTTCTAGGAATCATCAGCAAAAGACTCTCCCCTATCAGCTCCATCAGATTACCTTGAGCAGAAATAAGTTTCATCTTCTGCATTCTATGGAAGAGGGTTCTCTAAAACCAACTCCTGATATAGATTTCAATTTTCCCAATAATAAATTTTAAAGATCTCACATACAATTTAATAATTTTCTTCAAAACCTTGGAGGAATTGGGACAACGGATGCCCCAATCTGAAATTCTCATGGGGAAACCCTAGGTCTTCTAAGATTTTTTTATTAGGGTTGGATAATTTTCTACATAAGAATCCAGGTGATGTTGATCTTGGGATCAATACAGGACATGACACCATTGTTAGGAACAAAGAGGAAAAATTATGCTATAGATCAATGACGAGATGATATAAAAATAAGAGGAATTATTCATGGAATATAGAATATTCGCAATATGGGAAGCCATTGGTATCTCGGCACAACAAGTAGTAGTATGGTTTCTGAAAACTTGTAGAGGACATGTAACTATGGCGATCCTCAATGAAGATTTTTATATTTACCTTGTAATGCTGACCAAAGGAATATATTTTTAACAGGTGAATCCCCACGCTTTAGAGGTATGGGTTTTACCTTTCTAGCATGAAAACCTAATTTCAAGCATTTAAACATAATTATTTTAAAGTGGAACAAGCACTTCTTTTGAATTTACTAGTAGAATTGATTAACAAGGAGATTATAAGGAAAATAGGTAATAATATAGGAACATTTTTGTTATGGAGGAAGGAGAATTTATTTATTTAAAGTGTGATATCTTAGTTAGAATGGACTTAAATACTAGATTGTTAAAACCAATTATAATTAAATCCAGTAATGATACCTTCGAAATCCGTCATGATTTCTTTATACGAAAGATTAATGTGAAGAATCCAATGAAATATGTAGAACCCTTTCACCTTCCCTCTCTGGTTATGGAAGACGGGGTTAAGTTTGATGACCAGTGAGGTGGTGGTTTTGTTTTGATCAAAATTTGGAAGATAATGAGACTATAAATGAGGACATTTTAAAGGTGGAAGTGGTGGGGTGGGGGATCTGGGAACGGATAAAGATATTTCCTTAAGAAACAAGGATTATCTAGAAGACATAAGTTTGTCACAATACAAGGAACCCCTAAATAACATCCTAGAACAGATTGAGGTAATGAGAAAAGTGGTTAGTACAGAGTTGGGTAATGTCTGCCAAGGTATTTTATGTACCCTAAAATGGTTTCCTAGACTATGGGCCCCCCTTCTTCAATTTATCAAATGAGATAATCAATTTATCAAATTCCTGAATCAATGCTTTGCAACATTTTCAATTCAAATCAATTTCCTTGATCAAATCGTAATTAATTCAATTATTTCAGTATTTCCTAAGGTTTGATCATTTCATTAATAACCATATTTAATTAAAAGAAAACATCCCTTTTAATTAAATGAAATAATATTTTTTAATTAAAATAAATATTTTAATTAAATGATCTTATCTTATTTAATTAAAATCTCTCTTTTAATTAAATAATATTATCTTATTTAATTAAAATCTCTATTTTAATTAAATAGAATAATCTTATTTAATTGAACGAAAATCCTTCTTTAATTAAATAAATAAAATCCCCACTTAAAGTTCTTTTTTTGATGAAAAAGGAAATAAATCAAATAAATAAATAAATAAAACTCCCTTTTCTCCACACATATTCCTGAGTGGTGGGATTTTTTCCTCTTACTTTCATTTTTGGGGATTTATCCCACATTGCTCTTGAGGATGCATTCCTCTCCACACTTTCCTTTATAAGGAGCCCTCTCCTCATTTTAAAGATCATAAAATCAGAGATATAGCATTTTTATGTTATTGTTATGATGCAGGTTTGGAGAGGAATTGTGGTAGAGAATTTGAGCACTTGAGCTTGGATATTGCAACTTCTCTCTTCTTGTCTTCTTATTTCATGTCCCATGGAAATCCATTTAGATTAATTTTACACTTGCATATTAGATTAAATTCATGTTTCCTTTCATAGATTAATCTTGCATTTGTATTTCCTTTCATAGAATAATAATGCATTGTTCCCATATAGATTAACTTCCTTTCTTGCATTGTTACCATATAGAATAGCTTTCATTTGCATGCATACTTGATGATCATGGAGACTAGCATTCTTTCTTTTCCTCTTTGAATCTCTCATTTTATGATGTACTTGCATGGGCACAGACTAGTTTAATTTGAGGGCCTCAATTACAAACCCTTGCACTCCATAAATAGAGAGTTATGAGTCATCATTCGAGACCTCATTCTTGAGAAATCTCGAATATAATGAATCATAGAAGTGTGAGACATTTTTAGCACACATTTTTGGCACCCACCAAGGGGAAGAACATCTATTTCTATCATCACATTGAAAAATTCATTCTATCTTCTGTCTATTATTATCTCAGTGTCTTTAAAGCTCTCATTTTGAGCCAATTTTGACCCCACCATCGCCTCTGGGTCACTGTTTCATTTGAAAATGACTATAAACTTTCCCATATTTGACAAAAGTTAAATCTGTGGCAAATATTTTTGCCCAAACAAGCTTGCATGAAAACTGAGGCAGATTTCAGATCATCTCTACATGCAGCCCGAGGCAGATTTTGGAAAAAAAATCAAAAATCAATTTTTTTACTATTTTAAATTTGATGGTCATGTGACTATCAAAATATGGGCCTTCTATGACAGCCCCTAGCCCTTCAATATTAATGTCGCAGTCTGCTGATGTCAGCAGGGTTTGAAAATTCTTTGCCTTCACCATTGGAGTTTTTGAAATTGCAGTCTAACTTCAAACGATCATATCTTTGTCATTTTAGGTCCAAATTGAGTGCAATTTTTTATTTTATTTTGGGTATAACTGTCTGAAGATTTCTTGGTTATTCTTAGTTTTTGGATTTGAGTCACAGATGTATCAGAAATTGTTGGTTTTCATCACTATACCTATCTAATACTCTATTTTGCAGCTTTCAAAGCCTCCTATGGGCTCATACGGTAACATTTTTTAGTGCAATTTTTTTAAAAGTGCATGATTTCTCATCTACATTCTGAATATGCAATCAGATTTCTTATTTTATGATTTTTCTAATGCTAACCAAACTTGGGCTTTGTTGTTCTTGATGCTTATCTTTGATTATAGCCTAACAGTGATTTGTAGGACGTTGAAAAAGAAGACTAAAAAAAAGACTACTAATGAATCATCTTACAAGTTTCCTTGATTGATAGCGTGCTAAATATTGTGCTTGCATTTTGTTTTATTTTATTAAAATAGGAACCTACATATAAGAATTCTAAAATGAACTTCTATTTGGTATTTTTAGGAATGGATATAATGTGAGAAAACTATGCTCTCGCCCTTTTGGGATGATCAAAAATTTAGATACATTATTATCATTTTCTAATGTGTTTGAAGTGTCTTTTAGATTGTAATCCTAAGAATTATATGAATGTGTCCTCTCCCCTTGCCTTTGTGGATCTTGGGTATAAGAGAAACTCATATAATTATTTTAGCCTGGCTACCTCCTGAGTGTTTTAATAGTGTCAGTAAAAGTGGATTTCCCAACTGGTAATAGGCTAAAGCCAAGCCCTTCCGATCCAGTATATAAAAAATATCATTGTGATTAGTCTCATAGTGGACAGTTGTGAATTCATTGTGGCAACCAAAATCTCCTCTAGTACCCTAGTGGTGCGTTAAATTCCCTACATTATTAAGGTGAAAACCTTGCTTTGAAAGGATTGGGAGAGCCCCCTTTATTGAGAAAATGACTTGATTAAAACCACCTAAATGGATGCCTTGACTACAAACTTTATTTTAATGACCAAAACCCTCTATCTGTTGGCGCAGAAGGTCAGAGACTGACTAAGATGTCCCACATTTTCATGGCTCTTAGTAGAGACAACAGTCCTCTGGGAAGTGATTCCCTTTGGATTTGAAGTTTGGTGTGCCACAGAAGTGAGTGCGCACGTAAGGAGGAGCCTGTGCCTCCAAGCTTCTAAGTTGTCCACTATGAGTAAGTGTGGTTGAACTTAGGTTCAATTTGGAATTCAATAGATATTATCATGGCTTACCTAGGTTGTGATGTGACTATTTCTTTTACAACAAACAATCTTCTTGATGTGTCTTGCATGAGTTGAAGATCAAAACATACACCCAAACATTAAGACAAACACCAAAATGATCAACAATTCTGCATTCTTAAGTGTCACACTGTCAACTTGCTCATTTTTTCTATCCTATCATTTTCAGTCTTCCTGGGTTGATCCAAATCAGATTAGGTCACTTACCCCACTGTTAGAAGCTTTTTTACACTTTGGATTCATGCATTTTGACCTCTTGAACTAGTAATCCTTGGTTTCACAAGTGACATTGCTTGGAGTTGGTGAGCTAGAAACTATCCTTATTGAGAAGATAAACCTTTATATCCTTTGATAACACACTTGGAGAGTTTTAGTAGTCTCTTGTCCATTCACTTCCATAAAAATTGAAATTCAATCAATATAACTTGGGTAAATCATCCTCCTGATCCATATGTGTTAGGGTATTCACCCATTTAGTGGGCACCTCTGTGGTAGTGTTAGTTTATGCCTCTTGCAAAATTCTCCCTTATCACCTCTCTTTTGGACAAGTGAGTGCTTTTATTATCCTAGTTTGGTACCAATGTTTCTTAGGGTCATCCAATAACCTATTACCTTTTCTTTCATGCCAGTTACAACATGATATCAAGTAAAACAAGGAAAATGACCTCAAGTGATCTTTAACCAATTACCCTTAGTTCAAACTTGCCAAAAATGTAAGGGAAAAGAACCCATATTTGATCAATCACCTAGGAACAACTCGGAAGTGTGGTTTGATTCCAAGAGTCACCTTAGTGAGTTGGGTACCCCCTTAGCGTCTTCTCACTCTTTTATGGATATGAGTTACACAATGACTTAGAGAGAGAGGGAAGACATGGATAAATGCCTTGATGAAATATTTGTCAAGCATATAAATGCTATTTTTTTTGGTGATTCCTCTTGTGACAGTTGCCCAGTCTCACCCCTTATCTCAACTAGATATCTGGATGCACACCAAAGGGCTGAGAGAGGTAAGAGGAAAGCTTATCAAGATGATTTATCACAATATGAGAACCAAGGAGATGAACTTTATGACACTCATGTTAATGCAACCTATACCAACAACTTGTTTAGAAATTCAAGACCAAGTTTAGCACTCAAAACATCTTCAAGATACATGAGTGAAAGACTTAAGAGGATTGAGCATGAAAAGAAAGCCTTCCTAGATGAACAAGATGAAAAGGAAGAGAAATTTAGACTCCTAGAGTTGGAGAGACAAACTTTGGTGAAAATGGAAAAAAAAACCTTCCAAGAAGAGTAAGACAGGCTCTTAGCTCAACAACTCAATGATCAATTCAACAACATGTGTGTTAGTGGTGGAAACAACTCTCCTCCAACCACTCCTCCTAAGACTCCATGAAGTGGAAGACATTTAAGAAAGCCTTCATGATCTCCTAACCCTAGAGGATAAAGGGCCTAAAGACATGATCATTATAGGAGAAAAACACCTCCTAGGAACTCAACACAACCTTCATGACGTTCTTATCATGGTTCACAATATGGGGGTAGTAGCTCAAGTTTTGATCTCACCTCCCAGGACTTCATGAAGATGAAACAAGAGCCACTTTTCCAACAGTATGTGGAGAAATATTTAGAGAAAAATAAGGATAGGTTCCTAGAGAGTTTAATCAACAAGGGTTCTAGAGTCCCTTACAACTTTGATGTGGACAAAAAGATTAAGAAGCAAGGTCCATCTCAATAAGAGGAAATCAAACAACTTAATAACATGATGGAGAAGATGTTAGCACCCAAGAATTTATTCACGCTGGACTCAATTTGTCATAATCCTTTTGACAAAAGTATTAACATGAAAGAGTTCCCTAGAAAGGTTGAAATTCCTCAATACGAGAAATATGAGGGGAATGGAGATCCACATGATTATCTGTGCCAGTTTTATACCACAAGTTTTGAGTTCCATCAAGATGACTCATACCTCATGAGATTGTTCCCAAGGAATCTTAAGGGTCAAGCAATGGAATGGTTCACCAACATAACTCCCCCTTTAATACTTTCAAAGAGCCCGTTCACAGATTTGTTCAAGAATTTGCATACAATCTTTCAAGATCAATCAACATGTTGGATTTATGCAATTTAAAGAAAAATCAAGGGGAATACTTTGTTACTTTCTTGCAAAGGTGGAGACGATAATGCTCTTGCTACTCTAGAACCATTTCTGAAAATGAAAAGATTGATATCGTTGTTAGCAACTTGGTTCCCTAAATGTGGTATAAAGTTAGGAAGATGGTTTTTGATTCCTCTGATACCATGGTTGAAATTGCATGTAGGATTGAGGATGTTTTAAAAGAAAAAGGAATTTTGAACAAACATGGAAACAACAACAACAATGGTCAAAATAAAAACAACCCTAATAAGGATAAAGGGAAGAACTCACATTGGAATAGGAACAAACAAGTGGTCAATGATGGAGTTATGGATTCCTCCCAACCTAAAGATCAAACTATGCTTCACTTGTCTAGTGTTGTTTTAAGCCATGAATCTCAATACATGTAATCAACAAGAGAACAAACTAAGATACCAAGATAGGCCTAAGAAAGAGAGGCATCAATTTTCAAAACTTGGTGACTCATATGAGGATGTCTTGAAAACACTTATAGCCAACAACCTTGCACATCCTCAAGATCCTGTGAAGCATTATATACCTGATGTTAAGCCACATTGGTGGGATGAGAAGGCCTTTTGCAAGTTTCACACTGGTATTAGACATGACATTGAAATTTGCTACAAAATCAAGCATCTTATTCAAGATCTCATTGAAAATGGAAAGCTCAAAATAGATGGATTAAACACCAATGCTGATCATAAGGCATTCAAGGAACCATTTCCCAAATATGAGAAGGGGGAGACCTTTAAAGCTAAGAATGGAAAGGCTGAGATCAATTACACTTATGCAGATGCAGAGAATACTATCAATCTACTTGATTTTGTAGAAGAAAATGTCAAAATGATGAGGGGTAAAGATCCCTATGGTTATTATCTAGATGTGGACTCTCCTCCTATCTTTGATGAAGAACCTGTTGTGGTGCTAAGGGGTCCTAACTCTAGAGGGTTGTCTCAAACTCTTAATGCTGTCACATGAAGTCCAGGTCCCATTGTCATTAGAGGACCCAACTCAAGCCAATCAAGTAAACCTAAGAAAGTGGCTTCCAAGAATGTCACCTTAATGCCAGTAGTCAATCATAAGTCAAGTTATAGGTTTGTTGATTAGTTGCAGAAAACCCTAGCTCAAATTTCAATCTTTGAGCTCTTAGAGTTGTCCCCGAGACATAAGCAAGTCCTTTAGGATGCTTTGTGCAAAACAAACATCCCCAAAAACTTAGATGTTGATCAATTCCAAAACATGATTAACCACATTGCTAGCCCTCATTAGCTTACATTTTTTGAGGATGATGATAAAGCCTTGAGCCACCCACACAATCTTGCCCTTCATATTGAGGTCATGATCCATAGAACCCGTGTCAGGTGTGTTTTGATAGATGGGCGTACTGGGCTTAATATTTGTTCCTTTAATCTTTTGAAAGAATTGGGTTATTCTAAGAAATTCATAGATACCAAAAAAGGGATTACTATCAAATCCTATGATGAGGCAGAAATAAGTTCCAAGGGGTTGGTCTTCCTTCTTGTTAGGATTGGCCATGTTGAAAAAGATATTTTATTTCAAATAGTTGACATTGGACCCCTTGCATATAATATCATACTTGGTAGACCGCGGATTCATGATATGCAAGCAGTGCCATCTAATTACCATCAATGTGTTAAGCTCCCCAAGAATGGAATAGAGATTTGTATACCTGGGGATAACACTTTATCTATCAATTCCATTTAAGTAGGAACTCATGTTCTCCTCAATAGAGAAGTAGAAGATTTTAATGCAACCTTAGCTGAATGTAAAGACAAGTTTAAGTCGATAGAATTTGGCATGGGGGGGTATCAACTCAACTCCCTCAAAACATTACCAGTTTCACCTAGGTCTCATGGCAAGACTTTGCAAGAAAAGAAACCTTTCTCTTCAGCTATGACTTTATTTGGCACATTTGTAGAATCATCAGTGCTTATTCAAGATGAGAAAGAGGAGACATTTATTAGAGACTGGATCTATAGAGAATAAAAATATATACACAATGAGAACTTATCTCCCTCTCCTAAGGCTTATGGTAGAGGGTATATTTTTGTCAATCATATGGGCTATCCCAGACATGGCCCTCTTAATCATAGATTGGATGCTAGAGCTGAATCTCTAGATCATGCTCTTTTTGGACACAAGTCTAAGAAGCTGGTTGGCCTAGGATTTGCAAATCACAACAAGAACACTATTCCTATCTTGGATAAGTCGGATAATGAAGATGAACAAGAATATATACCTGGTTTGAAAAATCAACAGGACATGTGTGAAGATTGGGTCCCTTCCACTAATCTCCTTTAAGGGGATTTAGATGTTTTGATCACTCATGCATTAGTTGCAACATTAGGAAAAGATGAATCATATATAGAAGATCCTTTCAAAGAATTTCAACGAAACAATCCTATTTGTTTTATGGGCAGAGAATGTGTTACCCTTGATGATAGTAGATCCTCCACATCAAGAGGTCCCAAACCTTCATGGTGTAAACATCCTAGTGGCAGTTCAGACACAAGTTCATATGAGTATGAATGGGACTCCTTCTCAGAGCCTTCTACAGTTGATATGGATATTAATGTTATCCACACTTATAGTTGACACATATATAACCTTGAACCAGTCATTGGCTTACCTCTTATTCATCCTAACCTCATTGATTAGTCACAATTCTATCAAGAACCTAAGCTCTTAACATTTCAAAATGATTATGAGATAGCTTGTTACCTAAATGCCATGGAACCTATAGTCACTTCCACCAGTGCACTGGCTACTAGCATGACAGAGCTAGACATCAAGTACCTTAGTCACAAAATTAAATAAAAAATAAAAAGAATAGCAGATGTGATGGTGTAAACCACTGTGTGGCAGTGTCAGAACCAAAAAAAGTAAAAATAAATGATGTATCCAAGGGTGAAAACATCTCTGAGGTGCCTAAGGATGAGGTACTTGAATGTCTCCCCAGCTATTTTAAAGATTGATCCTCCATGCTTATTGAACCAACAAAAGAAGTAAATTTGGGTATAGATGACGCTCCACAAATAGTACACTTGGCCAAGTCCTTGTCACCACTAGAAAAAGAAGCTTACACTAAGTTCTTACAGAAAAAGAAGATCAACTTTGCATGGACTTATTCAGATATGCCAGGGTTGGACAATAATTTTATCATGCATCACTTGTCCATAGCTCTGGGTGTCAAATCGGTTAAGCAAAAATTGAGAAAGATGGATCCTCACACACCTCTCCTAGTCAAAATAGAATTAGAAAAACTCCTTGGTGCAAGATTCATAAGATCTATTGCCTATGTTGAATGGATATCAAACATTGTACCAGTTTCCAAACATGACAAATCCATTCAAGTTTACACAGATTTTAGAGATGTCAATAAAGCATTCCCAAAGGATGAATTTCCACTTCCCAATATAGACATGATAGTGGATATGACTACAGGTTATGAGATTTATTCCTTGATGGATAGTTTTTCCAGATACAATCAAATTAAGATATCTCCTAAAGATCAAGAAAAGACTACATTTACTTGTGCATGGGGTACCTATTATTGGAACATTATGCCTTTTGGATTAAAAAATGCAGGAGCCACCTATCAATGAGCTATGACAACTATTTTTCAATACATAATGCATAGAAACATGGAAGATTATGTGGATGACACCTTGGCCAAGTCTAAATAAAGAGATACACACTTAGATGATTTAGAAGTCATTCTAGATCGCATGTTAAAATTTCAACTAAGGCTAAATCCTAAAAAGTGTCCATTTGGAGTCACCTCTAGAAAACTACTTGGCTTCCCCATTTAAGCAAAAGGAAGAGAGGTAGACCCTGAAAAATTCCAAGCAATCATAGATATGTCACCTCCTAGAAACATTTGTCAAATGAGGATTCTTCAAGGACGTCTTCAATCTATAAGGAGATTTATTTCACAATTGGCGGATAGAGCTCAACCCTTCAACAAGAACTTACACAAAGGATTTAAATGTGTTTGGAATAAGGATTGTCAAAAGAGTATAGATCAAATCAAGATGTACTTGGTAAATCCTCCCATTTTAATGCCTCCTATCCTAGGGAAACCACTTATTCTATACATTTCAGCTACAAAATCTTCCTTGGGGGCATTACTAGCCCAACTTGATGAAAATGGGAAAGAAAGAGCAATATACTATATTAGTCGCACTCTTGTTTCATGTGAGGTTAACTACACCAACATTGAGAAATATTCCCTTGAAGTTGTGTTTGCTTCCCAAAAGTTGCGACATTACATGCTTGCGCACAGTATACACCTCATAGAAAAAATAGATCCACTCAAATATTTTCTAGGTAAGTTTGCCCTCACAGGTAGACTTGCTAAATGGATGATGATCCTTTCAAAGTTTGACATAGAGTACATTGAGCGTAAAGCAGTCAAAGGACAAGCCATAACATATCAATTGGCAGATTTCCCAATACAAGATAATGCACCTATTCAAGTTGACTTCCCAGATAAGGACCTCATGTATATGACTGAAAGAACATGGAAGATGTTATTTAATGGATCCTTTATGCAAAACGGTTCACGAGCTGGTGTGTTGTTTGTTTCTCCTCATGGGTACTATTAGAAACACTGAGAGGGGGGGGGGGGGTAAATCAGTGTTTGTCTATATAATACTTTTCTACAATTAAACATAATTCAAACATTCATTTAATGAAGCTTAACATAAGAACTCATAACACATGATATGATTATAGGGAAACCTTGATCAGAGGAAAACCCCGGTGGGAATTAGTACCCACAAATATTGCACTAGTATAATGAACTTGTTAAAGTTCCTTTGCCTTGTTAGGAGCAGTCTTTACAATGCAAGTACAATGACCTGGTTAAAGGTCTTACCCTGTTAGGAGTCTTTTAAAAAAGCTTGTTAAAGGTATATGGCTCACTGCCTAGGCTCACTACCCAATAAGATGAAGGCTACAACCTTCTGACAGTTGATATACACTATCAAAAGTGAACTACTGTGATGACACTATTGTGTGATCAGTTCCATGTATGTGAAAATTCTCTTACTCTCTTAAAGAGATTTATCATATACTGACTTCATCATATTTCTCTTCTATATCTTCCTCTTATATAATAATTTGACACTTGTAACATAACTTTACCTTACATACTTATATGTTCATATCTGAATAGGCGCAACCCAAAACAAGATTCTAGTCGACCCTACAACATAATACACAATGCTTTCGAATAAGTCAGCTTAAGCATGTTTACAACAATACTAATTACATCATTACAAACATTTAATCAAAGGTGCTTAGCCATTACATAATAAAATAACTCACACTAATCAAAACACTAGTCGGCTTTCATGCTCTGTCTTCTGGACTGCTGGGGCACTGATCTATCTGTAACTTCTCCATACAAGCATGCCATACCATGCATGTCTGGAATTAGTATGTAGAGATCCCATAGAACATATATCTAAATGCACATAGTCTGATTTGATCTCTTGCACGTGCGTTGATGTGTTGATCGCTGAATATCTTTGTTTGCCCTGTTACCATACTTAGTCATTTTTCCTTCTGAGTTATCATTGACAAAAACTTAGTATGACTTTGTTTCCATGATGAAAACAAAAAAATAGTCATATGTCCTCTAGGAATCAACTTTCCAACAATCTCCCCCTTTTTCATTTATGGAAACAAAGGAATGTGGCCAAGTTTCCCAAAATGACTTAACACAAAAAAATAACTATATATCATAGCATCTTTTATATATATACATATACTGCTCTCCTATATATACATATCCTCTATTAATCCCCCTTTGACATTAATGACAAAGGTGTACAAAAACTTGTGAGTGTCAAGATACATATTCCATGTAGACTTCAGGGTATACAATCTGAAGAGATTGGATCTCTTTCTGCCAAAATGCTTTCAATGCATCAACTGTCTATAGATGTGCGCATAATGCATTTGTTAGCTTCTCCATTTTTATCAGATCCATGCAAGGACCTTGATCATATGTCACAATGGTAGCATCAATCTTTTTGATGTTCTCATTTAGGACTGCTAGAGAGGGCGCAAGTGCATTTCTCAACTGAGTTTGTCTGACTCTTATCTTGTTGATTTCCAACTTAGCCTTTTCAATTTTGTCTAGCTGACCTTGATAGACATTGTTACATATGTTCATGTCCTGTGTAGATGTCTCAACTAATTTTATGATAGTGTCCACCATGAACTCAGCCTCTTCTATCTTCTTGATGTATTTAGAGGTGAAATTCACTCTGTCCATGCAGTTTTCTATGACTTTCTTTCCCTTAGCTGCCAATTCTTTCAATATGGATTGCCCAATATTTAAAGAGTTTAAGTCTAAGGTAAGGTAAGTCTACTAGGCTTGTAAAATGTGATTTGAATTTTGTTAGAATGCTATCCACATCTTCAACTGATTGAACTTTGGCTACTTTCTTGTCTGCAGGCACTAAGTCATTCAACATGTTCAATGATTCCAAAAAGAGAGGATTCCTCATCACTTGTTTCTCTTTTTCTTTTTCCATAGAAAAAGTGTTGATCTTGATTAGGTCTTCTTCTCCCCATGCATCTAGACTTGCTGAATCAGGAGTTAACCTTGACAACAATGAAGTAGATGGTTGAATGGATGGTGAGAATATAGTATTCTGACTGTATCCATGCATTCAATCTTTACTGGTATCTCTTTGATTGGTGTCTCATTATCTTGAGTATTCAAGTCAATTGGATCATTGGAAGGAACTTCATCTTGTTGTATAGATGTATCATCAGTGCACATATCTTCAGTGCTTACAAATGCTTTATTAACTTTGTCCATGTCTTTGTCACATGATGTCATGAATATCTTGATATTATCAACCACTATAGTATCTTCTGAGTCTTTTTTTGTATCAGAAGTTATTGTCACTATGGGCGTTGAAACCTGTGGACCTGTCATAGGTGCTATCTGAATTACTGGTTCTATAACTTGTTTGGGAGGAGATGGAGTTACCTTTGTAGTAGGATTCATTCATGGATACATGTGTCTATCCATAAACACTTGTGCAAATGCATTTTCAATTTCTTTTTCTATCTGTTCATAGTCTTTGTTCATAATTTGTAGAGTCCTTGTCTTGGTTCTAAGATGAGGCTTCACCAGGTCTAATAGAATTACCTTCTCATCATGCGAGAATATAGGGAGAAGATTATCCAATGATTCTTCTCTTATCCTCATGTCTTCCTCAATTGCATGTCTTTTCATGATCTCAAGTATGTTCCATATCTTATCAAGTATCATTGTCTTGAGTTCAAGAACTGACTTCTTAAACTTAATCATATGAGATATGATCATACAATGTATCTCAGTTTTATCAATCTCTTGATACTTGTCATACACTTTAGCAATTGTATCTAGTCTTCCTTCATTCACAATTTTGTTCCTTAAGACATTTAGACTAGGTCTGAATCCTACCTCAGGAGGAGCTTGAGTATTCCTTTCTTTGCTCCTTGTGTTCCTTGAGGATGGGTGATTTATGGATGCATGTTTTCTTCCTCTGGACTTCTTTCTTGGTATAGAAGGTGGAGATGAGTCTAGGTCAATAGTGGTAGAGGGCACAGAGGTGCTCTCTACTTTCTTCTTCTTCTAGATCTCTTCAGCCTTCTCAAGTTATTTGGCTATCTTGGCATCTCTAGATTTGTCAAGATCTTCTTGAGTGACTCCATGTACTCTTAGAATTCTAGATGTAATATTAGATGCCTTTCTTTTATTATCCCCATTGTATAATAAAGAATCAATTGCATTAGTCTGATCTTTGTAAGTGCCCCATTTGGGCTCATTAGGATCTTTGGGTGCAGACAATAGAACTTGTGCATATCCTTCTAACACATGTTCTTCCACTTCATAACCAAGAGGATGAATCCATTTGCTTCTAGGTTCAATTGCCTCCTTGCAAGTGCAATCTGTTTCTACCATGAAACATATGGTATCCTTATATTTATCAACTATCTTCTGAGATAGTCTGAACCTTTTCTGCATCTTGATCCTAAAAGTCTTGATATCCATATCCATGGCATCCCTCACACTGCTCTCTAAAGTGGCTTTAAGTGAAATCTGAGACATTGTGGGTTTGCTCCTATCTAGGTAAAGGTTTGCAACCTTTCCAACAATATGAAGTACAAGTAGATGATCAAAGATCCAAATGTGAATGTCTTACTCCTATCATGCTTGATGATTTGAATGTTGTCAATCGATTGAGTGCACAATATCTCACATAGATTGTATTGAGTTTTATCCTTCACCATTCTGATAGCTGCTAGGACTGTTGCTATAGAGAAACAATTTAACCTTCTTGCTTGCTAAAACTTATACACAAGTATCATAGTTAGAAGCTTTATGTCATCTTCCTTGATAGGGTCAAATTTCATCCCACGCTTGTCACTTCTAGAAAGGCAACTTGTTCAACTTGCATCTTGACATCCTTGCCAGTAGGAAGAACTGGTCCAGTCTTAGGAAGTCTAGTTAATTCATGGATTAGGTCTATAGTGATGTGAGCAAGAACCTCACCAATATTCTACTTAGTAAAATCTTTACCCATTCAGGCTCATCAAACTCGTGCGCATTCGAGTATTCAAAGATAGGGTTATCAATCAAGTGCACGAGCTCATCCTTGAATGTGTAGTTTGATGATTGCTTAAATAGGGTTTCATGAAAATCTGAAACGGAGTGACTGCTAGGGTTCCATTTCAACTCCTTATCCATTTTCTTAACTGCCAAATCTGTTATGTTTCCATGTTAATCTCTAAGTTTTTTTGATGATTAGTGCCCAACACTTAGTCATTTCATTAGGAAGTTTTAGTTGGCTATCACTGTGGCAAAGCTAAAACTATTCAAGGCCGAGCAGTTTTTCAGTATGCCTAGTTACATTGCTGAGTCAAGTTACATTGTCAAGCCGAGTAGACAGGGATGTTAAATGTCAAGCGATAGACAGTCAAGTGCCGAGCATAATAGTTTTTGTATACTTGTCAGGAATGATACAAACTTAAAGGATAAGTGATCTAGCTGAATTGTATAAGCTTTTTGGGCCGACTAGTGTATGCATTTAATATTCTTATAC
This sequence comes from Thuja plicata, assembly GCA_018584345.1. Taxonomy (NCBI): domain Eukaryota; kingdom Viridiplantae; phylum Streptophyta; class Pinopsida; order Cupressales; family Cupressaceae; genus Thuja; species Thuja plicata. Next base: position 2,422,600 of record MU223644.1, read on the forward strand.
GGAGTTAATTATGCATTTAATTGTTTTATCCTATGCATGATTCATTGTAATACCATCATGGTATGGGTATTAGATCTTGATCATTGATCTAGATCTCACTGTCAGATCTGTATAGATATATTAGATTGCTTCGAAACCATATTTTTATGGTGTGCAAGAGGCAGAAGAGTGACTGCATTTTTGAAGTAAAATGCATAGAGGGTTATTTTGTTCATAAGTACAGATCAAGTAGAGCATAACACAGTGAACAAAAGAGTAAAGGTATATCAGATTATAAGATCAGAAGAGATGTTGAAAAGAGGAGATCCATCATCAACATCAGAGTGCATATCGAAGGATCAATACTTGAGACTTTCTAATCATTGTATCAGGCAAAAATATCTTAACAAAGTGCTTTTAGCGGGCCATTATTTATCTCTTAACAGAGTACTTACTTCATTGTAATTTTAAATCCTTCAACAAGGTAGATTGTAATGATCTGAAGCTTTTAACAGACCAGACCTTTAATAGGGTAGATTACATTTTGTAATCAAACATTGTAACCTTAATAGGTACACTTTATTACTGCAGTAGTGGAGAATTTTGTGGGTGTCATCCCAACCCCAGTTTTACCTATTTGGGTTTCTGGGTCACCAAATTATTGTGTAATGTGTTATTTATTTCATGGTGTGGATTCTATCTAAGATTGCATTAGATTCATTTATGTATGAATGTGAATCAGTTTTTTTTAAGTGTTTATATTTGAAGATCTGATTCACCCCCCCTCTCAGTATCTTGATTTTCCATTATTGTATTTCCAACAATTGGTATCAGAGAAAAGTTCTCTAAAAGGTTATAATCAACTTGAGAATATAGATCTTGAAATGGAGATCTACAATATGGGTAAATTCATTGAGAATCAAAAGATTGATGTTCAGCTAGCACTACAACAGCTTGAGTTTGCAAGACAAGAATTAAAGAAGTCCTTGACTGCAAGGAAAGATCTGGCCAAGCAGATGAATGACACTCATTATCAGGAAGAGGACACTACAAATCTATTTTAGAATGAAGATTCTACTGAGAGTAATGTAGCTATAGCAGATCTACTAGAAAATAACAGTGCACTATGTGAAGAAGTCAAAAGTTTGAAGAAAGAACAAGAAGCCCAATAAATAAGAATGTGTGAAGTTGTTGAATAGAAAAAGAAAGCCTAAGATGACAAGGCTATGGAATAAGAAGACAAGAGAATGCTGACTACCAGACTTGATGAAAGAACACATGATGTGCAAACCATGATAGTTAATCAAGTAGACATGGAAAATAACTACTACTTGTGAATCAGGAGATCAGCAGGAAAGACTTGAAGATTATTAATCTTAGATCTGAGAAAAATCAATTGAAAGATGAATTGAGATCTGAGAAAGAAATCAATAATAGAGTAAATGATCCAAGTGCAGCTATGAGCTACTTTGAACAACTAGTGCAAGCATCAAGAAGACCTAAAGATTCTTCTGGATTAGGTCAAACTGAACAACATACAACCACTAAAGATGGAGAATCATCTAAGACAAGTGAAATAAAGAATGCAAAGCTGAGAAAGAAGAAACCTATTTGTCACCACTGTGGAAAACAAGGTCATACATCAAACATATGTCAAAGCAAGAATCGTAAGTCCAATCCTAAAACCAATTTTAATGGTTATTTCTTTAACTGTAATAAATTTGGAAACCAAGCATGGGAATGTAAGGCAAAGGCAAGAAAAACACCTAGACTCAATGGTAAGTGCTATAATTTTCACAAATTTGGTCATAGAGCACAAGATTACAGATCTAAAGGTAAAAAGCAATGGACATCAAAGGTACAAGAAAAATCACCAAGAAAAGGCAATACTCACAATTAGGATTACAACACATGGCATAGTTGTCATTACTGTGGTGAGTATGGACATGTTCCAGAAAATTACATAAGGACACATTTCAAAGGTAAGTCTAAAAGTTGGATCAATGGAAGCCTAGTTTGTCATAGTTGTCTGAAAATTGGTCATACAAGGAAAGATTGCAAGACTAGAGTACATGTACCTATAGTTGAGAAAATTAGAGAACAGATGAACAAGATATGGGTTAAGAAGTCTGAACCATGCAGCAGTGAAGCTAATGAAGCTGAGGTCACCCAATCCAATGGATCAGGTGATTACATCATCTCCAACTAAGAGAAAGAGGTATGTAAGGAACTATATTTAAAAATCCTTATCTTACATCAGTTCCTAACATGAAATGTACAAAAATTCCATATTTTCATATGTTAAGATGCACCAGGACATACTTGAAGACAAAATGCCGAGATGAAAAAATTGTACTACAGGTGTCGAGCATCTATCATGGACACTAAAGCTGAGTTCTTTAGTGAGTGCCAAGTTTTGTTGGCTGAATAAAAGTTTGTGAAGGTCGAGTGTAGTGAGATGAGTGGGATGCAAATTGTGTTATGGCCAAGGACAGCTGGCTTGCACTAACTCAAATGGGCAAAACATTCAATGCTCACCTACCCTTACCCATTTCGAAGCTTATAAAAGATGAACAGTTGACAGCTCATTTTTACCTTTGTGATTTTACTATCTATAGAGTGATTGAAGTGATTTATAGAATTTATCTTAACGGAGCTACAAATGAAGATTTAATTAGTATGCTGAGGTATTCTGTTTTCCATCCCTCAAACCCTAAATTTCAGAATTATGGTTGCAAGTTCTTCCACACCAGCCAAGAACATGGAGGCAGAACAAGAACAAATTCAGTTGATTCAGAGTGATGAATGTGAACCTCTCAACTTTATAGCCGTCCCTAAAAGTGTGATATAGAGTGATTTGATGGGAGCCCTCTCATCCATTCCTCCCAAGGTACTTATGATTCATGATGTTCGATCATGCTATATGGTTAAAATTGGAGAAGTAGGAGACAATGAATTGAGGAAATCCTACAGTAA
>MU223644.1:2425604-2437145 GCA_018584345.1 Thuja plicata
CCTAGATTTTCCCCAAGGTTTTAAAGATGAATGGATAAAATTTATCCTTAGCCGAGTTCATGACATGAGCATGTGGCTAGACAATGGACCAGTCAAGATCACCAAGAGTATGATTCATCAAGTGACTAGATATCCTATAGTAAATGGAAAGTGGACCATGAGGGATAACAGCAAAGAGGAAATTACATTGAATAGTGAAGCAGTATGGAATAATAGAGGTATGACTATCTCTACAATTACTGATCTCTAGAACTTGATTTTGGAGTAAGGGTAATTGCACACAAGTTCTATCAGTCCAACAAATTGGATAGTGTTCCTTGTACATCAGTTGATCAAGCATGGAAATTTGTGAAGAAGAATCACACATATGATCTTGTCGAGCTACAATAGACATAGTTAGCCAAGAACCTTGCATCAATCATAAAGGCTAAGAGCTCGTCATGTAATTTTGGTTCTTTACTAGTTTGTATATTCTTCTACATTCAGGATACATTTCCTACACTAGGAAATATTGTTTGGAAAAAGGATAGGCCTATTACAGTTTAGATCAGTGAATGTATAAAGAAACTAGGGAGCAATTTCAATAGCATTATGGGTAGCTATTTTGTATAATTCAAGAAGAGAATGAGATTAAGGACTAGGATTCCTAAGTCACTACTGGAGAAACACTATGAGGAAATTTGTTTTCTAGTTGACACAGATAACACTTATATCAAGGCAGTAACTCCTAGAATAACATGTTTGGAGCCATTTCCATATGAGATTAATGTTGATGAAGCATTAGCCACCATCATTGCACTCCTAGATGAGGCAATTGACACCACTACAGAGAGATTTGGAAACTTTGATGAAGCTAAGGCTAAGATCTCTAGAAGTTTGAATGAAGGAACTATGGAGAGGAAAAGAAAGAAGATAGTGAAAAATCTAAAGAAAATGGTTGGCTTGGGTAGTGATGAAGAACCTAAGGATGCACCTCTAGGTCTATCCATTGGACAAGGTGAGGATATTTCTACTGAGGAGGAAGTCAGTGCATCAGAAGAAATTACACAGAAGGCTAAGGGCAAGAAGCCATCAATTGTTATTGTAACCAAGCCTAGTCGAGAAAAACCTAAGGTTACACCTCATGTACCTAATCATCCAAGGAAAAGAGCATCTACTATCATTTCCCCAGTAGAAGTGCAAACAAAAGTGTATGGTAAGAGAAAAGATACATAGAGTACTTCTTGTAAGGAAGCGAAGGTTGCTCCTAAGGCTGAGCCGAGTGAGCCAGCAAAGAGACCAAGAAGAAAATTAAATTTGAGACCGTGTAGTGATGAGGAGTTGACAGAAACTGATGAACCCTCAAACATACCTAAATATCAATTCAAGAAACCAGCAAGCATTGATGAGGTATGTGACACTTTGAGGAATTCAGCAGGGTTAGCAACATTCAAGTTCATCAAATATGACAAGTTGAAAATAGTAGATAGGCAAAAAGTTTAGGAAGCACTCTTGGACATGATGAACACCTTTAAATTGACTCCTATAGAGATAGGAAATCATGTGCCTAATGAAATATATGAATTTTTGTCAAGCAAATGGTAATTTTCACTTGTCACTAAGAGACAGATCTGAGAAGGAACATTAGCCAAAATAATTCCTGACTTAACCTCAAAACAATGAACCAAATTTATTGAGGAATACAAGAACATGTTTGTTCCCAAACTTAGAGGATATGCTGTTTTAAAGAATGATATAGAAGGTTTAGTACAATAGAGTACAAGGATCTAGAAAGAGATTTTTGGATTGATTGTTCCAGAAGACAAGAAATCATGTGAAGGGACATCCGAGCCAAAGGAACAAGCAGCTGAAGAAAAGACTTCCCCTGAACCACAGATAGTCAAAGATCAAATTGCCACTGAATAGGACAAGACTAAGGATACATTAGATGCAAAAAATAGTGATGATCTGAATGTAGATAGTCCTATGGATTATATAGTTGATGATCCAAGCAATTTAAATGTCGAGGAACAACAGATGCCGAGTGGTAAAGACACTGACTCGCCTATTAAGGCAACTGATACAGAAGAAGGGAAGACCACAACATCTAAGGAAATAATTGAAGTTGTTAGTGATCAGAAAAGTGAAGGGCAATAGCAAGAAAAGGAATAAGAGGCAACTTCACAAGATCCACCTATTTTAGAGGTTGTGAAGACAGTTTTAGATAGTGGAGTAGTAACAACAGAAGTTGTTGATAAGCCTAAAGAAGAAGAGGCTGCACAAGTGTTGGTTGAGTTACCACACTCTGCATCATCCACTCCCACAGGTCTTAAAAATGGTGGTATGACGAACCCATAGACTGTATTGATAGAATTGAAGGAGGCATTGGATACAGAAACTATCAAAGGGAAAGACATTATGCTGTCGAGCATAAATTATCTAGAAATGAAGAAGAAGTCATAGATTCTAGATGTAACATTAGATGAAGTCATTGCGATTCCACAATGGGATCCCAATGAGTTATCTTTTGAACAAATTATGACTCTTCAAGAGTTACTTAAAAGGAAGAAAAGATAGGAAGAGATGAAGATAGAACAAAAGAAAAAATAGGTGTTTCATGACATCAAAGACATATTTACAAAAGCTTTTGACTTAGAAGATGAAACGCCTCAAGCTCCAATCATAGATCAACTCGTCACCATTATACAGAAAGTAACAGATGAGGACATAGATAGCAATGAGAAGCTTCTACAATGGTCCAGGAGAATATTTGAGAGCAAAGTTCTAGAGAAGATATCAAAAGAGATAGCAACAAAATAGGTTGAACTTTCTGTTCTTGTAGAAACCTTAGAGAAAGTTACATCCAATGTTTATTCTTTTTATAGGAAATTATGTGATGTTGAATTTTTCACAAAGGATAATTTACAGCTTGTTGAGAAGCTACAGTTAGATTTGAGATCAACTGGTAATACTTTAGGTAAAGATACTACCTCCAGTTCTTTACATTTTAATAAGTTGATAAATGCACAAAGGAGAATAGCTGAGCTTATGGCTAAAGATGGTTGCATAAGGGCAAAGTTGATAACTATATAGACAAGCTTGTTACCTCATTTGGAGGTAATACAAAAGGTACTTTCAAAATCTAAAGAGTTAGCACAGACCAATGCAAATCTATCGACTGTAGAGAGTTTAGTGAGTCTAGCTGCCGAGCTAGAAATCAAACTAGAAGTTATGAAGGTTGAAAAGGATAGCTAGGATACAACATTTGAATCCACCCTGTAGCTACATAAGCAATTTTTGGATAAGTATAACTTAATCCCACCAACAATCAGTGACAAAAACAAGGGGGAAGTTAGTACTACTGAAGGAGGAAGCTAGTACATAATTTGGTAATGAGATATGAAAGGATACATTAGTACAGCAAAGGTACACTTGTATATAATTTTTGATGGCATTATACAATTTTTGTAGAAGTATATTCCTAGGGGGAGTACTTAGCGTACTTAGGCAATATTATGATGAAATGTACAGAAGTAATGATAAGTGTTTTTGCCACTAATATCAAAGAGGGAGATTGTTAATCTCTAAGTTCTGTTGATGATTAGTGCCCAACACTTAGTCATTTCATTAGGTAGTTTTAGTTGGCTATCACTGTGGCCGAGATAAAACTATTCAAGGCTGAGCAATTTTTCAGTATGCCTAGTTACATTGTTGAGCTGAGTTACATTGCTGAGCTGAGTGGACAGGGATGTTAAATGTCGAGTGATAGACAGTCAAGTCCTGAGCAGAAATTTTTTTGTATACTTGTCAAGAATGATACAAACTTAAAGGATAAGTGATCTGGCCGACTTGTATAAGTTTTTTGGGCCGACGAGTGTATGCATTTAATATTCTTATATAGAGTTAATTATGCATTTAATTGTTTTATCCTATGCATGATTCATTGTAATCATTAATTGTAATACCATCATGGTATGGGTATTAGATCTTGATCGTTGATCTAGATCTCACTGTCAGATCTACATAGATATATTAGATTGCTTTGAAACCCTATTTTTATGGTGTGCAAGAGGAAGAAGAGTGACTACATTTTTGAAGTAAAATCCACATAGGGTTATTTTGTTTAGAAGCAGATATCAAGAAGAGCATAACACGGTGAAAAATAGAGTAAAGGTATATTAGATTATAAGACTAGAAGAGATATTGAAAAGAGGAGATCCGTCATCAGCATCAGAGTTACATATCTAACATGTAGTGTTCTGCAAATTTCTTTAAGGTTGATTTCTCTGATTGTTTTGATTCATTCTTCTTTGATTCGACTGTGACTGATTTCTTTGATTTGTTCTCCAATGTATAGCCTTGTGACCAAATTTATTACAGGAGAAACATTAACCATTTCAAGGTCTTACCTCTTTGCAATCTCTTGCCAAATGACCATGTTTGTTACATGCATAACAAGTTCTATTAACTTGCTTGATTTCCCTTTCAGGTGGATTTGTTTTAATCTCTACAACATTTTCAACTTTCTTTGCTTCTGAAGATGCTTCATGTGATTTATTTCTTTCTTGTAATGAATTGATTTCAATTTGTGCTACACTGTATCCAAGACCAGTAGTGTCACCTTTTTGCTTTTGTGCAATAAGCTGAGTTTGAAGTGAATCAGAACTTGTGTGGGGTTTATCAATCTTAGCTTTTGCTTCTATTAATTTAGATTCCAACTGCTTCCTTATGTTTTTGAATTCCAGGACTTTCATGTTTGATTTCAAGAGTTCATCATCTAGCTGTTTGCTTTCTTTGATGTTTTCTTCAATCGTAATTTGACTGTCTGTTAGTTGTTCATCTAGATTTTCAATTTTATCTTTCAAAGACATATTCTCTTCATTGAGATTTTTTATCATTTTCCCTAAATCACTTGTAGAACAATCATTCAAATCTTTTCTTAATTTATTGATAAACATTTGTGAGCCATCAACTTTCAGTCTATGTTCTTCATTTTCTTTTTTGGATCCATCAAGATCTTCAAGAGTTTCTTCAAGACTCTTTGTCAAATGTTTTTCTTCTACTGATTCCATGATCTCCTCAAGTGGTTAAACTTTCTTTTAGAGGACCAGAGCTCTAATACCAATTGTTAGAAATACTGAGAGGGGGGGGGGGGAANATTGTTAGAAATACTGAGAGGGGGGGGGGTGAATCAGTGTTTTTCTATATAATACTTTTATGCAATTTAAACATAAATCAAACATTCATTTAATGAAGCTTAACAAAAGAACTCATAACGCATATTATAATTATGGGGAAACCTTGATTAGAGGAAAACCCTAGTGGGAATTAGTACCCAAAAATATTGCACTAGTATAATGAACCTATTAAAGTTCATTTTCCCTGTTAGGAGAAGTCTTTACAATGCAAGTACAATGACCTGGTTAAAGGTCTAACCGTATTAGGAGTCTTTTAAAAAACCCTGTTAAAGGTATATGGCTCCCTTCCTAGGATCACTACCCAATAAGATGAAGGCTACAACCTTATGATAGTTGATATACACTATATCAAAAGTGAACTGTTGTTATGACACTGTTGTCTGATCAGTTTCGTGTATGCACAAATTATGTTACTCTCTTAAAGAGCTTTATCATATACTGACTTCGTCATACTTCTCTTCTATATCTTCCTCTTACATAATAATTTGAAACTTGTAACATAACTTTACATTACATACTTATAAGTTCATATATGAATAGACGTGACCCAAAACAAGACTCTAGTCGGCCCTAAAACATAATACATAATGCTTCCGAACAAGTCAACTTAAGCGTGTTTACAAAAGTACTAATTACATTATTACAAACATATAATCAAAGGTGCTTAGCCATTACATAAAAAAATAACTCATGCTGATCAAAACACTAGTCGGCTTTCATGCTCTGTCTTCTGGACTGCTGGTGTACTGATCTGTCTTTAACTTCTCTATACTAGCATGTCATACCATGCATATCTGGACTTAGTATTTAGACATCGCATAGAACATATATCTAAATGCACATACTCTGATTTGATCTCTTGCATGTGCGCCAATGTGCTGATCACTGAATATCTTTGTCTGCCCTGTTACCATACTCAGTCATTTTTCCTTCTGAGTTATCTTTGACAAAAACTTAGTATGACTTTGTTGGGCCATGATCAAAACACAAAAATATTCATATGTCCTCTAGGATTCAACTTTCCAACATGTACATGATCCCTAAGTCATATAAATTATTGGTCCCATGTACAAACAACATTCCTGAGTATGAAGCTTTAACAAATGGACTTAAGATGGACATAGAATGGAAAATCATAGAGTTACACATCTATGGGGATTCACAGCTGATAATCAACCAATTTAATGATGAATATTAAACAAAACATGAGAAAATGGTACCTTACAAGAAAATGGTTGATTCCTTGAAATGCTACTACACATTTGTCACATTTCAGCAAATGCCTAGAGAAAAAAACAAAATGGTTGATGCTATGGCTACACTTGCTTCACTCCTTTAGTTAGAGCAACATGAATCAAGATTTGAATTCCTGTTGGAAGAGCTACATCACCCTATCTATGACTCTCAAGAAATCCATGTCATTTGTACCCTTGTTGGTCATGAGTCATCCTGTTATGGTGTTGTTTACTCATACCTTTGTGATGGCATTATTCTTGGAACCTTTAACCAATCTGAATGTAGAAACCTTACCTAAAATGCCACTCACCATTCCCTTATCATTACTGATTTGTTTAGGACGGGTCTAGATGGAACACTTCTTAGATGCTTAGAAAAGGAAGAATCTAACCAAGCATTAGTTGACATCCATGAGGGCATCTATGGGGGACATTCCAATGGTCTTTCTATGGCCCAAAGGTTTCTTGGGGAAGGGTACTATTGGCCTACGATGCAGATTGATGTAGTATCTTTTGCAAAGTCATGTGAAAAGTGTCAAAAACATGGTAACCTGATACATGCTCTAGGAAGGGAGCTCATTCCTTCTATATCTCATTGGCCATCTCATCGTTGGGCCTTTGACCTTGTTGGGATGATTCATCTGAACTCATCAGGTGGACACAAGTTTATTATCACTACTACTGATTACTTCACTAAATGGGTAGAAGTTGTCTCACTTTCTATTGCCTCGGGAAAGACAGTCTCTCTATTCATTCTGAACCATATCATCTGTTGATATGGAGTGCCTTCTGAGATTATCACTGACAACGGAGGCCAGTTCAAAAATAAGTACCTTAAACAACTCTGCAATAAATTCAAGATTAAACAACATTGGTCCTCCATTTACTTCTGACAAGGAAATGGTCAAGTAGAGGCATAAAACAAAACTATTCTTAAAATCTTACATTGAACAGTTTCTAAGAATGGAAGAGATTGGCACTTACAGATAAATTTGGCTTTGTGGGCCTATAGAACGAGTATTTGTACTCCTACCGGGGCTACTCCTTTTGCCCTTGCATATGGCGCTGAAGCAGTGATACCTTTGGAGGTTGAGATTCCTTCACTTAGATTTTCCCTCAAAGGTCTAGTTAAATATTAAGACTACCATGCCATGAGACTTCAAGAGTTAGAACTTCTAGATGAGAAACATCAAGCATCATTTGACCATATGAGGGTTTATCAAAAGTGCATGTCCAAAGCCTTCAATAAATAGGTTTGTACTAGAGAATTCCATGTAGGAGATCTTGTCCTACGTGAAAATCCCAAGAATCAACAACATAAAGATCAAAAGGGTAAATTTGAACCTAATTAGCTTGAACCTTACATCATTATAGCAGCTTTTGGGATAGGTGATTATTTACTGTCTATAATAGAGGGAGAACAACTCCCTGCTCCTATCAATGTCTTACACCTCAATAATTTATATCCATGATGCCCATTTTGTCTGGGGGCATCCTTTGTACATAATTATTGATCCTGAAAAAATTCAAAAAAATGATATATTGTAAAAAATTCTAAAAATCAGAAAATATCCTGAAACAATGATCATCTTAGTGAAAACCCAGCAATAGGTGCTTTGATGTATCTCCAAAAAAATTATATATTCCAAAAATGCAAAAAAATTAAAAAAAAATAGAAAAAGTGCCTTGGTGAAAACCTGGAAACAGACGCCTTGGTAGCAAAAAATTGCAAAAAAATCCAAGTGATTAAAACCTAGAAACGGGTGCTACTTGAGGCCTTTCCACCCCTATTTCTTAGCATGAGTCCTCGACACTTATCCTTTCTCCATCATGCCTTGTCCTTGTTGCCTCAGTCTGGAATTAGTCTTTGTCTTTGTCTAGGGGGTATAACTGGGTTAGCTTTGGACTCTTGGATGCATTAGTCTTTAGGAAACCTCACAAATGATGTTTTTCAACACCACCCCAACTCTGTTTTTAAATACAACCCCTGACATCGAGTATTTTTCAACACTTATAAGTTTGGTCTTACCCAGTTTTGTCATGTGATCTTACCTTCTTGCAAGTGTTTGATCCTTATCCTTGAAACTTGGTATCACTTAACACACTTAAATTTTTAAACACGACACTTAATGATTGAGCTATGTCATGATATTTTATTTGTGTGTTGACTGTTATTGATTGTCGTTGAGTGTCCTTGTCTAATAAATCTCTCCGTGATGTATAGCTAGAGGACTTAGGGCATGGGGCATGTTTTTATTTTCTTTCTACTTGTGGGTGCGGTCTTGAAACTCTTGAGTGACTCTTGTTGTTCTCTTGACACACTTAGGAAGTTTGAGACTTCATCCTTGACTTTTTTTGCACAACTGTTCTTCTGGTCATCTTGGCCTCTATGCCTTGATGCGAGCATGGTTTTGCTACATTAAATTTGGTAAGCTAACAGCGAAGTCATCTTGACCTTTATGTCTTTGATGCTTATGTTAGAATCTTTTCACATTCCAATCCAATATAAATCACATTCATATCTTCATATTTGCGCTTGTGACTAGTGATAATTGTGTGACTTTTTGATGTCCGTTAATAATGGCTCAATGATGAAAATAAGTTCCTTAACATTCTCTCATGAATGATGAACACAAAGTCCTATGTTACAGTTTTTGTATTGCAAGTACACCTTAGCATTTTCATGTAGCTTGCATTGTTAGACTTCATGTTAATTTTCATTTTGAGGATGCATTATGAGTTTTAGAGGGTATCCTTCATATTTCATGTGGACTTTTAATCAACTGTGGTCATGTTTGATCTTTCTTTCCTTATCTTCTTTCGAGATCTCAATCAAAATTTTCTATCTTAAACAGTTGATTTATTTTTGGGCATTCTCTCTCTTAAGTCAAATTCTCTTTCTTCTCTCCATTTCTTTCCACCTCTTCCAAACTTCTATCTTCCATTCGCTTTCACCCCAATTCTTTTCTTCTAATTCACTCTTGGGGCATAATCTTTCATGCTTGATGATCTACCTTGGTTCTGTGATCCTTATATATTTCATCTTACATCAAGAACCTTATCTTTAGTTCGATTTGATCAAATTTATCAATTTTTTATTTCTCCTCTATCTCATTTTGGTTTCGATCACGAGGGGGCAATACCTATCAAACTTCAATCCTTGATTCAGCTTTATCAATCCTATCAATTACTTCGCTTGGGGCAACCTTGCTTGAGATTATTATTTTGGACATGTCAATTACCTATTTACAGGGGTGTTGAATTTTTCTTTTTCAAATAGCTTAAATCTTTGTCCTGATGTGTTCCCATCCGTCGATCACATGTTTGGGTTGTTTTGTGATCCCAAATCGATCTCACACTTCAACTGCATTCTTTGACTACATGTGTTCTCATAAAGATCACACATTAATCAAAGAGGGGCAAATGTATGCACCCTAGAATGGTCGCCTAGACTATGGGCCCCCATTCTTTAATTTATCAAATGACACAATGAATTTATCAAATTTATGAATCAATGCTTTGCAACATTTCAATTCAAATGAATTTCCTTGATCAAATCGTAATTAATTCAGTTATTTCAATATTTCCTAAGGTTTGATCATTTCACCAATAATCTTATTTAATTAAAAGAAAACATCCCTTTTAATTAAATGAAATAATCTTATTTAATTAAAATATATCTTTTAATTAAATGATCTTATCTTATTTAATTAAAATCTCTCTTTTAATTAAATAATATTATCTTGTTTAATTAAAATCTTTATTTTAATTAAATAAAATAATCTTATTTAATTGAAAGAAAACCCTTCTTTAATTAAATAAATATAATCCCCACTTAAAGCTCTCTTTTTGATGAAAAAGGAAATAAATCAAATAAATAAATAAATAAAACTCCTTTTTTCTCCACACATATTCTTAAGTGGTGGGATTTTTTCCGCTTACTTGCCATTTTAGGGATTCATCCCACATTGCTCTTCAGGATGCATTCCTCTTCACACTTTCCTTTATAAGGAGCCCTCTCCTTCTCATTTTAAAGAACATAAAATCAGAAATATAGAATTTTTATGCTATTGTTATGCTGCAGGTTTGGAGAGCAATTTTGGAGGAGAATTTGAGCACTTGAGCTTGGATATTGCAACTTCCCTCTTCTTCTCTTCTTCTTTTATGCCCCATGGCAATCCATTTAGATTAATTTTGCACTTGCATATTAGATTAAATTCATGTTTCTTTTCATAGATTAATCTTGCATTTGTATTTCCTTCATAGAATAACCATGCATTGTTATCATATAGATTAACTTCCTTTCTTGCATTGTTATCATATAGAATAGATTTAATTTTCATGCATACTTGATGATCGGGTAAGTGCAAGAAGTTGAGTGCCAATTCCGCGGAAGTCTTGAGGGCTTGAAAACTACCGCTAGAAACGGGCACCCGTCTTAGGCTCGGACACCCAATCCAAAATTTAAAAAATGGGTACCCATTTTTTTCAAAACGGGTGCCCGTTTTTTAAAATTTTTTTTTTTTTAAATTATTTTTTTATGCCGATTTATTACATTTAAGAAACGGGTACACGTTTTTAAATGTGTGCCCATTTTTTAAAATTTGAATTTACCAAACCACCATTTGCATTGGATTTCAATTTGGGACAGGTTTGGTGGGACCAAGCCTATGCTTGGACCTCCAAAATAATGGCTGAGGCATTTGAACACCAGATTTCTGTCTTGCCATAATTTTTTGAGGGTCTTCCTAATCGAATTTTTTGATGAAATTAAAACCCATTAGAGATATTACTGTCTAGATTTCAAAAATATAAATTTTATAGTGATATGATAAATTTTACTATTTTTACAATATTTATTAATCAAAAGTGGTACCTAAACTTAAAATAGTAAGGTTCACTAAAACTTTAATAACTTTTTTGATTTTAGGTTTTTGAAAAAATGAATTATATGTGACCAATATACATAGAATTCTATTCAAAATAAATAAATAAAATTCTTAAAAGTGAAATTTTCATCAAATTATGGTGGTCGTACACGAGAGGTTTTGAAAATTTACTTTATAGTCAATTAAAAATTAATAAAAAAAAATATTCAATTAAAAAAAAAGCAAAAATATTCTGACCAA
>MU223644.1:2437195-2487015 GCA_018584345.1 Thuja plicata
TCTGACCAATCTTTGATGTGTTAGGTACCTTCCCCCAAAAGGATTTATAAAAATTCATTTATTTACTTCAAAATAGGGTGGTCGTACACATGCGGGGTATGGTCCTGAAACAGGCATTTTGAAAAAGGGGTTTTTAAACATGCCTACTAAATATATTTTCTACTATGTGGGTATTTAAATAAATTATATATTTGAAAAATAGACTCTGAGCACTACATTTTCTATTAGTGGATTTTTTTGATATTCAATCTCTAAGTGCCTCAAATGTTGACATCAATTGATAGACAACTTGAAAATCAGGGAAAACACTTCCACTTTTTGCCCAAAAAGTGGACTCAACTTTATGCTGGCACCCGATCATGGAGACTAGCATTCTTGTTTTTCCTCTTTGAATCTCTCATTTTATGGTGTACTTGCATGGGCACAAACTAGGTCAATATGAGGGCCTCCATTACAAACCCTTACACTCCATGAATATACAGATATGAGTCACCATTTGAGACCTCATTCTAGAGAAATCTTGAATATAATGACTCATAGAAGTGTGACACATTTTTAGCACACAGATATTATTATTCTAGAATGGGACAAATGTTTCCTCCAAACTAATAGGGAGAGGATGTTTTAAGTGGGGAAAGATTCAGCTCAGAGACCGGGAGAAGAGAACCTAGAAAGTAATAAGAAGGTAAGGATAGAGATGGAGGATATAAATGATGTTTTAGGAATTAATCTAATACAAACTGATGGGGAGCTTAGGAAATAGGATCAAGACATGCTTAGAAGATTATTGAGCTCTCTTGAGAAAAAGGAAGTGGAAAAATATGTAGAGCTATTACAGATAGAGACTGATAAAGGTGTAGGGGTAGAGATAGGGACATACGGCATTGCATTTAAGGAAGAAGGGAGAACTCAAACATATGTCGTGAAGGAAATGAAGAAAAGGGGTAGGAAATCTTTGAATGAGCTGCGACAAAATGATGCGATGGTAGAAGGACAAGTAAATATTATGTTACAATATGAAGGGAAGAGGAAGATCCTTCCCACATGGAAATGAAGAAGATAACATGGAATATTATGGGTATTAATGTACGTAACAAATAATGCCTTTTAAAGTGCTCTATTTGTACTTCTGAGACTGACATTATGATTCTATAAGAGACAAACCAAGGGGAGGAGGATCTTTTAGGAGTTACAAGGAAATTAGGGATTTGGGAAGTAGTAGGTGAAGCTGCCATTGGAGATTTGGTAGGATTGGGGATATTATGGAACCCTAGTAAAGTATCATTTGTTAAATTGGACAAAGTTAGATTTTTGGATTTCACGGATAGTTAAAAGTAGCAGCTACAACCTCAATTTCCATCTAATAAATGTCAATGGACCTTCTACTATCCATGAAAAAAGATATGTTTTGTGAAAAATTGGAGATCATATTTAATGATTCCCCTCGACATAACTTCTTTGTTGGGGGTTCTTTAATGCTATCCTTAACTAAAATGAGAAATTTTGTTGTTTACGGAGGACAAAATAGACTATAAAAGAATTTAGAGAATGGGCGAGAAGGAATGAACTAATGGATATAAAAACCAACAATGAAATGTACACACGACCAATTGCAGACTGGGATTCAGTAACATTACTGAAAGATTAGATAGGTTCCTTTTCAAAGGGATTTTTATCAAGTTTAATTATGTTTTCAATAATCTATTATGTCAACCTCAGGATCAGACCACTTCCAAATATCTCTAGTCATTCAAGAAGTCTATAGACCTTTCAGATGCCCGTTCAAATTTTAAAAAAATGTTTTTTTGAGACAGCAAACTAATAGGAATGATATAAAAATTGTGGAAAGAGGAAAATTTTGATGGCTCGAGAGCTTTTTCTTTATTGAAAAACCTAAGGCCTTCAAACGAGAACTTAAACAATGGAATAAGGAAATTTTTGGAAATATTCGAGTCCAAGGAAGCTATAGAAAATGAGCTGGGAGATTTGAATGATTTGATCTTCAAATATTGTATGAATCAAGAAATTTTTTTGAAAGAGAAAGATCTTCTAAATAAATATTAAGAGGTGTTGACCAAGGAAGAAATTTATTTAAAATAGAACTCTAAATAGGTATGGCTTACGAAAGGTGATAAAAACATGTAAATTTCTTCCATAACAGTACAAGAGGATTGTTAATAAAATTTTGGAAATCATGAAGTAGGATGGGAAAATAAAAGATAACCTAGAGGAAATAGCAAGAGAAGTTGTCTTCTTTTATGAGGACCTACTAAATAATAGTGAAGAATCTAACTAGGTCTAACAGGAAAACATCCGAAGAAATATTCCCACTTTGATCAACAAAGAGCATAAAAAGAGATTGAATGCCAAATTCATGGAGGAACTATATAAATACCTAAATAAAATACATCCTCATAAAGCCCAGGGACGGTACTATTTTCCAACTTTCTTTTATAAAAAATGTTGTCCTTCTTGGGTGATGAGGTAAATTGTTTTTTCAAAATTATCAGAAACTCAGGTAAATTATTAAGGGAGTTAAATAACACATTCATATCCCTTATTCCCAACAATAATGGAGCGTCGAGTTGGGATGAATTTAGACCAATAATTTTATGTAATACTATTTATAAACTACTAAGCAAAACTATGGCTAATCGGCTCAAATCCTTATTAGCCAAAATAATAGAAAAAGAACAAACAAGATTTATCCCAAGAAAGTCAATCCTAGATGGAATCATCATAGCATAGGAATAAATTCACTCCATCCAATGTAATAAAGTTCCTAGTACACTAACTAAATTAGACGTAAAAAGGCTTATGACAAAACAGATTGGGGTTTTTTGTGTAGAACCTTCAAATCCTTTGGATTTTTGAACCAATGAATTAATTTAGTTTTTGAATGTATCTCCACCCCTAGGATATCTATTCTTGTAAATGGTAACCCAGAGGGATTCTTTGAATTATCAAGATGTATCCACCAAGAGGATTCCCTGACTCCCTTCATATTTATCATTATGGTAGAAGCCTTACGTAGGTCTCTGAGGAAGGATAAAGCATAGTGTGTGGTAAAAGGTATACACATTACAAGTCAACTAGGTCCATGACTCATCAATAATTTGTTTATGACACCAAATTATATGGGAAAGAAGAAGTAGAAGAAGTGAGAAGCATGAAAAAAAATGTTATTTGATTACTCAGAAGCCTGAGAACAACATATCAACAAACATAAATCTGAGATTTTATTTTTTAATACTTCAAATAACTTAGAAATGGAAATTTTAAATACTATGGACTTGAAGAAAGGAAATATCCCAAGTAAATTCTTAGGTATACCATTAAATGATAGTAAGAATCCCAAAATTCTATGGGATTAGGTTATGGTAAAGATATATAAGAGTGTAGAATCATGGAAAGGAAGATGGATGTCTAGACCAAGTAGGGTAACAATTTTAAAATTAGTCATCTTCGTGCTTCCAATATACCAAATGTATTGCTACAATATGCCTAGTGAGATTAAGAAGAAGATCACAAAAAGTTTAGAATGTTCTTTTGGAAAGCATCGGTAGAGAAGGCAAGGATGAAACTTGTAGCATGGGAAAAGATATGAAGGTCTAAGGAGGATGAAGGTGTTAATCTAAAAAATATTAAGGATCAGAATGTGGGTTTACGGGAAAAGCTAGTATGGAAAATTCATACAAATCTGGATCTAAAATGGGTCAATATAATTAGACAAATATCTGGATGGAAGAGACCTTTTAAGCATTCTAAGATGGGCTAACCCTTTTGGGGGGTCTATAATTTAGAATTTTATTAGGTATTGTAGACCCCTTATATTAGATCAAATCTACTAGAGCATAGGTAACGAGGGCTCTTCCTTGTTCTAGGAAGACTCATGGGGAGAATACCCGACTATGTCATCCCTTCTTGAGGACCAATGAATTATATCATGTCCCAAATATCATATAGGTGTCTATGTGAGGGATTACATGATTGTACCTAATCGTAATCCGGATTTTGGTTGGCACTCAAAGATAGGGAACAACTTAAACATCCTGATTGAATTTAAGAGGACACACACACAATCATGGATTTTTCCATTAAAATTTTGACAAGATGTATTATAATTGTTGGATTCACCAACATCTAGAAAGTATGGTAGAGTATAAGATGGAATAACTTTAGTGAGTGTTAAACAATAATGAAATGGGAATTATGCACAAGCACCTTAAATTGAGCTCAAGAACATATCCATGGGAGAGACTACAAGGGCTCTCTAAAGAAGATTTCATTTTATTTAATATTATTCACTCTTTTAAGAGTGTCATAGCTTATTGAGCATCATACATGCTAGTTTTACACTGAATAACACAAAAAATAAATTGGGAACCCTTTGCAGCTATACTTTTTAGAGAAAATGTAATCCTATTGTAGAATTCTTGCATATGAAATGACCATAAATCACAAGAAAAAGATACATGACTTTAAAGTTACTATATTACATTTTATTTTTTGGTTGCTAAAATATTTTATTATGATAATAATAATTAGTAATAAAATTATTAATTAATGTGATTTTGTACAAGATAGAGTAACATGTATACCTAAGGTTTTCACTTCTTCCCCTTCCTCCTTCAATACAACCAAAGTGAATCTTTGTCCATCCTTATCTATGGCTATAAATTTACTTTTTTCAATCATAGATAGCCCCCCTATCATATTGTGAAGATCTACCAAATAGAACATGACAAGCAATCATAGATATAACATCACATAATACTTCATCTCTGAAAGATCCAATGTTGAACTTCACCAAAAATTTCTCCTTCACCACCACCATATGATTATCTTTAAACAAACATATCTTATAAGGATAATGATGTATAAGCCTCTTCAATTCATGATTTTGCACCATCTCTTTTGATACCATATTATCAACACTACCACTATCTATAATAACCTTACAAAATTTAACTCCTGACTTACATACAATCCTAAGAAAATTATTCCTTTGTATAGGTCCAAGTTCATTATTTTACAACAAAACACTCCTAACAATAAGGGATTCTCACATATGAGGTTTCACCATACTCTCCACAAGTGCATCAATAGTCTTCTCCGCATGTGCAACACGATTCTCTTTGTCCAATCTTTGACTAGATCCCTTGAAACATTAAAAATATCTATGTCCTATGCCACCAAATTTGGAACAAGTACCCTTAAATTCCTTTCTGCCACTTCCTCTACTTTGTGTCCTCTAATGAGGTTCCTCTGAAATAGTCTACTTATCCTTCCCATTGTTATTCACTTGCTTCTCCCTCCCTCTAGGGTTACTATGTCTCTTCTTTACCATATCTTCTATCTTTAGTGCATATTGATAAGCATCATCCACTGTATTAATCTTGGATATACTTATCTCATCTTGAACACTTAATCTCTTGCTGTCTAGATATAATTGTCATCTTGTAAAATTCTTTAGTGTATTATTTCACACTTATGTCTTTCTACTTCAAGCTATATAATTTCTTGAACAATTCCCACTCATAATATTTTGGAATGAATTTATCCTTTAATCTAGCAACCATTAATCTCTTTTTGATCATCTTAATTTCATTATTTTCTTCTCTATCTTTCTGCAACTCTTTCCATCATAAGACAACATGACCCTTCAACTTAGCCTATGCTAACCTAACCCTCTTTGGATCACTGATATCTTCAAGCTCAAAGTAATCTTCTAATTCACAAATCTATCCTATTAAATCCTGAGGATGAAATGAACCAGATAAATTAGAAACCCACACTCTATGATTCTTTCTTACTTTTTTCATAGCTCTCAAAAATATTTCTTCTTCATTAGGTATCTCAATTTCTACAGTCTCAAGATCTACAACAGCTTCCTCATATTAATCATCAATCTAAGAATTCCTTTGTAATACAACTATAACACTTTATATATCATTCCTTATCTTAATGTCAAAGTATCCCATCATTTTTCTAACCTCCTATGGTTCATTCTTTATGTCTGCATATTTCCAATCCTTAGGTGCAACTGCCTTAGCTCAGCAATATAATTACAAGGTGCCAATTGCCTCTCGCTCGGTGATCTCTCCACCACACTTACAACTTTCCTCCAATTTGGAGATGGTTTCACCCTTATAATTCCTCAACAACAAGGTTCTAAATTAGAAAAACCTCCTCTATGATCCCCTTGTGCTAGTTCTCTATAATTGCAGGCTAGATCCACTCTTTTCCACCCCACAAAAAAATCAACTAGGGCTTCACAATATTAGGAACTGAGATATTCTTTCACATGAACATCAACCATGCTCTGATACCACTTGATGCAGTTGTTGCCCAAATTTTCCCATTCTGTGCAATTGACCTGGTTTGCCCTGTCTTGCATCTTCTCTCTTGTTTTCCAGGGGTTCATGTCTTCACTTGGCCTTCAACCCTGAAAAACCCTAAGTCTTTCATGTGCAAACGAGATGAAACAAGCCCTAAACCCTTGGCACGTTATATTTCATCGTTAATTTTTCTAAGTTACTAAGAGCATGTGCTTTATTTCTCAGTCGCTTGATCACTTCAGCCTGGGCGAATATTCCTTTCTTTCCCCCGACTCTGCGTCTTCCTTGTGTCGCGTAGTCTGATAATACTTTGGAATATTCCCCTTGTGTCTTCTGACTTAGCTCCTCTCTTCAGTCGCATGATCGCCAGATCCATGTTAAGCCTTTGTGAAAAGTGGGACCCTCTCAGTCAGTCGGGTAATCGCAAGAGCCTCAGCGAATATTCCCTTTTATCTCCTGACTTCGCTTTTCACTTTGTCGCTTAGTCTCATGACCAATTAGAATATTCCCTAAATGTCTCCTGACTTAGCGTTTGTTCTTTGGTCACGAGGTCGCCAGATCCATGCTACAAGTCACATAAAGAATGGGACCCACCTCAGTCGCTTGATCGCGTGAAGATTTCAACAGTCTTTAAAACATCTTCCGACTTCGCGATTTACCTATGGTCGCATTGTCGTGGAACGAGGTGATGACTCAGTGCTCCCCAGTGTGCAACAGATGAACCAGTGGCTGTGTGACAGATGGCATAAGATGTGTGGATGTGGGCCCTCAGTCGGGTAATCGCCAGACGAAGTAAATTGGTCAAGAGACTTCGAGACTAAGGGTTTCTTTGCCTTTGGTCGCGGGATCGCGAGATGATTTAAGGGCATCCTCAGTTTTATGGCAACCAGGCGACAGTCGTCCGATGCAAAGCTCAAAATATCCTACGGTGGTCGCTAAGTCTGGTGATCAACGTGCCCTATAACAAAAGTACTCCCGACTTGGCGATTAGGGCAGTCAGGATGTCGCTGGAAAGGATTAAGGACACATGTTGACTGTTAAGATAGGTCAAAGAGGTTTGGTGCTTGGTTCTCCTGACTTGTCGACTGTGTGGTTGCATAGTCTTGAAATGGAAAGATAGCATCTCCTGACTGAGCGACAAGCCGTGATGGTTTAGGGTGACAGTTAGTAGCATGGTCGCCAGAAGAAAGGTGAGTTAAGGAAAATGCCTCGCGACTTTGAAATCACACAGTCGGGATGTCGCCAGAAGTAGCTCAGGTGGGCTAGGGGTTAAGAAAAAGCATAGTGTCACTGGGTCATGAGATTTAACCAGGGTTAAGGACTGATGGTCATGACTTAGAGACTAGTCGTTGTCGCGTGGTTGCAGGTATTTGAATTTGAAATATGGCGGCAAGTTTGACACTGTGAAACGCTCGGTAGCCATGGTTTCTCTGTGCTCGTGTTCCAGAATTGATCAGAGGGTTTCTAGTTACAGTAAATCATGCACAGAGTAGTCAGTTGAGATTTGGATAGATTTGTTTCAGTATCGGTGAAAAAGAGAAGTTTCAACGTTTTGCAGAGCAGAACAGAGTTATGGCTGAGTTTCTAGAAGTGCCACGAGGAAGGAGAAGAAGTCCTGGGCGATGATAAGGTGAACACTTGGCCATGTACTATTCACAGACAAGAGGGTCAGTTATTACAAAGAAATATAGGTGAACAGTTATGCATGACTATTCAGAGTAAACATAAATGTTACTAGCCACCGTCTGCCAAATCTGATTTCCAGTTGCCAGATCGAGGAGGAGCATGAAAATATTTGTGAATATCTATTTTGACTCAGTCATTCTCGACCGCCTTCTCTCTCTCTTTTCCTCTCTCCTGTGTGTTTTAGGGTTAGGTTTTCCCAGGACCATCCGAAGCTTGTTGCATCCTAAGGGATCCCAAGATGGTCATAACCCTATATATAGCAGAAAAGTTGCATTTGCAAGGGTCGGTTCTTCTTCTTTTGTTCTTGTTGTTCTGTAACTTTTCTGAGTTCTTAACAGAGATTAAGAGATTTTGTAACCCAAGAGTTTCTGATTATTGTAGGAGGCATGCTCTATGGCAAATTTTCTGTCCTTAGTATATTTTCTACATGAGTCTATAACTCACTGTGAGAAGTAATATGCAGAGTTTCAATTCTTGGATCAATTTGTTGGATTGTGTCAAACTTGTCTCTTTTCTGCTTGCCTATATGTGTCTTGATTGTTGATGGATTAACTGTGAATAATTTTCTTCCTCCTAATCAGTCCTTTCATAGCATCTTCTTGCAGAAGAGTATGTCTGCTTGCAGGTTGTAACTAGTGTTTACTGTTTAAACTGTTAACTGTGAAGAAGTCTTTCCTTTTAACCGGTTTACTCATGACCTGGTTATGAAATATTTATGCATGCCTATACAGGGGACTTGTGTTTTACTTACAATTCAGAGTTAGTTGACCCAGGGGTTTATCCTTTGTGTGTTATGTTTTCATGCCAATTTCGGTGCATCACCTAGTAGGTAGTTTGCTTTTAGTCATTTCCCTTTCAAGCACTCCTTCTATCCCTTTCCCTCAAAAGATTTAATTTCTTGTTCAAGAAGCAAATTAAGGTGATTATCCAAGAGGAACCAGCCTAGAACCTGGAGGTCTCATCTCAGTTAGCATAGGTCCCACAACCTGGAGATGATTCCCTTGTTATACTGGATTATCAAGACCAAGAGAGCTTGAGATCAGAGGCGCAAATTCAGTGTATAACAACAGTCATGGCATGAGTTTCCCCAATGGATATAGTCCAAAACATGCAACACTTGTCACCAAGCTGAAACAATAATTCTTAGAAACAAGATGATGCAGAGTGGAGCCTTGTGGTGTATGAATTGACCCCAAACACCCACTTCACGATCTTCCTATCCCTTAGGCCACAAATAGATAATTCATTGAATCCTTCTTCCTCACAAGCTTTAGGAAAATAAGATTAATCTTCTTTAAGGTTCTTCAGCTCCCTTCTACATACTAGAAGCCTTCACAACAATCCAACCATACTAGAGTTGGTGTATTTCAAACTTCATATCAAATCTCCTCACAAGAACTCTTGAATACTCATGACCAAATGCACAACCCCTTCAGTTCACCATAGGGATTAAGTTAGGGTTTCTCTGAAAAAAATATATGAAATTTAGGATCACTTAGAACCTTCCACAAAGTCATATTGATCTTAAATTCCAAATTGTCTTCTTAGGCTTAGTAGGGCAGGCTTGGCTAGTAGCCCTAAACAGATGGTTTTTCCACCTTAACTTTTATAAATCTAAATGGACCTCTCTTAAAGCCCACACTTCTTATTAATATTTTTGCAGATACACAAAATCCTAGAGAATTGACTCATGATTCTAATTTTGAGTCTCCCAAACACCTGCATGGACCAGCGGCCTAATATGGTTAATTGGGGCCAGTTATTGAAGCAAGTACTCTAGAACGAGATCCCAAAACCAAACCAATGCCTAGGAAAGGTCTTCCTAGTCCCAAGAACACAAAATCCATACTCAGAATGTTTTTACCTTCTCCCTATAGGGCCTTGTTCATTAAACAGTAGTCACTTGTAGTCGAGCACATAAGGGATTTTTGGCTAGGGCTTAGTGAAAAAAAATAGTGAACAAACCTTTCTCCATCCATACTTTTGGAATCCTACCAATACCAACCCTAATTTCATTACTATCATGGATATTATGATCCAATGGTGGGGTTGCAAGTTAGGGGCTCATCTTCAGACCCTAGTTTATGAAGGGTTTCAGTAGCAGTTGCAACAAAAACAATATTTCCTTCCTTAAATCTTGAGACCAACCGATGAAACAAGTTGGATTCAAAACATAAACAATTATGCTATACCACTATGAAGAAACATAAAAGTTTTCAATTCAATTACAGTATGAAAATTATGAAAAGTCTAGATAGTTACTAGAGAAACAAAATTTTACTATTCTCAAAGTTTGCCACCAATCTTACATCCATTAACAAAAATCATGTTTTTTTCATCCATTATCTTATATCCCCTCAACCCAATGTATACATATTATTTTCAAACCAATGTGATAGTTGGGGAGGTTGGAACAAATTTTTACAAAAGTTGCAAAAGTTGCTAAGCAACATTTTGCAAAATTGCAACATTTTTGCAACTTTTAAAGTCCTAACTACCTATCAACCCAAGAGACTTATAATGAGTTCATTTTCACTCAAAATCACCTTAGACACCTAAAAAAAATTCATAACAAACTTACACTTTGATCGAGATTGAACA
Organism: Thuja plicata; assembly: GCA_018584345.1. NCBI lineage: Eukaryota > Viridiplantae > Streptophyta > Pinopsida > Cupressales > Cupressaceae > Thuja > Thuja plicata. The sequence continues at coordinate 2,447,824 of MU223644.1, forward strand.
CAAGGCTTATAAGTGCACCTTGGGCCAACTGGTCTCACAATTGGACTTTATTACAACAACAAGGGATCCAAAGATCCTCAAGGAATCTTGGGTCTTTCAAACACATCCTTTAAATATTAGGAGGGGTGCTCCTAAACCATAAGAATTGATAACCAATATGCTATAACAAATCTTCTCAGTATCACAGAATCAAAGATTTACATAAGATTAACCTGCGACATGGAGCTTTACATTCTTAGGCTCACATGTATTTTTTTTGGAAAATAGTCCTAAAACTGTACCTTCCAAGATGTATATTTATATCTTATTCAATCATTCATATCTTCTCCTCAAAAAAGATCAACTACTTAGATCTTTAACATTTTCCAAGGATAAGAAACATAACCTGTGTAAATATAGGTTTGAACCCAAATCATGTAGAACACCTACACCAAAGATCAAAATGAAGTATGCACACAAATGGAGTTCAACTACGACCCTATGATCATCGAATGATATGCCAAGAAGGTGCGAAAACCAAGGAAAATTTTTGTTAGATCATAAAGCTCCAACTAGCATAAGAACTTGAAGAACACTCAAACCTGACCATGAATCAAGAATTACTCCACATTAAAGTATCCAAATTAAGTGTGAACTAGACATAATTAAAACATGATGTCTAGAACATACCCTGAGGTCCGCGAAAAAAATGATCCAAATCCAATGAAAACCATTAAAACCACAAAAATGGACTATTAAGAACACGACTAAGAACAAGTTGAAAGGAAATACTTTTGGGTGATGCAAGATTACCAGTGACCCAAGGATACTCTTGCATAAGCATAAAACATAATTAAAATAATGTCACATAAAACATATAAAGTATAGATGATAACTAATTTTAGAATAGTTAAACTAACTCTCTATAATAGATTCTTGCGTGACATGTAGAAGATATTATGCCACATTATCACCTCATATGGATAGAAAATAAAACCATTGCAACAAATAAAAGTATGACCTTTACACAAATTTTAAAGATGAGAAATATCATATTTCAATAGAATAAAATATAATGATGGTAAAAAAAAATTCAAGAGCTTTCATAAGTCAAACTTCCTCCTGAACTTGCACACAAAAGATCAAAGAAAGAGGTTTTGGTGATTCTTTTGGGTTTTCCTTAATCAAACCCCCACTTTGGCGTTTCTAGCTACATGAATAACTAAGATGGAATAGGAACAAAATGACATGAAAGACACAAGGGAGATATACATATTCTTTTAATGAAAAGGATACTGTGGTAGAATTAAAGAGATTGCTTCCAAAGCATAATTTTACCAATCTCTCATGGTTCCAGAAAATGAACTATCCAAGGGAAAATTTTCATTCATACCAATACAACAACTGAGGAAGAAAATATCCTCAATGATGTGGTAGCTATGATAGTGTAAGGTTGAAGACCAAAAAATATATTAATCCACGTCACGAAAGAATGTGAGGAAGAATGCAAGAGAATATTGTAGAGGGTGAATTAGAGAGCCAAAATAGAAGTTCAAACTTAAAGGCAAGTATGAATTTGTATATGATGCCTAGGTAGGTTGATAAACATGTTACACTACTAGAATTCAAGAATCAAAATTCTTCAATGGTTATTCATGTCATGATTTTTCAAAAGAGGCTAGCACGTCGTGCAAATATCTGGGCATAGAAAAAATCATAGTTAAGGGCTAGGAATTGGTCTTACTTTATTACATTTAAGAGTATTTATTTAAATTATCATTCTATTACCCAATTAAATCTTATTAACCAATAAGGGAGGTTCCTTTGATGTAAAATTACATATTGTAAAATTTATAACATTACATCAATGTATGGTTCAAAGTGTTAAAATATATAGAGACAATTTCATGTTGGGAAGTTATTGCCATCAAATTTATCTACTTCTAAGCTTGTTTTGATGTAATATTTTTATTATATATATAATCATATAAGAAATTTTAGTTAACAGTAAGAATATTTTCACCCTCTTACTTTGTGTAATTACCCTGAAACCTATAACAAATTGTTCAAACTATTATCATCCTTAGAGTGAGAACTATGAATGTAAACAAATACATAGCAATTACAAAAATGAATTATTCATGATAATGAAAAATAAGAACAAACAATAAAATGATACATAAATTGAATACACTAAAAGGAATGACAAAAAATTTGAAATAATTAGTTATTCTCATCTAATAAGAATCCCCAAATAAGTGTTTGAAAGTAGATGAGTCATTAAAAATAATACAAAATAGTTAAAATATTAGATTTATATTGTTTTAAATAATTATTGAATTGATTAATAACCACCCGAACAAAACTTAATCCTACTAAATCCATTCATAACTATTCGATTTCACTAACATATTAATTTTTTTAAAATTATCCCTTAAACTATATTTATTTTATAATATAATTACTCAAAATACATTCATATAACAATAGAATTTAAGCCCTCGCCCCATTCATCAAATGAGTACTTCTTAGTTTACAGGAAAGAAAAAAGAAAACAGAGGAAACATATCATATGAAAGTTAAGATGTCGACGGTATCATATATTTTATATTAGGGAAAATTATAAATATATTCAGGATGCCTATTTCGATTGTATATATCAAAAACATTACATCGTTTTCTCCACCACCCTTTGTGTCTGCCCTTTCCACAAACAAGTGGCTGTGAAAGTCTTGAAGCTGAGATACGGCAGAATCTTCTACTTCGAGTTCGTCTAAGTGAATGCATTTCACGAATTCAAAATATAAATACCATCATACGTCAGACAAATTTTAACGCCATCCATTCCTTACAGGTAAAATATAGTTTGTAACCAGATTTTCCAATGAGGTGCTGGGTCGGAAGAGTTCTATTTAGAAGGGCCTGTGGAACGGAAAGCATTACCTCATCCTAATATTAAAAGATCTCTATCTATTTTGCAGTCTGACACATTTAATCTTGGAGAAAGATGTATTGTGGGGCAGCTGGAGCTGTGCTAAGAAGGTAATTGCTTCATTCTTTACTTTTTCCTGTTAGTCCAAATTGTCTTTTCTTTCATCCTTCATTTTCATGCAATTTGATTATTCATCAGTTTTGTTTAGAAAACTCAAAAACTCTTAGGCACAGAATAATCCTGACCAGCTCAGGAAGAATTTTTTTCTTAACAAACTGTTTCACCTTGTAAAGTTCATTTATTTTTAAAGAGAGAGTAGGTAGATTGGTCGATTGCTTTACTAAATCAGCAGATCAGAAGGCTTTATTGCTCTAAAGACATAAAATGGGTATTGTTTAAGTAGAGCTTAAAAAAAGCAAAAACACGTGTTTACTAACAAATGTGGTACTAATAAATGTGAAGTATTAGAATATTTTAGGAGATCATTCATCATATTACTCAGGGTTTCTCTAAGGATCAGATCCACCTAGTTCATAATTCTATTTGCAATACTTTTATCAAATGTTGTGTTTTATAAATTATTCATTACAACAGTCCGTTTAGCTCATCCACTGATAAGTTTACCATCTATTCTTCTAAGAGAAAATCGTGTGTGTCCATGAAACATAGGTTAATGAATTTGTTTTAAAAGTCATGTAATTGTATATTGTTAAAAATATCCTAATTTGACACTTAGCAAAAAATATGTCATCCTCAGTAAAAGAGTTAAACTAGCTCTACAATGCTATGATTCAGATAACTAAACAGTTATTGAAGTCTTTTAAAATAGAGTAATAATTTACTTGGACTTAAACTTTGTAATTAAATAATTGTTGAAATCTTTTAAAATAGAGTAATAATTTACTTGGACTTAAACTTTGTGAACGCTTTATAGTTAAGAGCATTAAGTCAAAGTAGTAGTATCAGGATAGATGATCTCCCCCAAAAAAAATATACAATGATTGCCAAATAGACTATTAGTTTTCATGAAACTCATCTAAACATCTAACATATGAATCAACAAGTTTACCTGATTTTTTTTAAAATTGGAATGTTATATAAGTTTATAATAATTTGACAATAGTAAGAAGTTTAAACAATTATTGTGCACAGAGTTTCTTGTTTGGGAGTTTATCATTGTGTAGAGTGATGCAGATAATTAAGAGCTATGCATACATAATGTAGATTGGAAGGCAAGATTGCAATAATTACAGGGGGGCATCAGGCATCGGCGAAGCCAGTGCTCGCCTGTTTAGAGATCATGGAGCCAAAGTCATCATCGCCGACATTGCAGACGAGAAAGGTCATAAACTTGCAGAGTCCCTTTCGCCATGCACGACCTTCATCCACTGTAATGTAAGCAAAGACCAAGACGTGAGAGCAGCGGTTGATTTGGCGATGGAGAAACACGGACGACTGGACATCATGTTCAACAACGCAGGAGTCACTGACAGACAAAAAGGTAGCGTTGCAGAGTACGTGATGGACCAGTTTGACAAGTCGATGAACGTAAACGCAAGAGGTGCAATGCACGACGTTAAGCACGCAGCCCGGGTAATGATCCCCAACAGAAAGGGAAGCATTATTAATACATCGAATGTTTCTGGTATTGTGGGAGGCATGGGGCCCTATGGATACACAGTTTCTAAGCATGCAGTTATAGGCTTGACTAAGAACGGTGCAGCAGAGCTGGGGAAATATGGTATCAGGGTGAATTGTATTTCTCCTGCTGGGCTCGCCACAGAATTAGTAATGAATTATTTGGAGATGGGTTCTTCCGAAGAAGAAATTGCCAAAGTTGATTCCGTAGCTCACAACATAGCCAACTTGAAGGGGACGGTTTTGATAGCAGAGGATATTGCGATTGCAGCATTATATTTGGCGAGTGAGGAGTCCAAGTATGTAAGTGGTCATAATCTTGTTGTGGACGGGGGAATTTCTGTTGTAAACCATGACTGGGGATTGTACAAGTGATCGAGATGCTACACGCAGTGCTCTAACGTTCTCCTTGTGATCCAAAACTTTAAAAGCTTACGCATGTTGTCAATGGCCGAAGGTCACTGAATTGTAAGTAGCCTGGGCTGAAATTCATAAAAAATGTTATAATAAACAGCCTTTCCTATTTGTAATGAAAGTTTATGTCATGGTCTGATTATGTGTTTGACGGCTTCTCCTTAGCCTTTTACCGTATGACAATGTGGGAGCAAATTTATGAAGCTGGCAGCGCAAAACCAATCCAAAGAGATTTGAATGCATTCCCTAGAGTTCTGATTGCATGCGCCCTGTACCACACAATGAGGTGGAGAAGATTTGTGCAAAATTAAACATAATTATTGCAACGATTATAAACATCATTTGTAATAAATAAATGGAAATGTTCAGTTGATTTATTCTTAAATTTCAAGAACAAATTAAAGTAGAAGACTTTGTGTGATAATAAAACATTCTTACTATGTTTTAATAAGGATATTATAATATTCTTTAAGGAACAAAATAACATAGTCCTACTTTGTTTAAATAAAGAAACAATAGCATGTTTCAAAGAAGAATATAAAACAACAATACTATTATTTTGTTCAGAAATAATAGCATAGAAAATAATAAAAAGAGTCATTAAAATATTATGTCCAATCAACATGAAAACAAAAAGTACAATTAACTCTTCATTGAGATATAGTTTTGACATTGGGGGTAATCCTTGGACTCAACCAACGGATTATGAGGGCATCTCCTTTTCCTATCATTGTTGCTTCACTACAATTCATTTGGCCTCAAATTTTTCTAGGGCACATTGGAAGGGCCGTACTTCTTGGTGGTGACATGCTACTGATGATCATTTGACTATTGAGGATTCGATGTCTTAGGGGTTTCACTAAAGATTCTAATGGGCTTTATTTTTGGATGACTTTGTCCAATCCCATGGTTGCTATGGTGGTCCCTCCTTCAATGAGCTCTCTTCTTGTTTATCCATCAATTAGTCTAATTTAGTCTTCTTTAGTAGATCTCGGTCACATGTCATCCCATTCACATGTTGTCCTCCCTTTTGGCTACTAGCTCTCCCCCTAGGAGAATGCCTCCTATGTTTTCCTTTCATGGAGACATCTTCAATGATAGCATTGTTGGACCCATTGTTCATAGGTCCATAGGAGGCATCTTATGTCATCTTCTTCCTCTCTTTCTCATGTCAACAAAGAGTAGTTTTTGTTTCGGGTTGGGAACCATGTTTCATATTAGTTCTTTGCTTTGACAAAAAGATCTCTATTTGGCTATATTTATTTTGACCTCTCACGATACTATTACTTAATTTCATTTGGTGTTTCAATAGTCCCATCTTTCGTAAAATCCCCCTCTTCTTCCCAAATGGTTATTACATAAAGAGTTTGGGCCCTATTCTAATTTACCTAATGAAAAGGAAAGTTTTTAATTAAGAGGATCCAATGACATAAAGGACATCAACACATTTTTAATCATTTTATATTTTTCTTTTGAGTATTAAAATTGTAGTTATTTGAGAAGTAGACCAATATAACCATGTGCTCACATATATATGCAAGACAAATGCCTACTAAAGAAAGGAACTCTCTCACATGAAGACCTTAGCTTGCACCAAAAGTTAATCATAATATTTGTGAATAAATTAGATTATATTTATGCATAAGAGCATAGAGCTATGTTATACTTTCAGTCAATAAAATAGTCCAAACTGAAATAGTTTCACCTTGAATAATGTTTAGTATTATAGTTTCACCAAAAATAATGGGGTACATATGTTACACATATAGTTCACTTGACCCATTTTCCTCAAATCTATCCATATTACTACCTATGCAACATTTGATCTCTTATTTTAGTATAAATTCATTTTTAAAAAAAATTCAATTCTTGAATTGTGAAACTAGGGATATTTCATAAAAAGATGATGAAATGATGTGAAATGGGGTCCTAGATTAAAGACATAGGATCTAAACTCATATCATTTAATTGGATGAAATAGCTAATAAGATTCAACTTAAGTTCTAAAGAATACTTATATATTATGTATGATTATTTTCCTTTTATATGATTTAATACAAATATGTAATAAAAATCTATTTTATAAATTTATTATTACAATTAAATTATATTAGAATTTTTAGTAATATAATTTAAAATTTCAAACATTTCATCAAACATTTAAATAAAGAGAAAAAATTTCAAACATTCACAATATCTATAAAACTGTAAAACATAACTATAAAACAATTGCCACTGAAAGGTAGAAGTTAAATAATTTTAAGAGTGAATTACAAAAAAAAAAATTGATGCATAAGAGGCTGATGCCGAAAGAGATATATTAATCTTAAGTAATACATACGGTTTTAGACTACAAACCATAGATGAATGGTGGCTATATGCCCAAACAAAAATGGAGCAGATAAATGCTCCAACCACAAAAAACTTAAAATAATTTAACAGTAACTCCCCAGAGAGTTTATAAACAAGCTTAAAAACATTGAAAATCTGAGCTAAAATGACAAAAAGCTCAGTAGCACTTAGCTATGTGCCCAATTATGAAGGTGAAGAAGATCCCTCATCATTGCTGGCATCTGAGGAAATCACATCTAATTCATGATGTCCTTCAAAATTCTATTGATGATGTGAATCATGTTCCTCCCCTGCCTCATCATCATCTTGTTCTTCATCCTCTGCATTCTCCTCTGCTATCTTCATTTTGATATTTTATGATATAATATCATAAAATATCAGAATGAAGATAGGAATTGATTATTTGTCTGTTTCTTTGAGTTGTATAAAACATTTATATAAATTATGCTTCAAAATTTGGTGTTAGAGTTTGAATTCCATACTCTTCACATCATTCAAAAGCTATGTAGTTCATGGTTTTATCTTAGGCACAATTTGTCGTTTATTAAAAAGGTACACTTCCTTAGTATATTTTTTCAACAAATTTGTTTTTATTAACTTCTTCAAACACTGGGCATATGTTTCTCACCCACTAATTCTTAATAAAATGAAGCTGGTGGCATAGATTATGAATAATTACAAAACTGGATTAAACATTGGTTTTTGTCTGCTAGTGACAATAATTAATTTTAGGACGGTCTTCACAGCTGGATCGAATTCCCTTGGATGGTTTCTATATGTGTCCATCGATATGCTATTTTTAAGGTTGAAGGCCAACGGTCTCACCTCTTCACCTCTTACGATGGTTGTTGGTATTCTTTCTTATGTAAACAAAGCTTATAGTGCTGTGGCAATTGCTGTAACATTATCTTTCGATCTGAATAATATTCCTCTGCTCAGTGTGGACGTAGGCTTTTTTTGAACCACAATATATCTGGTGTTATCATGTGTTCTTTATTTTATGTTGTAATTGCTTCTTTAATTATTTATACTTCTTTCATTGTCAATTCAACAATTGGTATTAGAGGGGGTTAGAACCGCTGGTTGAGAAACAGAAAGTATTTCTTCAAAAGTTATGGAAGATTTAAGAGTGCAAAATTTTTTTGGGAATAATTTCAGAATATGGAAGATACAGATGAAATCTTTGCTAATCAAGAAAATCCTCTCACTCACAATCAAATGGATGAAAAATAAGCCAAGCATAATGAGCAACAAAGATTGGTAATCGTTGGATGAAAAAGCCAAAGCAATAATTATTCTCTCGTTAGATGATAACATGCTGTATAATGTTGCGAATGAAGAAACAAAAAAGGATGTATGGGAAAAAATCAGAGCCACATATGCAATGGCATCTAGAGAAAATAAAGTCTTCATTATGAAGAAGTTATACAAATTCAAGATGAGGGAAGATGAGGCCATGATGAATCATCTCAACAATTTCAATACCTTGATCAGCCAAGAAGATTTAGTTGGTGTGAAACAAGATGATGAGAACAAGGCTATCTTATTATTGTGGTCTCTCCCAAATAGCTGGGATGGAGTTGTAACCACTGTTAGCACTACAACATAAAGCACAAAAAACTTATCTTTTGATTAAGTTTCAGTAACACTTCTCAGCGAAGACATAGAAAGAAGGACATGGAGTCTTCAACCATCAAAGCCTTAACAATGGTGAGTACCAAAAATAGGGGAAGAAGCCATAATAGAGGCATAAATAACAAAAATTGGAGGTCTCAATTTGAAAGAAGGTCGCAGTCAAGAGGTAGACAAAATGGTTGTTGGTGTTGTGGTAAATCTGGTCATGTTAAGAAAGATTGTTGCAAATACAAAAAGGCGCAAGAAAGGGTTTTGGATAGCGAAGAAAACATTGCACATGACAAGGATGATGGTATTTTTGTACTTTCTACAAGCGACACAAAAGAAAATTCTTGGGTTGTGGATTCTGATGCTTCTTTTCATGCTACTTCTTGCACAAATTCACTCACAAATTATCAAGAAGGCAAATTTGGAAAACATTATTTGGCTAATAATAATTATTGTGAAATTATTGGCAAAGGTGATGTTGTTTTTCCATTAGAAGGAGGAGGCCAATGGCTTCTCAAAGATGTTCTTCATATTTCAAAGCTAAAAATAAATCTGATTTCTATCAGTCAGTTGCATATAGAAGGCTACCATACATTTTTCTTTACGGATTCATGGAAGGTAACCAATGGTTCTATGGTGATTGCCAAAGGAAATAGAGTTGCTAGTTTGTATCTTTTAAAGCGTCCTAGTGAGGTGGGAGCTGCTATGACAGTCGTGGGCAGCCATGTAGCTATTTGGCATCAAATATTAGGCCACATGAGCAAGAAAGGATTTGAGGTGATGTTCAACCATGATCAACTACCGCGTCTAAAATCTATAGATTTGAAGTTCTGCGAACATTGTCTTTGTTGAAAACAAAAATGGGTAAGCTTCTTGAAGAATGGACATGACAAGAAGACATCACCACTAGAGCAAGTGCACTCGGATGTCTTCAGACCTACAGAAGTAACTTCTTATGGATGTGGAAACTATTTTGTTACTTTTCTTGATGATTGTACTTGAAATTTTTTTTATTTACATGATGTCTCATAAATCTTAAGTGTTTTCAAAATTTCAAAATTTTAAAGAATTTTTTGAAAATCAAAGCGGTCATAAAATAAAATGTCTAAAGATGGATAATGGGGTTGAATTCTATTATTTTGAGTTTGATAATTTTTGTGTAGATTGTGGTATTCGTAGAATCAAGGTTATCCCATATACTCCACAAGAAAATGGGGCAGCGGAAAGGCTGAATCGAACCATTCTTGAGAAATATAGATGTATGCTTTCTAATGCTAGTTTGAGAAAAGAAGTTTGGGTGGAAGCATGTAAAACCATTGTTTACATAATCAATCGTAGTCCCTCATCTCAATTGGATTTTGGTATTCTGGAAGTAGAATGGTTGGGAAAGAAAATTTCTTATTCTCACATTTGGGTGTTTGGTTGTCAAGCATTCGTTCATGTTCCTAAGGAGATGAGGAGTAAACTAGATTCAAAATCACAATGATGTATATTTGCAGGCTATGGAGAATATCAATATGATTTTTTGTATGTGGGATCCAATTGAGAAGAAAATTGTAAGGAGTAGAGATGTGGTTTTTAATGAAATTGTGTTTCCAACTCTGTTAGAAGAAACACATGGAAATGAACACATTCCCTTGTTTGATATTGCCAAAAATGACATTAGTTTGCCTCATGTCCCCTCCCAAGGCTATAACATAGGACATCCTTAGCATAAGACACCCACCTCTATTTTAGCCACAATTCCTTTACTGTCACAATCCTTTGATTCTGATCATTACTGTTTTTGCCTCTTCTAATATGCAGTCTACATATACTGATATTTCAAGTGACAAGAATGCCACTGATTTATCCCCTTGTGACTCTCCTAATCAAATTCAATCACCATTACACAAGGTGCCCATAGAAAAGGAAGTCACTGTCTCACGTGCTAATTTTGCCAAAGAAAACTTTGTTTATGCGTTGTCTCCTTCCTCTTGTCCATAGCCCATCGCAGGTTTGCATAGTCGTTGGCTACCACACCTAAGCATGTTAAATACTACCAGATGTTCCTTAAAACCCATACGCATTGCATGTCATCTTCTCCCTAAGGATACTAGCTCCCACGCCACTCCCCATGGCAGTCCTCTCCACGCACAGAATGTCATCTCTCTTCACGCGCGACATGCCACTCCTCACACCCATGCGGAGCAAAGAAAAAACTATAGTGATGGGAATTCGGTCTCACTCTCCACTCACACTATTTCCTACACACATAGGGAGTAGATAGATATGTTTGATAACAAACCCCTCTGTGTGAATAAATTGGTGGCAGCTATGGAAATCGATTGCATATCACGTTAGAAAGAAGGGAAGATGTCATTGATGCCAAATCAAGTTCACTATAACACAAATTTATGAAGCCAATTGTCCAATTTAGCAGACAACTTTTCTCACATAGATGATAATTTTTTGCAAAGACAAAATACAAATTGTAACACAGAGGATGTAAATTGTCAAGAGAGAGATGTTGAGTTGCACATTGAGGAAAACACATTGTTTCCCTTAAGAAGGTCTACAAGACAACACAAGCTTCCTTCAAAATTTGCAGACTATGAACTATTATTTTTTGAATTGTTGATCTTGGAGCAAGCTGAACCAACCACTTAAAAAGTTGCTTGTCTAAGTAGCAATAATGATAAATAGATGATTGCTATGAATGAAGAAATGACCTCTTTTGAAGGTAACCACAATTGAGATTTGGTATCTTTACCACCAAATCCGAAACCACTTAAGAACAAGTGGGTTTATAAACTGAAAGATGAAGGCAGAGGTACAAAATGCTATAAAGTTTGATTAGTGCTGAAAGGATATACTTAGCAAGAATAGATTCATTTCACTGAGATTTTCTCACCGGTTGTCAAAATGACAACCATCCAAACTATTTTGGGAATTGTAGCTATGTGGGATCTCAAATTAGAGCATCTTGATGGAAAGACTGCATTTCTACATGGTGATGTGGATGAGGAGATGTATATGGAGCAACCTTAAGGTTCTATCGAAAAGGGGCAAGCACATTTTTATTGCAAGTTAAGGAGGAGTTTGTATGGGCTCAAGCAAGCCCCACGATAGTGGTATTTAAAATTTGATCTCTTCATGATTTATCAAAACTTCATAATATGTGAATCTAATCCATGTATTTATCACAAGAAACTTCCAAATGGTGAGTTTTTATTCTTCTTCTATATGTCGATGACATGGTGGTCATTGGTACAAGTTCTAGAATTGTTGGTGAGCTAAAAACAAAGTTGGCAAGTAAGTTTGCCATGAAGGACGTAGGGGCAGCCAAGAAGATTCTTAGTATGAAAATCACAGGGGACCAAAGGAAGAAATAAATTACTTTGTCTCAAAAGGATTACATTAACAAAGTTGTGGACAGATTTGGCATGTCTCATGCAAATATAGTTTCTACTCCTTTTTATTCTGATTTTCAGTTGTCTTCCGAATTGTGTCCAAAAATACAAGACGAAAAGGAATTCATGGACAACATTTCTTATAAATCAGTTGTTGGTAGCATAATGTATGCTATGGTTTCCACTCATCCCAACATTGCCCATGTGGTGGGAGTACTAAGTAGGTTCATGAGAAATCCTAGGAAGCTTCATTGGGAAGCTGTTAAATGGATACTAAGATATTTAAAACGCCCTTCAGATTATGTTTTATGTTTTGGTGGAAACAATAAACAGCTGCAAGGTTTCATAGATTTTGATGTTGCTGGAAATTTGGATAAAAGGAGGTCTACTACCAGTTATACTTTCATGTTTGCCAGAGCTGCCATTAGCTGGGCCTCAAGGCTGCAACACTCTATTGCTCTTTCTTTTGTTGAAGCTGAATACTTGGGGATATGAAGTATCAACAAGATGATTATGTTTTATTTTGTGATAGTTGCAGTGCCATTTTTATGGTTAACAATCATACATCTCAGTGCCACTCCAAACACATTGAAATACATGCTCACTTCGTGAGACACATGGTCGAAGAAAGAAAGTTGAAGGTTGTTAAGATTGACACAAAGGTCAATTTGGCTGACATATTCACCAAAGTTGTACCCAAAGAGAAGTTTGAAAATGCTAGGAATTCTCTTGGGCTTGTAAAGAAAAGATAAATCAGTAGAGCGAGTAGGGGAATGCTTGTTTAGCAGTAGCATCCGCTGGCCATCAGGTGGGAGACTGGAAGGTTGAAGGCCAATGGTCTCACCTCTTCACCTCTTACGACATGGTTGTTGGTAATCTTTCTTATGTAAACAAATTTTATATTCCTGTGACTATTGTTGTAACATTATATTTCAATTTGAATAATATTCCTCTGCTCAGTGTGGACATAGGCTTTTTCCGAACCACAATATATCTAGTGTTATCTTCTGTTCTTCATTTTATGCTATAATTCCTTCTTTAATTCTGTATACTTCTTTCATTGTCGATTGAACACTATTCTCCCTTTCAACCTCTTACAGCAATCTCTTTGTTTTCTCTTTGTTCAGCTCTGTTGGTATGGTGTTTGAAGTGTTGTCAGCTTAGCGACCTCTGGTTATCTTTTATATTATTGGCATGTAAGTAACCAAGTTATAAATTATTTACAACCAATCATGGCATCAAGGTCATCATCTCAGCAAGAGATTGTGGAATGTGATCCTTTCAGTGGAATTGGACCTCGATGCCCAAGGTTAAAATCATGCATATCTGGAAAACTGTTCGATGTATTTATTAACCACCGTGGCCCCGATGTGAAAGGATTTCTAGCTCTTGGACTTTACTATTTTCTCCATGAGTTGGGATACAAAACATTTCTCAATTCTCATGAGATGGAAATGGGAGGTTCATTTCCTTCAGCCATAAAGAATGTCATCCATTCTGCTTCAGTTCAGATTGCCATATTTTCAAAAGGATATGTAGAGTCCCCATGGTGTTTAGCTGAGTTGGTTCTTATGTTACATACTAGGGCTAAGCTTATTCCTTTCTTATATGATGTTACACCTCGTGACCTCTGCTATATACACAAGGGAGTGTATTTTGATGCATTGCTCAATATGAACAGAAAGGCAGGTACTTGAACAGGATTAGAGAATGGAAAGAAGCTCTCAACACTATTTCATTCATACACGGTTATGAATTAAGTAAGCATCATAGGTAAAACCTCTTCTACATGCTTTTCATTGACTTAAACTATTTATTTTAGTTTTGGTTAACAATTTATCTGACAAAATAGATTGTGTTCAATATAGCAATACGTATTTCTAATCAAAGTTTCTCATTCCTGCATTTTAAATTTTCAGTGACCAGATCAAGCTGTGCAAAAATGTTGTGTGTGCTGCGGAAAAAGAGATAGAAAAGAAAAAAACCTCTAGATGTTGCAGAAAATGCAGTAGGACTTGATGAACTTGTTGAAGACTTTTAAAGGTGTTGCATGCAACGATGGAAGGACTTAGCAAAGATAATCGGCATCTTCTGGATGGGGGGATCTGGAAATACAATGTTGGCCAAAGAAATATTCAACCGCAAGCATTGTGAGTATGATGGATCATGTTTTATGTTTGACATGAGAGAAGCATCTGCCGAAAATGAATTGTCAAGGCTGCAAACTAAACTTCTCATAGATTTTCTATCCCTACAAGATTCTCCAAAATTTTATAGCACAGAAGAAGGAAAGAGCTATCTCAAGTCTCAGCTTTGAAGGGTTAGTTTTTTCGTGCTTGCTTACTGTTCTAGATGATGTTGATCACAATTACCAACTAGATGTGCTTTTAGTTTGAAACATCCTAAATTCTTGTAGTTTGGTAATCGTCACATGTCAAGAATTTTGGTAGCTAGAATAACTTTGCACTATAAGATGAAGGAAATGAGTCTTGAGCATAGCAGAGTGTGAAAATTCCTATTGCAGTCACTGATTATTAATCTCCTATCTCATAAAGATTATTTAACTACTAAAAATAAATTTACAGCTGAATATCAAAAAATAACACAATTGCAACTTCACTAAAATACGAAAAGAAACAAGCAACACAAGCACACAATATTTTTGGACAATCGTCCCTAGAAAAACCCCTAAGGGAAAACTAGTTCTACAGATGGAAAATATATTAATCTTCAGCAATATACGAGTTACAAAATAATTCCTTACCTCTTACTGGCAGAACTCTGACAAACTCCTAATATCTCCCACTGATATCCTCCACTGCTATACCAACGCTATCATTGCGCCTCTTGCTAACACTGCAAGACTATTTTCTATCACTGCAAATTATTCTCAAAACTGTTCTCTCCAAATGCCCCCTGACCCCCTTTTATACTACTCTTGTTGGAAAACCAACGGCCGAGATTGATTCTTAATCAACGGTTGAGATTAAAAACAACTTAACAACCCTAATCAAGTTGGTTTCTAGTTGCTTCTAAAAGGAATCAATTAATTAACAAATAACTGTCCCTACTCTAACTTATTTGTTAGTAAAACAATTATTTACTAATTAATTACAAATGGACGAACAACTGTCCAAAGCTACCAAAACTAACACAGAGAGCTCGTCTGTTGGAATGTATTCCACCAGCCATATGTTGATAGTGCTTTCAAGGATCTGGTTGAAATGTTCGTCAAAGTATGTGGGGGTTTACCTGTTTCTCCATGTCATAGGCGGGCATGTCTTTGGTATTACAGACCGCCATTATTGGCAATTAGTTTTAGATGAAGTCTGTAAGACATTACCTGAGGACACCAAGCGGAGAGGAAAAATAAGTTTTGATTCTTTGAACAATGAACAAAAGCAAATTTCCATTGGTAAGCCAGTATGCATGGCCAGAAGAAAATGGGAAGGATCTGGCTGGAGTGTTGAGCTTGCAATTCAGACCCTATTAGATAAATGTCTCATTGAAACTGCACGAATGTTTTTTCAAGGAATTCGATGATAACAAACTTTGTTTCAGAGTACATGACCATCTTCATGATTTCGGGAGAGAATTGTCAGATGAACTAAGCCTCCTCGTCGAAATTTTTGATATCAAAAAACTTAAATATTTCCATTTTTTTTTCTCTTATTTGATGTACTTTTCTGGCTGCAAAAGGCTTTAACCTTCATATCTGGATACGGGAATTGAAGCAGTTTAAAAACATCCTCACTAAAGCCAATGGTAGATGTCTTCTCTCAATTTTTGACTGGTCCTTCGGTGCCCAAATTACATGCTTTTTAGGGAATTTCGATGATTCTGCGGAGGCATCAATCTGTTTGTTATGGCTTCATCTTGACCATACATGGAGTGTACAGACAAGCATTCCTTCGTGGATTGCTTTACAGAATTTGCAGGGTTCTATAATTGTTGATGGGCATCTGAGAAGCTTGTGGCAAAATGACATAGAGGTAAATTTTGTTCTCTGTGGAAATCAAGTCTCTATTAATTTTAGGTTATGAATTTTGGAATAATATTTATCCACAATTGAAAAATAACAGTATAAGATGTATTGGTCGCATGTTTCAAGTGCCGTACAAGTTAAATGAGTTGTTGCTTCATAGAACATCAGCGGTTGAATGTGCAAACTGGTTAGAATTGTCTATTAATTTGGAAAAACTAACCTTAAGAGGAAGACCCAGAAATGATCTAATACAAGCAAAGTCCTTGTTCGATTCTCTTCGAAATTTGACACATCTTAGAAGTTTAGTTTTGAAAAAATGCCAATATTGGGGAAAGTGGCTTTGAACAATTGACGGGAGTCAAATATACAGTATTGCATGATCACGCTATAAAATATAGAAATTAGTGAAGAAAGTGATATTTGGAAGGTTTCAATTAGTGGAGATCATTGTCCAAGCCTTGAACCTCTCTAAATTCAATATATGGAAGTTTTATGCTTTTTTGATTTATCATTTGTAAGAACACTGGGTTTCCTTCAGTTGACTTCTTGTGTAGAGTTAAGAGAGATGTCAGGGATGTCTGATATGGAAAACCTTGTATTCTTAAGAATTCATCCATGTCCGAAGCTGATACAGTTGCCAAGTATTGCACGTCTTTGTGTCCTAGAAAGGATTATCATTAATGGATGTGAGAATCTACAGTGTATACCAGGTATTGAAGAGCTTAAAGGATTGAAATATTTTCACCTGTCTGCACTAGGCCATTGAGGTATATTGAATAGCATTATTAACATGCAGGTAAGAAATACTCATTTATTCAGAGAGTTATATTTTTTATTTTGACTTAAGCTCTTGTTTCTAAACTACTGACCTTGAGTTTAGTTCATTTCTTGTCAAACATTGAGTCTACGTGATCTTTTAAAACTTATTATATATTCCTCTTCTTCAGTTTGGTGTTGCTATGAGATTTTGT
Source organism: Thuja plicata (assembly GCA_018584345.1). Classification (NCBI taxonomy): domain Eukaryota; kingdom Viridiplantae; phylum Streptophyta; class Pinopsida; order Cupressales; family Cupressaceae; genus Thuja; species Thuja plicata. The sequence continues at coordinate 2,465,110 of MU223644.1, forward strand.
CAAACTATTGAGTTCTATCTATTTTTTGGGAATTTAGAGACTGCCATCAGAATTTACGACTGTAATTGAGAGAGCAACAAAGGGAGCCTCACTAAATTTAACTGAAAATTTGGTTTCTAGCCTAAGTAGTGACCTGTGTCAAATTCATATCACTGAAAATGCTATGCCTGGAGCACTGCTTGGAACAGTTGAATACTTCTTGAGCACAATCATTCAATGTTCTTTGGTTAAGAGAAATTATGCAAAAATTACACGCATTCCTCTTGACGGGTCTGATTCGATTGAAAGCTATATGGCAGAAGGAGAGTGGATAGCTACATTCATAGTTACTGCAAAGATGGGCTGGATTCCAAGTGTATCATTTGGAGCTGAAATAAAGAAGAGATGTATCATAGTGGTGAAGGATGGTGAGGAAGGCAATGGCCTATGTATATTAAAAAGAATTATTGATCAGTTATATGATCCCTAATTTGTTTTCACTTATACCATTTTAAAAGATTCAGATTAAAATAGAAATATTGGATTAAAATAGAAATATTGAGGGATGGTTTTGTAATCACGGTATAAAACTCGCATCACTAAATTTTATATTCCTATGGAGAATTGAGTTATACGAAGACTGCTTCGCTAGGCTTCTTGAATATTTTTATTTTGGGGCGAATAATTGAGAAATGGGCCTCTGAAAATATCTACCCAAGGATTCAGGAATATATTCTAAATTGGGGCAAATATACTGTGTAAAAAGTTTATATTAAGTGTGGATTATTTCATAATAATCTGTACTTTTTATACTCATATATAAAATAAAAATTAAATATTATTTTGGAGGTATATTCTATATTAAAATTTTGCTTTATAAGGAGATTGTCCTTTAAATTTTATTTTTATAATTATTATGATATATAGAATTTATTTATATATGAAATTATACAAATTGTTACACCACATTAGCTTCAAAATTGTAATGGTTTTCTTGTCATAGCTTTCTCCAATCACCAAACTAACATTTCATTTTTTTTCTCACAAATATTTTTTTTCCATCTTAGCATTTAGTTTTAAGATTCAACCTTTAATTATCTTTTATATTTTAACCCTGACTTGGTGTTCAATGATTTTATCCACGAGCTCCTCTCTTTATTCTTCTAGCTTGTGTAGGTACATAATCTTTTTTTCTAAAGAATCTCTGAAAGTTTGATCTTCAATAGTTATTTGCAATCTTGTTGTCGACAGTTCAAGGGGAAGTGATACTCAAGCACCCACTCCATAGACCAACTCAAAAGGTTCCATACCGATTCTCTTTTGGGAGTTATTCTATTAGCCCAAAGAGCTTAAAAAACAAATCATGATAGTTTATACCATTGTCATCTACCAATTTCTTCGTTATGGCAACCGGATTATTATTACTCGATTCTTCTTGTCCATTGCCTTGTGGAAAATAATCTGAGGAATGGGACAAGGAAATACTATGATCATAGTAGAAAAGGATTATTTGTTGTGATGGAAAATATGTAGCATTATCTGTTACAATATTTTGAGGCACTCCAAAGCATACAAGGATATTGTCTTTTAGGAAGTCACACACCACTTGAGAGTTTGATTTTATCATTGGAATAGCTTCAACCCACTTGGTGAAATATTTACTTGTTAAAATGTAGATATGAACAACACTTGATTGAGGGTTAACTAGTCCAATAATCTAGCCCCCACTTCTTGAAAGGTTCATCCACCACAACAGGTTTTAAAGGTAGAGTAGCTAACTGAGGTCTTCCTGAAAATAGTTGGCATTTCTCATAGTTCCTAACATATGCATAGGCATCTTTGAACCTGCCTAGCCAATAGAAACAATTGCAAAGAATTTTAAAAGTTATGACAGTAGAAGAAAAATGTCCTCTACAGGCCTCCCCATGAAATGTTCTCAACAATTGCAATTGTTGGTCATTATCCACACATTTGAGGAAAGTCCATCTATGCCCCTCTTGAATAAAGTAATTTCCCATATCTATGCCTAGAGTCTTAAATTACACCTTCCCCTAGGTGATAAACATGCAAGACATTCTCTATAAGTTAGATAATATGCTATATCGCAGAACCAAGAATCAGTTAAGCTAACCAATAGTACCTTAGATACTTCATTCTCTGAATCTTCTAATTCCTTTGAGTTTTTTGCTATGAACTTACACATACCCCTTCCTCTAACCAATTTGGTGGGTCTTATCGTTAGGCCATACTCCTGTAGTTTGGTTACCCATGCTGCTCTCTTGTTCATTTCTATTACTTGTTGAGTGAGTAAAATTTTCACAGCGGAATCAAGAATGTACACTACAGAATGCTAGTGAAGGATATACAACCTGAACTCATTGACTACTTTACCACGAAAAAATATTGCTTCTCAATAGAGGAATATTTAAGCTCACATTTGTTTTAGCAGAGTACTCATAAAGGAAATTGGTTCTTCATTTTCCTAGAATCAACCTTTTGAGTCAATATCGCTGACAATGAGTGATCAAAGGCATAACAATAAATAATAAAATCTTTCTTATAATCCAGGTAAACTAAGGCAGGAACGGATGCCACAACAGTTTTAATTTCATTGAAGGCCTTTTTACCATCTTATGTCAAGTTGAAATGTTATTTTTTTCTCATCATCCCTACAATATGTCTTGTCAGCTCAGAAAAATATGGCACAAAAGCTGTCAAGAAACTGATTTGTTAAAAAAAAAATTTAATCCCTATCCTAGTTGATGGAAGACCAATCTATTGAATAGCCCTTACTCCCTCAAGATAATCTTGATTCCTTCCTTGGAGAAAATATGACGTAGAAGTTTACCCTTTGTCACACAAAAGATAAAATTTTTGGGGTTGAGAGATATACCATGACCTCTACACCTTTGAAGAACTGACTGGAGATCTCTGAGGTGATTCTTTCTTCTCCTTGAATAAACCATTAAGTCATCAAGATATATCACTGTTATCTTGTTCTTCATGTCAGCAAAGGAAGAGTCCATATCCCTTTGGAAAGTGGGCCCCGCTTAGATCAAACTGAAGGAAATTCTGTTATATGTAAACATTCCTCAAGGTGTAGTGAAATCAGTTTTGATTTTATCATCTTTAGCCACACTAACCTGATTGTAGCTTGAAAATCCATCAAACAAGGACATCATCTTAGATCCAACTACAGTTTGTAGGACATGCTCCATCTTCGACAAGGCATCATTAACCTTCAAGTTGACTTGATTTAAATTGCGAAAATCAATGCAAATCCTTATTTCTCCATTTTTCTTCCTCACTGGAATGATGTTTTAAATCCATGTCGAGTGATGAATAGGATATATGATTCTTCCCTTTAAATTTTTATCTACTTCATGTATAATAGCCTCTAATACTTTAGGGTTATAACTTTGCATCTTTTTCCAGAAGGATTTAGATTCTAGTTTGAGGGGTATATGATGACTAAAATTTTCTTTCTTGAAATCAATTAAATCATCATAGTTCCAAGTGAATACATCCATATAGGCAGTTAACAAGAGTTGTAGATTTTTCTTTTCTTTAGTGGACAGAGTTTTTCCTAGAGATATCCATCTTGGTTACACCATACTTCCAATATTAATTTTATCATATTCTTTTGATACCTCATAATGTAGACCTCTTCTTAGGATGTGACTATCATCTTTCCTAGAAAACAAACTTTCAAAAGAGATCAACCCTTTAGGGATTTTATTGCCTTTTAACTGAACTACTTCTTTCAATGGTGGTGATCCAATACTTGATTCTTCACATGCTTCATTTATTCCTTGCAAATAAGTGGATGCAAAGACTTCTACACATGTCATGAAGTCATTTATACGAGTATCATCTTCAAATACTTGTAAGTGATCACTGTTATCAGGAACAAAAGATCTATATATCATTTCAATTCTATATGTATCTATTTTAAAATCTAGATGAGGAAGCAATAAGGATTCCGACACTGTTAGAGAATCAGCACGTGAATTTAAGCTTCTTGAAATGGCTTCTATAGAGAAAGCCTCAAAATATTCAATCTCATTCCAAACTAAGTTTCTATAATGCTTCAAATGTTCATTCTTAACTATGAACTGACCCTTCACCTAGTTCACTATCAACTCAACATCACCTCTCACTGCAAGTATTTTAATTCCATGTGCTCTTGCTTCTTGTAATCCTAATAACAAAGTTTCATATTCAATAGTTTTACTAGTGTTCTTAAAATCCATCCTGAAAGAAAAAGTAAGATACTCTCCATCGGGACACTTAAGCACCACAACAGCCCCAAACCCAACATTGGAACAAATGCCATCAAATTCCATAGAAAAAATCTGCGTGATCTCATCATAGGTTGTAGGAATTGGAGAAATCTCATCTGAGAAGATCAGATAATTGTTGAATTCACAAACTTGAAAAAGAATATGAGCCTTTGGATTATCAGACGGGAAGACTATATACTTATTTTTTACTTCAGGCTTCAATTTGACTTTCTTCTTTCCTACATGGATGACTACCTCCAACCAATCCATTTTTATTTCTCTACCCATATCTCTACAAAAAGTTCTAATTAAGAGTATCCCATAAATTGCAGGTATATCCGCAACTAGAATTGTCAGTTTTAATATTTTATGTGGGTGAATGCTAGAACAACTTGGACATCCTTTACCTAACCTATTAAAGGTACTTGTTTACCATTTATCCAATAACATCTCCCAAAGGTTTTAGTCAAGTTCAATCCTAAGGCCTTGGAAACTGAGGATGGCATAATCTTATCTGAAGCACTTGAGTCTATCATATAGCTACTTAACTTGAGGCTATTAAGGAGCAAAGAAATTTAAAAAGATTCAAGCTTTCTTGTTTCATTTATGTCACAATTTTCTTCTGAGGTACAAGCAATGGATGAAATACTTTGATTTACAATAGAATGCAATACAATTATAGGAGACTAAGTAGGACCATCAATTTGATCGACTATACATTGATTTGATTGGGATGGGTGTGCTGACCAAACAAGTAGATGACCAAACCATTATGTGTCTCCTTCTATTAGGGATTGTACAAAAATCCTAACAAAAACATCTTCATGTTGCACTACTGATATACTAGGAGCTACATTAAGTCCATTTAACAATTCCTCCACATAAGCCTTACCATCTCCAGAGAACTTGGGAAGAACATCCTTATCACATTTTGGAAGGGCATTATGACCAGCAAGTGTGAGAGGACCAACTGCAGCACCCCACGATTGTGCCATAGTTATAAATGGAAAGATTATTCTGAGGGGAGATGCTTGAATACCCGATAAAGTTAGGGACTACAAAATACTAGTAGATGGATATGTATTTTATGGGGCTTTGGGTGGAGAAGGAGACCTACTTTTTTCTTTTGTCTTTGGAATGTAGGCAGTTGGAAACTGGAGGTTTTGTAGTCTTTTGTAGAAAGCGTCAAAAATTCCCTCACTCATTTGAGACCTAGTATATGGTCAGGAATCTAGTGTTTTATTCTCTATGGTATTTGGACAACTCTATTCACAATCTCTACTTCTTGAGCTATTGAGAGACCTCTCAACCATTCACCTATATCTTCTTCTTCTTCTAGAAACAAAAGAACTCGTTGCTATTGTTGATTACTAGTCTTTACTTTCCAAGAAAGGGTGTTCAGATCGGCAGTGATATCTTCCTGGGTGTCTTGGAAGTTCAAGTTTAGTTGGAGAATAGGAGGGATTTCTTCCTTGTTAGGTATTACGACTATAGGTACTACCATGATTATTCATAAAGAAAAGCATTTACACTATTTTGTGCTCCCCAACAGTGTCGCCAAAAATCTGTTAGTAAAGATATTTGTCCTTCGATATATATTTCTTATAAACTCACTCTATAACCCACTTGAAAGACAATCAATTACTAACAGTTAAGTAAGTGTTCTTTAATCACTGCCCTCTGAATTTTATCCTAGGTACAACTCCCTAGAATTTATCTTCAATGAATTTATAGTATACTAATTTATGAGTTTTTCTTTTCACCATAAATCTTAAAAAAGGCTTCTTTATCATTCTTAGATGAGAAGTACAAAAAAATTACTTAAAGAAAAGAAAATTAAAAGAACAAAGAGAGAAAATGCACAGTTTTTCTGCAAATGATAACTATATGAGAAAATGAATGACAATAATTTAAAAATGAGATAAAATATTACAGATCGAATCAAGTTACTGTGAAACTTTCAAAGCACAATACAAAATGAATTAAAATGTCAGCACAAAACATTAATCCACTCATTTCAAACATCACAAATTTGAAATATAATTGTATATGTATATCACTATTGAAGCACAAACTGAAATTTTGTTTTTTCACAGTAAAACCTAGATTCATTCAGGTATCTAGCTAAGAACTAATAAGCTCTATCAAAATTCTATCTATTCTCCAAAATAGTCAAACCATTTCATAGTTTCTAACTATCCTACTTATAGTTTCAACAAACCAAGAGGTCTCCGTAAGAACATGACCTCTCAAACCAACAATTATTTAAACGTAACTATATTAAAAAGGACACATGTCCTTAAAATTTTGCATGCAATTAAAATAAACTAAACTTCCAAATCAGACTCTTTATTAGCGACATGTTCTTCGCTTCCAGCGGGGCTTTCTCCTTCATCAGCAATGGAATTAGTTGGCTTCCATTATTTGTATGCTTGGATAATTTCCTTAGTGACATGAAAATGTGGAGTCTTCATGTTAAGGATCCTAGTCATTGAGGATTATTTAATCAATTTCAAATTTTTGACATTTTCAATTATCCCAGGGAGTTGGTCAATGCATAGGTAAAGAAGGGACTCAATCCAAGCCATATTTGTGAATTCTGTGGCTTTTGGGTTAATCTTCTCACTAATTGTGTTCATCGTAGCTTCAAATTCTCCAAGGGATCGTTTCAATTCTTGATCACCATAACTTGATGAATATGCATAAGTATAATTGATAACTTTTATCTCATTCAACATAGCCTTCTGGATTTGTGTATCCTCAGTTTCAAAATCCTTAGTTTTGGTTAAATAGTATTCCTGATGATTGAAATATGCCAGCCAATGTTCTTCCTTAAAATGAAAAAGGTTGACTCATTAGAATATTTCAAATACTTTTCTGCATAGAACTTGGTATAACCATACCTTTCAATCTCCATGAGCTTCGTCATAGCAGCAAATCATTTCTCTTTTTCTCTATCACATACCTATCATTGTATCTATAATTCTCCCACCAGGGCTTTAGTATCCTATAGAATGACCTGGGAATCTTTGACATACTTGAGACCACTTTTAGTCACCCATTCATCCATTCAGCTACATTGGAAACTAAGGCCCATCCACGTTGAACTATTTTCAATAGACTTTTTCTTTCATTAGAGTTCTAGTTAAAGACCCTATGGAGATTGAGTCAGTGGCATAGCATCAAAGTTGCATAAGGTTTTTATGAACTGAGATAGGGACACAATATTCCATTTCATTTCTTTCTTTTCTTTGTTGTCATTATAGGAAGTCAATAGCATTTGTTGGGCTATTTCTTTGAACAAATGATTCTTTCCTACATGGTCTATGGTTCCCAAATCAACCTTAGTGACGTAAAAATATTGAGTCATGAGTTCATTTTCTCCTTCCTTTGGTCTATAAGTAGCTACTTTAGGTGTCCACTTCCCTGTTTTTACATCCACAAGCTCTTTGGCTTGAAAAGGTTCTTGAAGAAATTGGGGAAAAACAAACTCAGCCTACTGTGATTTAGTATGACAATATAAGTGCCATCAAGTTAGTGAAGAATATGGTGCATCAAGTAGAACCAAGTATTTTGATCTAAAATATCATTTCATTCATGGCTTATTAAAAAATAAGGAGGTTGAATTGAAACACATTAGTAATCAAGATAAACTAGTTGATATCTTAACCAAGGCAATAGAAAAAAAATAGTTTCTGGCACTTCAGGATCAAGTTGCCAATCCTCTCTATATCAAGGGGGAATATGGAGATGGATGATGTTGTCAATTCCTTATTCAGATTTAGTTTTATTTAGATAGTATTTTTTATTATGTCTTTCTTTCTAGGTTGTTATTTGAGTCTTCACACCATCTTCATTTTGTAGAAAATGATAAAAAATTGTTGGTCATCTAACCCTACAGAGAACATGGCTATGAAGAAATATCATATCCCTAGACTGTGAGAAATAATGTAGCTAAAATATTTCTTCTAGAACTGATGAACCAACAATGTTTCTTTAGAGGAATTCAAATGCAACGATCAATAGGAATAAAGAGAACACACACATAACGAGCCCAAATATGATTATAAATCTAACACTATGGATTAAAACATCCATGAAAATAATCACCATGAGATGGAGGATCAACAAATCTTGCAACCCAATAAGGGCTACCCATATGATTGAAATTTCAAAAGCTTCCATCCAAGAGCTACACACAATAATACAAACCAATACAAAAAATAAAACTTGCAATGTTAAAATGCATTGGAGAACACATCATTAATTCAAAGGTTTTGAGAGCTTCCCTACAAAAATAGATCTATGTATTGCCTACAATTATTCCCTTTCATCTTTGTTACAACACTTCTTTGAGGGATTCTGGATAATAGCTCAATGACATTGTTGTACTACTTTTCCTTGAAACCCTAATGTGGAAGTTCCCTAGTATTTCATGTTTAAACTTAATTTTCCTTGCAATGTCTCAACTTTGAATTGGCATTTAATTTCAGGCGTTCTGAAGTGATTTTTGAACATGTGGAAACTATTTTTTTTCTTTAATCAAACTTTATAAATGGAGAATTAAATGGAAACATGACAACTTAATTTAGAAATTTTATCTAAAACCCGCAATGATCTGGTCACCTAACACGTGGTTAGAAAAGAATTTGAATTTTTTTTTTTATGGAACGGATGATTAGGACACCTAGACATGCCCCTATGAAAATATTTCTGAGTAGTATCATTTGATGGGTAATAACTTGATATCTATTTAGTGTCATGAAAAATGGTCTTTGGATCATGTTAATTTCTTATTACTAAGTGAATTTGTCCATTTTAGCCTCCTATTATCAATTTAGACAATTTTTTCATAGGCCCATTTTAAGGGTCCAACACACGTTAGCATCTTGCACATTTTCATAGTTATCTATGTAGCCTAATTTGGAGGCGTACATTTTAGATTCAATTAATTCTCAAAATATTTTTTTTTCCTTGTCATTGAGAACATATTAGTAAACCCATTTTCTCTTTCTCGGAACCTAATGACCTTGTTTGATACTTTTTCCAACCCCAAAGTAAATGCAATTTGTTATGTTTTTCTGTCCACGGTGATAAGTACTTTAGGAGGCAATATTTAAATATTAATATTTTAAGACTATTTTACTCTCATAATAAATAAATTGGTCCCATGGATTTTCCACATGTGAATGTATAACTATGATCAGTTGTAGAGTTTCAAGAGATTATTTGATATTTTTTTAGAGTCAAACTCTAATGCAGTTTATAGAGTTTTTACATCTAGATTTCCAGGAAGCTTCAAACTGGTCAACTTTGATCATTAATATCTTGCACCAAGATTAGAATTATAGAAATTCCCTTTTCATACATCATCATTGTAACTGAACAAACTTCTATACCAAGTGGTATCTCTCCAAAATATAGTTTGGTATTTTTTCAATGTTGTGATTTAATGTGCTTCAGAATGGTCTTCACATGCTTATTTTCAATTCCTAACAAAGTGCCCTACTTTTACCGCTAATTTTTTGCAACTCAAATTGCATCACGCCACTCCATTTGGGGATTTTATTTTCATGTCATGGATGAGTGTGCCTTTGAGATCTCATGGCTCAAGGAGGTCATCTAATGTATTTTTAAAGTCAATTCCTAAGGCCACCCATCATATTTTGGTCATATCACAAAGGTGACAATGGTCATATTTAAATAATGACCCACTTCAATTTTCATAGTCTAGATGCATTCAAGGTTGCATTTAGTCCAATCGAGGTTGAAGGTGTTTCAAATTTTAAAAAAATGGTTGGGCCCACAAGGGGACTAGATATTAATCTTAAAAACGCCAGGGAAACTTTTATTTTATTCTAATGCTAGATTATTATTTAGACAATTATTGATTTAAGTAATAATATTTTATGAATAGAAATTAAACTAACATCATCCATCTGAAAATAAAAGAAGTAACTTTAAATCATTTTAAATGATTCAAAATTTTCAAAATATATGTGAAAAGGAGTAAAAATCTAAAATTTATTCTAAATCATATCTACTAAAAGAGGGGTAAAATTTTATTGAACACAAGAAAGATACAAAGAAGGATGTGTAGCTCATCAAAGAGCATAAAGGAACCTTGACCCTATCCACTAGATGATCGAACATATGAGTCATGTCAGGAGGCAATTGGCTCTTATCCATAATATTCCAAGCATTTATTTAATTAGAAGTCCATTTGGCCGAGCAAAAAGAAACACAGTTCCACTCCCTAGGAATGTGCCTAAAAATAACAGAATAAAAAATACCACATAATTGTAGAATTTGTATAACAACCAACGCTAAGTGCTAGAAAAGTCACCACCATCTAAGAGTCAGACTTGCAAATAATCCTCTTCTATCTAAGAACATGGGTACACTCCATACAGTACAAGATGGTCAAGGTCTCATTAAGATTATTCCTTTGAAAGTATTTATAAATAGAAAAAAAATTTGAATATTACATGAACTATCATGACCAACTCCCCCAATATGTACGGTTCTATTAAAGTGCAAAATTGAAAATTAGAAATTGAACCAATTTCCTTTTAAGTGGAAGAGCTTGGAGAGACTTAAATTAATTATTAAGGATAACCATGTCATTGTAGAGCCCATGATGTCAAAGCACATTTTCATATTGTAACATACCTAGCAATGGGAGTGGAAGCTTAGAAAACTTCAAAATATTAAAAAAATATTATGAACACGTACTTAGAGAGCTCACAATCGCAGCCCAAAAGGGAAAATGTTAGAAAAGCTTGTGCTTCTATGATTAAAAAGGAAATTGGAAAGGTTAAAATTTTAAAGAATGAAATATTTGCAAAGTTAAATCATTTCTCCCACTTTCCATACACTAGCAAAGTGCATCAACACAATAGATAAAGTGAATATTCACAAAGGCTTGTGATGTTGCAAGTCGTACTTTGAAAGTTATTTTTCTTAAAAAAAATTGCAATGTATTGTCTAACCAACTGTCAATCTCATTAGGCTACAAATTTGAAAGGTTTTCTCTACCCGCTACTATTTTATTTTGATAAACCTAACAACATTTGATCATCCAAGGCCACCCAAAAATGAATGACTCTATATACCTCAATCATAGACAAAATTTTCATCACCCTGTACTGAAACAATTATGAAATTACCTCTGCCATTTGGCTAATAAAACTCACTATCATCTTTCACCAACTTATTATACACAAAATTATCAGCATATTCACTTTCACCATTCACTTGAAAATTGGACATATTCTTAAAATACTGATCATTATACGACATATTAATGCTATATTCATTGAATGGAAAGTCATTGTAACATTCATCATTGTCAAATCAATGTCATATTTCACAATATCATCATTTAATGCAAAAAAGAAGCATTCATATTCTTCCATATAATTTCTAATATCAGGTTCAACCTAATAATTAGTTTACATATCAATAGTTGAATTTTTTCAAGAACTTACCTATAAATCAGGCACATCCCACTTGAAATTTCTCTAAGTGAATGAAAAGAGAAAGGTTCATAAATAGATGTCTTAGGTAACTATAACTCAAAATGTTGACAAGAGTGTTCATTTCTACTCTCCAACTCCTCTTTACTTCTCCTTTCTTCAGCATCTCTGACACAACAAAAAATTATATCATCAACATCTGACAGATAATTGAAAACTTGCATTTTTTATTCCGTAATACAACTTGATTTGTCATTAAAATTAACATCCAAGTCCACACAAAGAATTTCGTAAAGGGGCTCATTCCATCTAGAAAGTGAACATCCCTCAAAATATACACTTAAAACTCATGGCTGGGACCATGATGTCAATGAACCTCATAATCATTTTGTGCCCTTACTTCATCGAAATGAAAATATGAAATTACTTGAGCATGCACACTTCTTGGTTCATCATGTAGTGCACTATTACAATCAACTAGTATCTTATCTTCATATTCACAGTCATCTTGCAAGATAGCTAGTTCTCGGGTGGAAGGAACATAAAAAGATAGGTTTGACATCTATCATTTCAAGGAACAACATCATCATTAAATAATATATGCATTGGGTACGAGATCTCAGAGCTTCCCTTATGAGCATATCTCTGATATTTTATAACCAACAATTCTAAAATTTTCTCATTGTTGAGTGAACTAATATCTACATCAACATTCCCAATCAACCTTCTCCCTTGGTTGTAGGTATCACATGATTGCATGACAAGCTCTATAAAAAATCTACTATCATTCTTTAAATCTAAAAGATAAATAAGTTCATCATTGAAAATATTCTTCATGTCATGAAAGATTGATTATCTAGCAACCTCAACAAATATACAATTACAACATGATGTAGATACTAGACCTTCTAAACATTAATCTCCATTGACATATGGATTGTCATGATAGAAACTTTCCTTTATACATTAATCTTATATTTGTTAACCACAAATATCATCTACTGCAATATTGTTTCCACGCTCAATATGGGTTTGACTATAGTTTGTAGGATATTGAGGAAAAATTGGGATAACAAGACCATGCTTATTATGAAAATTATCTCTATCATCTAACTCATACATTAGTTGAACACGTGGTGTACTATCAATTACTTGGACAAATTTTGATTTCACATTCTTACTAAACTAGTTTAAGAAAATACCCTCATGATCATCTCATGAATATACAGATTCTATGGGTAAACAACTAAACGAACTACTTCCCTCATCTTCAAGAGATCTCAGAAACCATTTCATGACTACACCCTTTATACAATCTAATAATCTCTCAACAAAATATAGAATGACAGTAGATTCCCAACATCTAATTCACCTTCATTTCCATGAAATTTAGGCATGTGCTATTTTGGCTCAAGAGGGAAAGGATTTGGATAACCTAGAATATAGCTATAATTCAAAGGGTTATTATTTTATAGAACTCATAATCTCCTTTGTGAACATGAGTGAGACAGCAGATCAAGCACAACACTTGGAACTATGTGGGAACATATTTCTGATATATATTTTCTTGTCTTTCACAAGCTTTGTATGTCACTATGCAATTCCAATATCACAAAAGATAATATACAATGCACTTCTCATAGAATACCTAGCTAAAATTTGCATCAAATAAGCATGTAAAGATAATACTAATAATCTTTTAATTAGTGACTTTATTCAACTGATAATGAACATGATTTTGCAGAGAAAAATGAGGAATATTTGGGAGAAATTTGTTGTTGGTATGCATATTCTTCTCTTACTAAAAACATTATAGACCTAAAGGCTTTTCTTCATAGCCCAAGATCCTTGTGCATAGAGTCACCACCTCTATTATAAAAGAGGGAATAATCAAGGAACTGAAAAATTCTTAAAGAGCTCTTTCACTTTTGAATTCTTCCATGAGAAAACTCACTCAGAATAAATTTATGTCTGCTACGATAAAGAAACATAAACATGTCTTCTAAATAATATTAATTTCTCTATCAATTAATGTGGATCCATTCCCGTATTTTTCACTCACTAATAATATATTTTTCATTATTCCATTAACCCATTTAATAAGATATTTCTATTTTTATTTAATTAGTAAATTTATTAAAATAATATATATTATTATTTTATAATAATGTCATTTATAAATTTCCTACATATCAACTTCACCTCTTATTTAATATCCTCATTCCTCTACGAGTCACGTTCACCTAGTAAATGTAGGACAAATGTTTATCTTGGCTATCTCTAACCACCTCCTTTATCCGAGATTTGTTCAAACATTTGATTCACCTAAGCAGAAAATAATAAATACATCTCTCCTCTCACTTACAAGTCTATTGAATTTTTTATTTTTGTGGCATCATCCATATTTCTCAAATATTTTGATCATTTTCGCATATTGCATTTGCTTTCATCTTTTGAATTTTCCATTTCTTCATAACCCTGTTGTGTTGTTGTGTAATAGTGCTTCTGAAAGCAAATAAAATTGTCACACAAGATTCTGAGGAATAGGAAGGAAATGGAGTAGAGTTTCATGTAATACATTGATCTTATTTATATTAATTTGTTGTTTGACATTTGCATTTGATATGAATCTCTGATATTGTTCGCGATTTCCTCCATCCACATTTGGCAAGCCTAGTGGTATAGCCCTTTGTCCTTTTCAATTAATCTGGTTTTAAATTGCAGAAATATTTTACGTTGAAGTTGTAAGTCCAATATTTTATATTTGTTTGAGTTTACTCCTGTTGATCGATAGTTTCTTCTATCTTTTGATCAAATCTATTTTCTGCAAATCCAGTTATCATTGCGGTTTATTGGATATTTCTAAATATTTCTTTGATCAACTGTTCATATCTGGAAAATGTTACAAATGCACGAGACCACTTATTTGAGGGGTTTTGTTGAGGCATTCTGCCCAGCAATTAATGTGTCTGGCTAAACGGTTTACCTACCTTGTTTTTTTTTTTAGGCGAAAAAGTGGCAAGCCACTTAAAATATATAAAACGGTTTGTTACACATAACTATTTTAGGTATTTCCTTTGATCATTGCATCCAAGAGATCACGTTCCTTTTGAGGTAGCAAGTCAAACAGTTATCTTTCAAGAAACTCGTGCCTGGTCTCTGTAGCATTATAGATTAGTGCATTGGCGTAGCATTTTGTTAAACAAATTAGTTACATCGTCAAACAAGTTTGGTGTTTGGTTTTTCATGAAATTCACGTACCTTACTCTACACTTCATATATTGATAGTGATTCATTTTCATTGTTTATGATATCATGTTGTGAACTACTTTAGACAAAAGGTTTTCAAGGCATTATTAGCATTTTCATTCCAAGCATAATATGCAATCATTACGGTCCATGAAAAAAACATTTGCTTCTAGCATTTTGTCGAACAATTAACACGCTACTTCTCAAACCTCCATTTCCATTGTATTTTTGGGGTATATATATTTTAATTAATAGTTATTTAATAAAAGTAAAAATACTATAGATAAAAAATTTAAAAAAAACTTTGTATAAAATACTATAATTAAATAATATAGTATATATGATATAGTACTTTATAATAATTATATAATATAATATATATATAGTATTCTTATATATATATATATATAATAGTTATACATTATATATAATTGAATTTTTTAATGAAAATAAATGTTTAGAGGTTTTGCGATGAGTTCTGCCCAACGAAAACCGCCGGACGTTAACCAGAGACCGCCGAAGACTGCGACCAAGGACGCCCGTGAGACTTTGTCATGCGCAGCTGGTAACATTGGTTGTAGCGCCATTCTGCCCGAGCTCGAAGCGGATGCCAGGTGTGGTTTTTCCTTTACTTCTGTTCGTGAATTGCCTTCATTTACTCCTCCTCATTGCCCTTCGTCTGTCGCTGTACCATCTGCATTGAATGATACATTAATAGAAACCCTACCCTCAGATAAACCATCGTTATCTTCCCCTGCCATTAACATGAAAACTCATTTTGCAAAAATTAAAACATTTTTCGGAAGTCGTCGCCCCTAACACCATCGCCTCCAGCGCCAGATTCAACCCGTCCGATGAAGCCGAGGAACCTGGTAAGCTACTTGGCCATACCTCACAATCTTTTAACATTGCTCCTAATTCGGATATGTCGGTAGAAATTAGAAATGAAAAGTCTAGGCTTAAAAGCTTTGCCATCTTTTTCGCGGCCGTCAAAGCTAATAAGTGACCTCCTCACAAGTTTATGGATGATTGGTTCCATAATTACTGGAACCTCAAACTTGGACTTCATATTTCCTTTTGTAGACAGTTGCAGAAGGGTTTGTTTGTTATATTCTTTAATAACCGAGACTCGCAGGCTGCGGCTCTCAAAAGGCAATACTGGAATGTGGGCCAATCATCTTTTCGTGCCCTAGCCTGGACTCCAGAGGTTGTTTATGAAGAATTTTTGGCACTTTCAACCCTAAGATGGATTCTGGTTAAAAACATCCCTCCGTTTCTTTGGCACTTTATTCCCCAAATTGTGGAACCAATTGGTAAATTTATCCATATGGACAATATTGCGCGGTTGGTTCCACATATGGACGCTCAAATTTTAATCTCTCTGTACCCTGGTAGGGATTTGCCAAAAAATCTTGTGATTAACATTGATGACGATTCGTTCTCCTGCCCCATTGAAACATTAGGTGGGCTCAATGCTTGATTCCTATGTAGAAAATATGGTCACCTCCGTAAAGATTGCCCTATCATTAAGAAAAGCCCTAACAAATATTTGGAGAACAAGCTCCCCTTCGAGAACTTGATTCCTAACACTGTTGTTACGGAGAATGTCCCGAACCCTGCGGCCTCCCCTATTGCTGATCCCTCTGTTCCTGGCCCTTCGATCTCTGCTCCTATCCAGACACCCCCGGCTAATTTGAGGACTGATTCCTCTGATGGGTTTATTGCTGTCTCAAAGAAGAGGAAGAAAAGAACCAGGAAACCTCTTCCCCCAGCCAATTTAGGTACCCAACAGATGATTCTTTATCAGCAGTCATCTTCTTCTCCTTCTCCTTCAGCCCTGGAAAGTGAGTACTCCTTTCTAGCCTTTGGTGTGACCGATAAGACTGTTACCACCTTATCTGAGTCCTTCCCGAAAACCTTCAAAGAAATCTCAGATGATTTCATTGTCGAAATCATCCCCGCTGACAACTTGAAAAGTTTGATACCATTTTGTTCACCTAAGCCGTTTATGGACTTGGATATAGCTTCACAGCCTCTCTCACACGAAAACATGGACCCCATCGATGACATCCCATCCTCTAAATGAAGGGGTAGGCCATTGGGCTCAAAAAATAAGCTTCCCTCTGTCAGAAGAACTGGTGGCATCTCCAACTTGGCCCTGGTGCCCAACGATATCTCCTTAGGGAGTGAAAGTGCCTCCCCTCCTAAAGTTTCCCCATGAATTTTACTTCTTGGAACATAAGAGGACTTGAGTCCCCAGATAGAAAACATATCATCAAGTGATTCCTTGAATCTAATCAACTGATGGATTTCCTATTCCTGCAAGAGATCAAAGTGACGGGTTTTAATCTTGAAACTAGCCTTAAATTTATTTGGAAGGATGCTATTAAGTTCAGTACTCAGCACCCAAAGGGTAGAGGTGGCATTGCTATTCTTATTCACCCTAAATGGGAAAGGGCTGTCATTGATAGCGCTATCTCCCCCTGTAACAGAGCTATGTGGATTAGTATTAGAAAAAACAATGCGAAATTTGGTATTTGTGCTGTTTATGCACCAAATGAGAGCACTGAGAGATCTCAGTTATGGGCCTAGATGGATTCTATGCCCGACATGCCATGGATCTTTGGTGGCGACTTCAATATGATTGAAAGTCAGGATGATAAATTAGGAGGTTTACCCTTCAATTGGAAAACCATGGAGAAGCCTAATTGGGACAAGTTTAAACAGAGTAGACATCTTTTTGACCCTCTTACTGGAACCATAAATTCCAATCTTAACCTATGGCACATGTGGTGTAATTTCCAAAAGGGCAATGCCAGAATTTACTTGAGACTTGACAGATTTTATGTCGACAAAAACTCTTTCATAGTTATTCCTGATGATCACGGGAATTATGTGAGAACTACCCCCACTAACCTCTTTGATCATCACCCGATATCCTTCTTCATTAAACATATCAGCTCGACCTCGCGTATCATCCCCCCCTCCTCTAAATTCCTTCTTAACACCTCTTTGCTGCAGGACGAAGACATTCTGGTGGCCATTAACCTCATTCGAAACTTTAACAAATTTCATACTCCTATTATCTCCCACCTGAATCTCTGGAACAAGAACATTGTTGCTTGGCGAAATCTCCTAAAAACCCTTGGACAAAAAAGGGTGAAAGATTATAGGTATGCTAAAAAACTCCTCTATGAGAAGCTCCTTGACACTGAAAATAGAATTCAAGCCAACCCCTGGGATGCCTCTCTCGCTAACCAAGTGGCTAGTGATAGAGATAATCTTAGACAACATCAGCAAATCAAGATTAGAGGGGCTCAAATTAGATCCCGGGCACACTGGCTGTCTGCTGGCGACAGAGGATCCAAATTCTTCTTTAATCTTATTAAGTGTAAACAAGCTAATGAGTCCATGGAAAGCATTATCTTTGATGATAAGGTTATTACTGACTTGGAGGATATCAAGCAAGCCTTTGCCACTTTCTACAAGAAATTTTTCACTTCTGAGGATACTGAGGAAGCTAAGAGGATTAGGAAACAATGTATGCCCCTGATCCCCAAAAAAATTTCCCCTACTGATGCTTCTTTACTTAATAAAGAAATTACTATTGATGAAATCAAGAATGAGCTATTAATATCCTTAAAGGGGATAAAGCCCCGGGTCCGGATGGGCTGCTTGTGGAGTTCTACAAAGCCAATAGTGATTGGATCTCCAAGGACCTTCAAGATATCTACCAAGAAGCCTTAAACACTGGTACTCTGGGTAAAGAAATTAATTGCGGTATTATTAAACTGCTTCCTAAAGATGGGGCTAAGGCATTGATGAGAAATTGGCACCCCATCACTCTCCTTAATGTCTCTTATAAGATTCTTGCTAAAATTTTGGCCATCAGAATTGAAAAGATTCTTCCTAAATTTGTTTCACCTACCCAGACTGGCTTTATAAAAGGTAGATATATTCTAGAAAATCTCATCACTAGCTGGGAGGCCCTAAGCTGGGCTAGAAATTCTAACCAAAATGCTGCTATGTTCCTCTTAGACTTTGAAAAAGCCTACGACAGGGTGGAATGACAATTCATTTCCATGATGCTGGAAGCCTTCGGCTTCCCTAGCATTTTCTGCAAAGCTATTAAAGTGCTCCTCACTGATGCCTGTGCTCAAATTGACATTAAGGGATCTCTCTCTGAGACTCTCTCCCTCTCCCGCTCCATCAGATAAGGGTGTCCATTAGCCCCCTCCCTTTTTGCTATTGCTGCTGATGTGTTATTCTATATCCTTATAGATAATACTATATCTCGGCCTGTGGTTGGCATCTCCCTTCCTAACGGGGATGAGTTGATCAACTGCCAATTTGATGATGATACGACCATGTTCCATGTTTCCTCTGAATGTAACTTCAAAGCTATGCTCGAGAAGCTCAAGATTTTTTGCCTCATTTCTGGAGCTTGTCTTTCTCAGTCCAAATCCATATGTCTTGGGTGGCAGGATCAACCCCCTAACTGGTTCACTAAGTTTAATTTTCAGTGGGGAGGGCCTCACACCATTGTTAGATACTTAGGCATCCCCTTCTCGGTTGATCCTTCTATCAAGGACATGTGGATGTGGGTCAAAGGTAAGATTTTGGATAAATTAAACAAATGACACAATAAATCTCTATCTTTGGCTGGTAGAGTCCAAGTGTGCCAAAAAATTCTTTCATCTTACAATATTTACTACGCTTCTGCATGGATGTTCAATGATTACCAAATCCTCAAAATCCAAAAGGAGATTAGGAAGTATCTGTGGTTGGATGGCAAAGGTACTCAGAAGATACATGCTGTGAAGTGGTCTTGGTGTCATATTGACAAATTGATGGGTGGGTTGGGTTTAAAAGACCTGAAAAATATGGGAATTACACTTGCCGCCAAGTGGATCTTTCACTCTCTATCTGGGAATGATCCTTGGAAAGTGCTTGTTAGGAACAACATTGAAAGAGGGTATCCTCAATATGCTAAGGATTGGAAAAAACTCCCGCTTTCAGACTTGATTCTGGGTGCCTTTCCTGTGAAGGTCCAGGGCTCGGCCATATTCAAGTCCATATGGAAAGCCTGGAGTAATGTTAAGAGGTTTGCTACTAATAAGAATTTCCATGATGATAAACAGGTCTATGGTGAGAGGTCCATCTGGTGGAATTTGCAACTCTCTGGTAGACCTCTTGCCCTGACTAAGGGTTGTTCTGCTAAACGCTGGCATAAGTTGGGTATTTCCCAATTCATTGACCTGTTTGAAGAGGACATGTTAATTAGTTGGGATACTCTTCAATCTAGATTCAACATCCATTTCTCTCAAAAGAAGACTTATAACATGTTAGTTAATGCCTGCAATAATCTCCCTACTCATTATCTCATCAATTCAGACAGGTTCTTATAAATCAAATGGCCTGATGGTTCCTATACACATAATCTGAAAGCTAAAAACATATACAAAGTGATTAGTAAAGATGCCTCCATCCTTGAGCATACTAATAATATCTGGTACTCTAATCTTGACCATGCGGATTGGAAGAAGTTCTTTGGTAGACTTTGGAAGTCCCCTATTGAACCTAAGGTGAAGTATTTTAAATGGCTTCTTATTCTTGACAGACTCCCTATTCGTCAGGATTTCTCCTCTGAACAAAACTACCTCTTCTGTGGTTCCCCGGAAACTGATAGGCACATTTTTTTTTATTGCAAATTTGCCAAAGAAATCTGGCGTATGTTTGATGTTTTCATTCCTTACGATGTCAATATATTTGAAATTATTGCTGGTCATATCAAGGGTCTTAATAAAGAATTTAACCTGCTATGGCTGATTCTTTCTTCTAATGGTCTGTGGCAGCTCTGGAAGTGCAGGAATGAGGAAAGGTTTCAAGGTAATACCAGGTTGCTTACTAAGTCTTTGAAAAGTCTCACATACTTCAAATTTTTTTTGCAGATTCAGTTCACTATGAGGGTTGAAAAAGACAAATTCAAGAGATTGCTGAAGAATGGGTACGCCACCTTCTTCGCTTACGAGGTCAAAGGTGCGCACCCCTAGATGAACCATGTTGACAACCTACAATTATATGAAAAAACCATCAAGGACCTCAACGAGGAACTCAGGAAGAACAATAAGCTGGCTTCAGATAATATGATTCTTCTCCTACACCAGATCCAGAAGAAGAAGAATATCGTTTGGATGGAGGGCTCCAAAGGCTGGATTGCGTGGGTCGATGATATGCCTACCTAAGTTCTTGATTATGCTTTTTTTTTGTTTTTGATACTCCTCCAGTTTATGTAATTCCTAATACTTTCGATTGAGGCCTTGCCTCTTTTTCTGGTTATTGTGGATACTGTTCCATGATGTAACTCTCCCTTTTTGAATACTCTATCTTTAATATAAAAAAGAAAATAAATGTTTATATTATTAAATATAAAATATAAAATATAGTATCTATGTTAAAAATATTACAAAATTATGTTAAAAACTATCGGGAAAAAATCAAATTTGTTGCAGCTCCGAAAAAAGGGGTCTATAAGATCAAATCAATTGAACCAATAAAAAAAGAGATAAGTAATTTATATCAATTATTTAATTCATAAGAAAATATTTAAACACTAGAAATGTTCTAACAACAAAAAATAGTAATTTAGGATTGGTTGATTGTCCGAAAACTAATTCACGAATTGTGCAAACTATGACAAGTACAACAAGTGCCACGTAGTGGCCTGCACTTGCCGTAATTAATTATAATTATAAATTTAATTCTAATTTTATTATAAATATTAATAAAAATAAATATATGTAATGACTAACACTTATTATATAATTATAATAATATATCTATTGAAAATAAAAGTAAATTGAAATAATAATATTAATAGTCTTTTCAATTAATATATATATATATATATATATATA